>JAOXYD010000004.1:11173194-11192864 GCA_028565735.1 Pinacopodium congolense | reverse complement strand
ATTTGGGAACTTCATTCAACAGTATATCCACTCAAATTGCACTAATCCCAATTTCAATTGGTACAAAATCCTCATCAGTAACTAGAGTTTTACCATCACCATCACCATCACCATAACCATCATTCAAACTCATTGCACCAAACGACATATCAATAGTCTCCCAACTAATGTTATCCTCTAAATCATTTTCATTCAATAAATTTGACTCCTCAAAAACCCAATATGCTAAAACATCAATATAATCAAGGTAAAGAGAATCAATAACACTACTTGTTCTCTTAAGAGTCTTAATAAACAAATAAAATAAAATCATTACCTTATCTTCAGAAATATATTAAACATATTAATGACAAAAACATACTTTTCTCAACTTCAAGTTATAGAGAACAAAAATCAAATCATTCAATCTTTGACGTTCCAACTTATTCCTTTTCGTTGAGTGAATGAATTCAAATATACTCCAATTTCTTTCACAACCAGTAGCGTTCACACATTGGCTAAGAATTCGAATTGTAAACTTTTTTAATTCTAAAATGTCATCTCCAAATTGACTCCACCAATTAACTACAAAACAATAAAAAATAACTTTATAACAAAAAAAGTCATGATTAAATTTAAACAAGTAACAAAAATGAAGAAATTCATACCTAGATTAAGTTTATCTCTTTGCCTTATTGCAATGGGTATCCCAAAATTACCACATCTATCCTTGTAAACCTCCATTTGTGAGCTAAGGATGTCCTGCATCACCTCACTTTTAACAATATTAATGATAGTCATCATTATACCCATCTTAACTTCAGCTTTTTTTTTTAGAAATTTGCCCTAAAATAGACTCCATGATTCAAAAAGTTCCAGCGACAAACAACGAGGATTATAGTTGTGTTTCCCATCTTTTATTTATAGTTGTAAAATAAGGATTGTATAAATAAGGCTTATTCTTCAAATTAGCCTTAATTATTTCTTTTTACTTATCCATAGTATCAAAAAAAATATCCCATTATTGAGTTTTTTTCACTACCTGTAAGACGTAGTACCCTCACCAAATGATTAAAAACTCGATCAACAAACTGACATTAGGACTAAATTCACGATCTTCAAGTATAATCATGGTAACTTCCAACCTAATATTAGACCTAGTGTACTGTGATACAACCCATTTATCACTTGTAAACATTTATCTCAACTCAATCTTTATTTTAAGGAAACACTAAAGTGATAAGAAATTAGTTGGGAATCTAGTGATAGCAAGACGACATAAATTCTTACCATATGTACACTCCTTTCTCATCAAATTCAGAACCTAATCACGATTGTAAATAAACTTAGTCATCATTTTTACTTTCTACATAGTTTCATCAATAACAGGAAAATATCTAGCATTTCCTATATTCTCCAATATCAAATAACTGCAATGTACAACACAAAGAGTCCAGAAAAAGGAATTATACTTGCTTTACAATGTCTTCCCAACTTTTTTATAAGCATTATCATTGTTCGTAATAAACTGTATAATATTATCAGGCCCAATTTCATTTACAATCTCATCAAAAATCCCAACTAAAGTATCACCATCCCTTATAAGGCTAGATACATCAATTGATTTAAAAAAAATTGTCCCTTTAGTAAAATGCACCAAGAAGTTTATAAAGGGTTCTTGTCTTGTATTTGTCCAATCATTTGCCATGATTGAACATCCATTAGAAACCCAATGCATTCTTCTTTCACTTAAATAGTTCTTCATCTCAATAACTGTACAACTAAAAAGTTTAACTCTCAAGTCATATAAACTAGGAACTTTGCATCATGTACCATGAGATGCAATAACATCCGCCATATGTTGAAAATAACAAGATTGTACGGCATTAAATGATAAGTCTGCATTATACCACCATCTTGCTACTGTCATATCCACATTATGAGTTACTTCTTTAAATTGTTGTGCACTGCGGATTGAAAGTTGGGCTCCAGGATTTGTTCTTCGAGTAAAAAAATTAGGCCCGCCCTTGCCTCCTCCTCTTCCTCACATCAGATGAGCTTCCAACAATTTCTTATTGTTAGGTAGGAATATCAGCTTCAACATTATCAATATCATCCTACCTACTATAAAAAGAACTTCAACTTTCAATCTCATAATTCAATCTTTGACTTCTATTTCGTTCAGTATGATGGTCTTCGAGCATTGTCTTCATCTGTCATTTTATATCATTATTAACTTTTTTACATAATTCTACATCACCTTTAACTCTAGCTAAATCTCTTTTCAACCTTGTAATTCCCCCACCTTTCAAATGTTTGTAACAAAACATACATATGGTATGGTTCCTTATACTAGGAACTGCTCTTGCATGAGCCCAAGCTGGATCATCAAAACGACCATGGCAAATTGAATTCTCAAGATTACTTGAACGTCCCTCCATTTACTATAAGAATAAATGAAATAACTTATTAACACAGCCTCCTTTCTTAACTGTCTTAACTGAAAAAGTAGGTCTTCACAAATGAACAGAATAATATTAAACTTAATGATAGTTCAGAACAATATTAGCAATCATTGTGAACAATATCTAAGTTACTTCTTATGATAGTTCAAAACAATAACTGGCATACAAAAGGTTTTTTACAGATAATGTGTATACAAACCCTAATATGATATTACTTGTTATGCTATGTGAAGGAATAGAAAAGTCCCAAGTGACAAATTAGGAAAAAGGTTATGCATAAGTTGAGTATTTCATCATCTATTATACAAAAGACTAATAATTTGATTTAAATATTAGAATAATTAAAGAAGCAAAATAGAGAGAAAGACGAAATTTTAAACAGAAACGAAATTTTAATGTTGTACAAGCCACTCATCTCTTTTTTGTAACTAGAAGAGCATCTCTTTTTTTTTCAAGATACTTTTATAGATATCACAATCCAGCAATATCTCTCCTTTAGTTTTGTAGTTGATTAGGATGTACTTAAATTTCAATGGAGGTAATTTCCTCTTCCTTGCACAGTATCTTGAATTTCATTGTAAAGTTTCTGTTTATAAAAAAAATATTTAAATAACACAACTAATAGCAACGGTAAGGCAAATAGGGTAATAAAACTTCCCTAAAATCAAATTGCTCGATGAAGACAATTGATGAAGGAAAAAGTAATAATATCTGTTAAGTTTCTATCTGATGTATAGCTAAAATTGATGGATAACTAAGATATGGAGAAATAATTCAATCCCATTATGAGGGGAAAACATAAATTAAATATAAAAAACACAAAAGTAAAAACAAAATACAATAACTCATAAATGTGAAGGCTACTCTTGTGGAGGATTAGGGTCAAGCTAAGATGGTAGGTTAATCCTGGAAAGGAAATTATCACTCTTTAAGTTCATTTCCTATCTCTACTATGATTTTTTTTTTGGTAATTTTCCTATTAAGGTTAAAAAATTTCCAATATCGAACTAGTGTTCTCCCCCATTTAAACTAAAGGAATATGAGAAGACAATAACCTCTATGATCAAACACAACAACCTTAACACTAATTCAATCATTTAATATCTATCTCCTTATAGGTCAAACACAACAACCTTAACACCAATTCAATCACTTAATATTAGAAACTTTGCAAAAGTTTCAAGTTTCAAGCTTTCAATTACAAGAGATTCGCTTGATATAAAAAACTCCTCAAAAGTTTCAAGCTTCTATATAACTTTTCAAACCTTCACTTAGAGACCAAACAGACTCACATGGATTACAACACTAGAAACAATCAATCACCTACTAAATGAAAAATCCAACTCTATTTTAGTCACGTACCTGCTTAACAACAAAAAGAACCAGTTAAACCAACAACAATATAGACGAAGTTGAGATTCCCATCCCCAATTTCTTTGATCTTCAACTCATTGAACTTGTTACCAATTTTATCAAAAATAACTCATAAGAGAATTTATTCATGTCTTAAAATTTTGGACTCTCTACTAGTAAACACTTGTAGAATTTATTCATCCAAAACTGTGACAACATTCTATACTAGCAAGAACAGTTAAAGAAAGGAACTCACCTCCTGAAGAAGACAACAATGGATGTTTTTTTAGGGTCTTGACTGAATGTTTTTTTTTAAGAAATTCAACTGCAAACATAAAAGTAACAGATGAGAATCATAATAACGAAATCGAAGAAATTGGAGAGTAGAACAATAAAGAAATGGAAGAAATCAAGCTACTAGAGAGCAGTGAGAGAGAGCAGAGCATTAGAGATGAAGCGATAGGACGAGAGCAGAGACAGGCTAGCGAGCACCGAAGAGCCACCAACGAGCACCGACGAGCGACCAGAAACGAGCATTGGTGATGAAGCACTGAGATGAGCTAGAGAACCAGAGCAAAGAGAGACTAAGAGGATAAAGACGCAGAGAACCAGACAGCTAAAGACCCAGAGTAGGGAAGAGCGACCAGCAGCGGCGATCAGAGATGAAACGACCAGCGATGAGCGACAGGTGAATGAGCGCAGAGAGAGCCCAAAAGCAGAAAGTTAGAGAGATGTCACAGACTGAAAGCAAAGACTCAAAAATTTCTATTATTTATTTATTTTCACTTTGATCCCCGATACAACCGGAAGCCAAATTCCAACATGGTATCAACCGAAACACTCGGTATAGGCCAGTAACAATAATCGAAGAGGAGTATCTCAATTGCATTCCGTTCTTCGGCCGGTACAACACGTTCTAATCGTACGGAATGAAATTAAAAACTTTGGTTAAACACTCGCAATAGATAGGTAACTTTACCCTATAACTTTATTATTAATTGAACTAGTCTTTCTCCGGTAAGTTTCAATTTTATACTTTACAAGTTAACTTTATGTTTTAATTTAAATTTTTAATTAAATCATGTATAAAAAAAATATTTAGTATTATTGTTAGTTTTAGTTTTAATTATAATTTTTATTTTTATATTAATTTTTGTATTTTTTATTTCTGTACTTTTTTTTAGGAATCTGTACTATGTTTTTTTTCAATTCTTATACTTTTTTTTATTTTTATATTTAAAAAAATAAAAAAATAAAAACAAAAACAAAAGACAAAACAAACAACCCCTAACTTAATATGTTTTCCCATGTCAAATATCTTGTTTAATATATCATAATTTTTATCGATTATTAATTGATTTTATTTGTGAGTTAAAAATATAAATTTGATTTTTTACGAGAACCTCTATTTTCGATTCAAAATTTTCAAACAAATAATTTTAATTTTTTAAAATATATTTTTAATTTACAAATTTAATAAATTTGTTAAAATTAAATTAAAATGATTAAGTACACAAAATTTTACTTTATTTTAAGTATAATAAATATAAGGAGTTAGCGAAATTATTTTAAAATATATATATAAGACATGGCCTTACCTAAACGCTGGTGTCAGGCGCCCACTTTAGACTGGAACCTATCTTTGCCAGACCAAGCATCTGAGTTTGGTGACGGGAGTCCTGGACATCCTATGTCATCCCGTTTGAAGAATTTTGTAACAATCTACTGAATTAACCTTTGTATTCTCAATCTCACCAATTAATTTGATTTTATCTGTTTTCGTCCTCCTTTCATCGCTGCTTCACATATTTCACTATACTATCAATTCCACAGAAAGGAACCCACAAAAAACCAAGCTGTAACGCCCGGGATAGATCCACAGTCTTTGTTGTTTCTCTGATAATGGAAGTAACAAAGGAGCCAGAGATAATTACAGACAAAGACCAGATGAGGAAGTGGTCAAGAGCCATGAGGTGCGAAGGAAAGACCATAGCTTTAGTGCCCACAATGGGATATCTTCATCAAGGCCACTTATCACTCGTCGAAGAAGCTCATAAACACGCCAATCGCACTGTGGTCTCAATTTATGTGAACCCGGGTCAGTTCTCTCCTTCTGAGGATCTCTCTAGATACCCTTCTGACTTTAATGGTGATTTATTCAAGCTCATGTCTGTTCCTGGTGGCGTGGACGCAGTTTTCCACCCTTATAATCTCTATGACTGTAAAACTAACAGCAGTAGAAGTAAGGATGATGACGATTTTATTGATAGGATTGATGGTTCCAAGAATTCGAAGGGTAAATGGGCGATGTCATGTGTCGAGCAGAAGGGTATGGAGCATGAGACCTGGGTTAGAGTGGAGAAATTGGAGAAGGGTTTGTGTGGGAACAGTAGGCCTGTGTTCTTTAGAGGGGTTGCTACAGTTGTCACCAAGTTGTTTAATATTGTGGAACCTGATGTTGCTGTTTTTGGGAAAAAGGATTATCAGCAGTGGAGAATTATTCAGAAAATGGTGAGTGTTCATCTTTACCTGTTGAGATGATTGTTCTTTGTTTAGAATTAGAAATGTAAATTGCTTCATTTTGGTGACAAAGAGCGTATGATGCTCTACGCCACGCTTTCCCACTTTTGCACCACTCCTTGTTGGTTTTAATGCTTGAACATTTTCATTGTAAGGGACTTTGAGTCTTAGTATTTAATTACTTTTGATTGAATGAAATCAGAAGCTAACTGCTCTTTATTTTTGTAATCTAAAACCCTCCAAACCTTGATATTGAAGCTATTTAATTCCAACAATACATACCTTTTACTGCATTTGTAAGATGAAGCTTTTGTCATTGCTGAGGGACCTTGAGAATTAGTCTTTTTATTTACTCGGATTGGATGGCAGTCAAAGAAATTGTAGACTAGTGAAGGACTCCAGCTTGCTCTTTTTGGGTTAAAGGCAGAGATAATGGTATCTTGAAAACTTTTATTATATGTTTGTGCAATTTGTCATTCATCCTCAGTGTTTGGCATTGGCATCCTTGTCTTAAGAAAATAGTTGTATCTACCTAATCTCATGGTGGATAGCATCATTGTCAAAGCTGAAGAACAAATTTTGCCAACTTGGTTCCCATTCAAGTTTATGAGCTTAGTTTTGACTTCTAATTCAGTGCTTAGTTTGAACAAGCTTGTTTTGGACTTTGGCCGACAATAGTTTTGGACCTTTTTTTGGTTCACTTGTTCACTTGGGTCCATGTGCACATCCTTGTTCCTTGTATATGTTGTTAATTGTGAAAGATGATTAAGTTGTCTATTTACTAGCTCATCTTCTGCAGGTTCAGGATCTTGACTTTTCAATTAGAATAATAGGTTCTGAAATCGTCCGTGATAATGATGGCCTAGCCATGAGTTCACGAAATGTGCACCTCTCAGTTGAGGAGAGGGAAAAGGTACGTGGTCCTTCCAATGAACCTTGGAACATATAGTCTTCAATCTAATCATGATCTACCAATTTCACTCCACAGTGAAAATGTTTGTGCTCTCTGTTTGGCTATTTGTTGCTTTTAAATGTTTAGCACTTCTTAATGTGCGTATTATAAAATAGTAGTTCGATCATATTTAGAATTTTGTAGCATTTCCAGTTGAACTTTGCTATGAACTTTACGCACCAAATTCTTTTTCCTGATATAACTCTTTCTACTTAACTTCAGTATCTTCTTTCTCATACATTCGACAGGCTTTGTCCATAAGTAGGTCATTATCAAAAGCCAAACTGTCTGTGAAAGAGGGCCAGAAAAATTCTAAACAGTTGAAAGAATTGGTCCTCCAAACAATAGAGAAAGCTGGTGGCAAAGTTGATTATGCTGAGGTGAAACAATAAATGATTTCTATTTCTAACTTTGAGTTTTTTATTTTCATTTTATCTGCATTCATCTTTTTGAGAATGTTTTCTATGCCTCTCCATTAAAACGGCAACTCAAAATGTTCTCATATAGTTTTATGAAGTTTTTCAGAAACTAATCCTACTATCATGGGAGGGGAAAACACAAGTTTTTCTGGTTTTTTCATTGTTGCTTCATTCTTTGAACACGAAATTAAAATTTTAGGGGAGAATTAAACTGTAGAAAATTAAAAACGAAAAGAGCAAAAATCTCAATCACGAATGCAAATAGCACTAGGTTAGTGTAGTGAACTATAATTGGACCACATGTTAGGCATCCACAAAATAATCTTAGCCTGTTGAAGTCAGGATGCCCAAAGAGCCTTTTTTTCTCCAACATTTTTTCTGTTTTACGATGAATCCATGTGCAAAAGTTTTTATATTCAGCAATATCTTAAATGAAATGAGAAGCAACTCTATGCAAGGGTTTTAATTCATTTCATTTTTTTATTAAAGATGTAACTGTTTTATTTCAGTTCATTTGTTTATTACAGATGTAACTGATAGGTGACGTGAATTGTATTTAATGAATATGGTTAGCAATTTAGAAAATATAATTAATTTAACTAAGACTCAATTTGACTAGTAAGAAAGTTAGCCTTTGACATTTATACATAACAGAGGTCATATTAGTTGATAGGATGAGTTAGCTGGCTGGAACTTTTTAGTGGCAGCAGTTAATTAATGAGAAAAACAAACCAGATTTAATTCAGGTCGTTTTCAGTTGGTATTTGAACCCTTACACCACCGAGCACAAGATTCACTGTTGCAATCTGTCAATCTTTCAAGTGCATATTTGCATGTGAACTTGGGCTGTGAGAAGTTTCTTGTCTTAGAAAAATTCTTATGTCTGCAGAGTGAAAAACACTTCTAGTTGCTTTCCATTATAACCAAAAGAGGGGGAAAAAAAGAAGAAGCTCTTTTTACTTACTTTTGCTAGTTCTTTATCCCAAAAAAAAAGAACTTTTTTCATTATTTTTCACATAGATGTCTTGTACGATTATTTAGGATCAACAGAAGCATAAACTGTGATTAGCTTCTATTTGTTGAAAATGGCTAGGCATAAGTAATTCCAAAAAACCTGGTTTTCTTTGGAAGACTAGGAAGATTCATATAATAAGATGAGGATCTTAGAGGATTTGGAGTATCATACATTGAATTGTTTTCAAGGTTTGAATTAATAATTTATAGATTTGAGAATAGCTGTCTTTATTCCCCGTATTTTGTGGTCGTTGGATTTCTAGATGCTTCCCATTTTGGACCAAGTTGGTGTTGCCTATTCATACAAAAGGAAACTGCTTGCATATTTCTTCGGATTTCTTTCTGGCGAACTAAAATTGAATTTTATGGATGTTTTTCTGAATTTCTTGGGATCTAAGCATTTATATATGAAAATTTTACCATTGTTAATGCATTTTTTCCCATCAGATTGTTGACCAAGAAAGTCTGGAAGCAGTAGAAGACATCAAGAGACCAGTTGTAGTCTGCACAGCTGCCTGGTTTGGAAAGGTCAGGCTTATAGATAACATTGAAATTGACATATGAGAACAACTTCCTACACAAAATTTTTAGTGTCTGATTTCCGAGAGTCTTTCGTGTTGAATACGTGGAACTTTCATACTGGCAGTCTCCCTAAATGACAGTCCTTCCTACGCGGTTAAAGGTATAGCAGTCTGGTCAGATTGCCCTGACCAGTATTTCATAAATAATGCCTTTGGAAAATCAAGACTGAAACAGAAGAAAAAGTAACGCGGTATTGGAAAGTTATTAAGGCTTTTTGACGTTTACCATCTATATCAAAAAAATTTTGTTTTTTGACCTTCTACTTCAAATTCTCTGTTGCCATTTTCATACCTTCTAATCCATTGACAGTAGCTTTCCCACCTAAATATGACTTAATTATACAAATTCTATGAATTTGTAATTGTTATGTGCATTTTAATTTTATTATATCAACTCGTTTAATAAATCAAAGTTAGATAAATCTATCATGTTAATCGAATTGAAAATAATACAGGAGTTGTGCTCAAATTTATAGACGCAAAACCATCCGACACAGGAATATACTCAAATGGCAAGATTTCCATTACCAGAGAAGGTAAATTGCAGCCAACAGTCCTTGCTTATCAAATCGTAGCCTAGCCAAGCCAAGCGAAGCCAAGCGCCAGAAGGATAACAATTACTACAGAATATCGAAGGCTATTACTGTTTAATATTCATGCCCCAAAAAACTGGAGGATGCAACTCCAGGCAACGATGTTAGGACAGTTGAGAAACTCTCATTGTACTCGTTCTAAATGAATGAAACCTTCACCATGTCATGTGCATACTAATCTATAACGGAATGACTGACAAACAAATTGAAACAAGAAATGGCAAACTTCCACACATGAAGACCGGTATAGTATCGAAAGAATTCAAAACCACAAACTATACATGCAGTCTTTTATCATATAGACTATAGAACATGGTGGTGCGTGTAACCCAAAAAGATAGTAAGTAAACTTAATGACATTTGAAGCCATTGCAAACAGACAATACGATGATGAGAATCAACGCAATCAAGATGCCCAGCACTATCAGCTTTACTTTCATATTCTGCAACCACATCTTCCGCCTCATCTTGGTTCCCTGCTGCCTGAAGTCTTGGGCCTGAATCATGGTAGCGAAAACATTAAAGAAATGACGACAATAAATAAGGGATAAAGCATCAACTTTTGGCCGGGGTATCAAACTGAAATTGAAATGCACTACGATGATTTAGAAATTGCCAAGGGGGAGGAAAAGGGGTAAAATTTTAAAATGAAAAATCCCCTATGTATAGATTGTTATTTGCAACTGAGAAATCCCTTAATGAAACATACTGCATTTGGACTTGTTCAAATGGCCAATCAATTGGTATGAATCTGACATGCTTTTGATGGGGCAAACAAAATATGGTATCATGGAAACTTTTAATTCTTCGGAGAAAACAATGTTAACCCTAATAGATGGTCATGGTATTTGAATGATATAAAATTTGCAGATATCATTTGACGGTTGTGATGATAATCAGAACTAATAGAATAAAGAAAAAGTAACTAACCCAAATCCAGTTCTTTAAAATCAGTTTCTAACAAAGCAAAGCATAAATCTAATCAGCATTTCAGAAATACAAGATGTTAAATCAGTTACCTGAGAGCGGAGATTTTCTGTTTTGTCCACCAGAAGCTCAATTTTCTCCCCACGATCGAGAACCTGCAGAAATTAGTTCATTACATTGACAATTTGGAATATGTATAGGCCAAGACCTAATGACAAAGTGGGGAAGTAGTAACTACAACGACAAATTAAAAAAAATTTACAAGATGGCTTACCTTCTCTATGTTTTCCATCATAACCCCTTTGACCTCTGAAACCTGAGCTTTAACTTTAGCCAGCTTGCTGATCTCCTCGGGGTGATCAACACAGTATTGCATCTGCTCCTTCAACTTGGACCTACACCAAATTGATTTGGCAATTAAATATGATTATTCAGGACGTCCATTGATTTCCATGTTCAAGTCCACGTAATATAATTACCCAAATTCCTTGTTCAGACTATTAGCAGCTGCTGTTGCAGCTTTCCCACCACTATATTTCTTGGTAAATTCTTCCTTGACTCGCTCAAGAAAAGCAATTGGAACCTGTCGGCCAACAGACTCCACAGCAACAACACAATAGGCTGCAAATTTGATGAGATGTAGTTAGAGGTCAACCACGAACAGAACAAAAGCAACCAAGATGGCAATAACAAATGCTTGCAGGTAATGAAAGTAACTGAAAAATAGTAAGTCAAACAGTGAAAAAAATAATATTCCACTTCCTTGAATATCATATGATATATAGTTTTGCAATTGACATACAAGGCTCTCAGCTTAGTTTGACCTTATCATTTATTAACAGAATACACAAATGACTTGACTATCCCAAAGAACAAAATTACTTATTAACATCTTCATAACACACGTTAATTTGCTGATTTCATAGCAGAGCTATTTGTGTAAATGCTCTCCAAGAATAAAACAAAACCAAGATTTATATTAACCAAAACTTCTCTCATCATAGCGGAAGCAACCATTCTAAAATTCATATATACTACGTTTAAAATTCAAGGCGATATGACAACTTAAAGGTGGACTTATGATTGCAAGATATAAATAATCCGCAGTCCTTCCCTTAGCTCTCCAAAATGAAATCAGAAAACAGTTCTAACAGTAAAAATTACAGAAATCAAAGTAATACTGAGTTAAGTTTCTTAACACATAGCCTGGAACAGGAAAATATCAACGCATAGCCTGGAACAGGAAAATATTACAGCAACTTGTTTTACTACATTGTCCCCTTCTTCAAATAAAAACTAGGAATAAACAAGGATTCGCAACTCGAAACCCACCATTTCCGCACCAAAAATTGACGTCAAAAGTCTTCAGATCAGTCCGGTAAGAAAGAGTCTCAGACGATCTAAACTTCTAACCAAACAGACAATCGTTACCGGAAGTCTAAGATTTAAAAAGATACTTAAAACACAAAAATCTCATCCTACGAAAAAGCCTAGTTCTACAACATCAGAATCTAAAATGGAAGTCAACAAAACCGGATCGTAACCTAAAGAACAGAGTGGATCGCAACAAGATACAGATCTTAACATAGAAACAGTCAAAACGCACAACAAAAGAACAAAAAATGAAGAGATCGAGGAAAGCGGGATATATACTGAAGCCGTTATCGACGAGGTAGTTAAAAGTGTGGCCATCGCAATTGTAAGTGAACTTGTTGTTGGTGGCTGGAAGTTTCTGAAGGCACTGAGCGGCGATGCCGGTGAAGTTTCCGGTGAACTCCGTGTACTCGGCCAAAATCACAGTACCACGAGCCACAAAGCTGTAGATCAACGATTGCTGGCCCATTTACAACAACCACAACGAGAAACACACACTGGATGAGGGAGAAAGAGATCGGAGCAAGGGGAACTGAGGTTTTGTGGTTGTTGAGCAGAAATGAGTTTGACGAAAATAGAGAGAGAGAGAGAGAGAGAGCGACTTTCTTTTTTCGCTTAGATCTGGGGCAAAGTAGCGTGGCGTGGCATTTGGTTGCGATTGTTTTTTAGGTACCCTTCAATTTCGTGCGTTATAACGGAACTGCCACGCAATTGTTTTTTCTTTTTTTTGCTTTTCCCTCGAAGATCTTATTCTTAGCAACACAATGGGGCGGCGACATAACGAGAAGTTCTAACTGCGACGTCAGTCCTTTGTACTTTTTTTAATGTGATGCTGTTGTTTATTTTTATTTTTTTATGTAATTTTTATATTTTTATATAATTTTTATTTTTATAATATATTAATATGTTATTTTTTAATTTTTAAATTATTTTTTATTTTAAAAATAAGAAATTAAATTTAAAAATCACATTAATACTAAACATATTTTTAATTTTAAAAATATTTAGAAACGTTTTTTATTTTTATTTTTATATTTTTTTAAATATAAAAATTAAAAATACATATATTAATAAGACTTTCTAATACTTAATTACCCTCTCTAAAGACGCAATTAACTATCCCTAGTTAAATAAATTAGGATTAATTATGCTATCTCTAGACTTACTAATTTTTCCTAACTATTCAATTAGATATTAAGCAATTTTATAAGTAATTTCAACAAATATCTAAGATCTCTTTTCAACTACTTGTAAAAACTCGAATATGTATAGATCTATTAGAAGCCAACTTTCGTTGCACTATCCAATACAAATGCCCAAGTCACCATCTCGATCTATTGCAAAAATTAAGTTCAATACATATCACAAACATCCATTCATTAAATCAAAAAACAAGTGTTCCTCAAAATAATTCAAAAATAACTCTTACAAAGTATTTAACTACTCATAATCACAAACAATCTACCAACATTCATGTTTTCCATGATAAAAAGTAATAAAGAGAAGAAAAACAATAAACTAGATGAAAATTTGAAGGTCTTCTCTTCACTTCAAAAAAGATGGAAAAATGGTTGTTATATTGTTTTCTTCTTTCCCAAGGAAAATTGTGTTATCTTCTTTTAAGAGTCACTAAAACCTCCAAGTTGCCTCCTTTTAGTATCCTCTAATGATTGTTAGAGGCTCCTAAGATTTTGAGCCCTTATATATGTCTAAAGAAGGATCCCCTAACTTAAAAACCCGAGTTTGACCTATCCAGGAGTCAACTCTGCTTTCACCTTTGTGGTCTATCACGAAGGTGATAGAAAGTGATCATCATGACCTACTTCCTTTAGCTTTGAACGTACTCTGCCATTTTGGCCATAACTCCCTCGTCGGACCTCCGATTGACTTTAAATTTAAACTGGAGACTCCTAACATCTTGACCTTCATCTCCACCAATTTTCATGACCATCTAAGCTCTAAAATTCTACCTAGTAAGCCATCAAAGTCACCTACAAAACATCCAAGTCTGAAATCATGTTTCCTGCAAATTAAACCAACAAAGTGCATCAACTATTACCCCCAAACAAGCTCAAAAACCACCCTCAAATCCTAAATAAGATAAAGAATCAATCGAACACTTCAAAGATCATGAAAAGATGCAAAGGATGCAAAAAATCAAATAAACTAAAGCTAAAGCACACAAAAAAACACCTAAAACACCTAAAAATAACCTAGAAACATATCCTAAAAGCATAATTATCAACTTTCCCACACTTAAACCTTTGCTTGTCTTCAAACACAACCAATCCATCCTATCAATTCATCTTCACAAGGATTAAGAGCATGTAATCTTTTAAACTTCGGCCAACTCAAATGTCAAGCTACTATATACATCATGACTAGTTTTCATCGGTACACATAAAAGAACTCAACTTATGACACTATCGATCAAAGGCAAGCATAGAATCAAAATGGATCTTTCTCACGGAATTCATTCATTTCACTCAAGTGTTTAAAGGTTAGTGTTTTACTCAAAACTCTCCATAGGAAAGAACGGTACTATAAGCTTAAAAATATACCAATTCTTCTCCACAGTAATAACGTGCACAAATAGATCAAAAGGACTTTGCTAAGGGTTGTAATGGGATTAAGGTTAAGGTAGGCCAAAAAGGGTGTGAAGGATTCTTCACAAGTAATCATAAAAGACCAAGTATGCAAAGGGATAGCAAAATAAATTTTTAATTTTTTTCTTCTTTTTGACTTTTTTTCTTTTTTATGATTTTTGTTCTTTTTTTTTCTTTTTGAACAATAATACAGAAACAATGAACAAAACAATAGATAAATGCAACATGCTCTAAAAATAGAAGTACTAAGAACTGTTTAAAGCATCTCAGAAAAAAATTGTAGCAAAAAATTCCAAACTAATGTAGATTTAACACTTTATTAAACATGTAATTGGGTAAACTAATAGGGTTTAAGGTTTTAAAATGGGGTGCTTCTTTATGAAACAAAAAGGTTAAAGGCTCAAAGGAGTTTTCGAGGGACAATAACATAGATTGGTCAATTAAGCTAAAGATTAAAAGAAAGTGGGCCTTGATCATTTCTATTTAGCATGCCTCTAGTATATTCAAATTGGTTCAGAGTAAGTTCTAGAGGTAACCACTTATGAGAGTATCACACACACAAGGAATGAAATGATTTTGAAATAGAGTCATATAGGCTCAACTCCTCACTTAGGCTCAATTGAAGATCCATCATATTTCTATACATCACTTAACCACTCCAATATCAATTTCTGGGTATGCCTATGTAACTAACTACTTAAGTCAATCCGCATGATTCACCTTCTATCTAAGTGTCCTAATTCAACTTCAAGCATGAAACTTAATCCTATTCCAATTACTATAATAGAATTTCATAGCAACGCATCATTACAAAAGTTCAAACGCAAGGAAAATGACATGCAAACACAAATAACTAGTACTAAAAACCTATCATGCATTCTAAATGACATGCAAAATGTAAACACAAACAAAAGATACCTCCCCACACTTAAAGGACACATTGTCCTCAATGTGTGAACAAGCTCACCAAAAACTAATAACAACAACCAAAATCACAAGCACAAAAATTCATAAAGTAACAAAACATGAGAAAAAACAAAAAATAACAAATAACAAGTAAAAACAGGAGGTAGGAGAGCTTATGGAGAGGGTGGGGGCGATGGTGTTAATGAGGGAACTTGGAGTCTTTGCATTGCCCAAGACTTGTGGATCTTCCTTTTGAGATAGCGCTGACGCCAAATCACCATTTGTATTTGCTTCTTTAGTGTGACCAACTATTGTTGGGTTTGACTATTCTAGCCCTTTAGGAGATTATACACCTTCTTTTATCTCGCTTCGTCAAAATCCTCACTTGAATCATCATCACATTGAGGGACATCCCTAGGTCTTGAAGGTTAGGCAGAGAACCTGTGTTTAATTGCAGTGCGAGTCCGAGGATCTCAAAGCTCCATGTTACTGTGCCACAGTGATTCTGAGCGACGCAAATAAGAAAGATCAAAGTACTAATAAGAAATAGGGGTTAGACCAGCAGTATCAATATTGAAATATTGTATTAAAGCAATGGATAAATACCCTATGCCTAAATAATTGCCCATCTTTTTCACCGACTGTATCAAAGCTTGAAAAAAATAGAAGGAGATACGCAACTTAACCTTTTCATCCATAATCCACAACAAAAATAATTTCCTAGCTGAGTATTTGTTACTTTGAGTCTTTGAGAAAATAGCATAAGAACTAAATTTATGCAGTAATAAAAGTTCGTGGCTAAGAATATTGGCATTTAAAACATTTTGTGGTTCGAACTCAGATATCTTAGTCAAAAAGTGCCAATAAATGTTGGTGGAAAAATCTTGATGGGCATCTTCCACATGGCCTTTAGGAAAACCAAAAACCGAGTTCAACACTTTCTCATCTTACTTATGAGCCTAACCCTTTAACCTAAACCAAAAATCAGTTGAAGTTAGTGTTTTGAAACGTAGGGTGGTAAAGAACTTAAACATTAACTCAGTGAAAATAGGATGATCTATTTGAATAAATTGTGCCCAACCACCCTTAGCATACAATCGCAATAATTGCTCCTTAAGCTCTATTTCTTCTAGAAGATTAAAATTAAAATAACGAAGAGTAAGAATGGTCCTATTTTTGAGAAGTTGAACCTATTACCTTTATCTTAGGAGAAAATGGGAAAAGTCGTACCAAAATCTGCAAAAATATCCCTCACATTGTAGCCTTCCTCTTCAACTTGAATAGGTCGAACGGATTTCTGGTAAAGAGTTATGGTTTTTGGAGGTATAGTATGCAAATACCTACAAAAATACACAACGATGGTGAGAAAAGTCAAAATAGAAGCAAAACAACCACATTAGAGAGAAAGAGACACGAATGGGAATTGAAAGAATAGAAAAACTGCAGAAAAGATGAAAAACATGAAGAAAACTGTAGAAACTTAAAGATTTTGCAAAAAAACCAACAAGAACTCACTATATTTGAAGAAATCTTGGCTAAAACCTGGAGGAAAGGATGGGAAAAGGGGTGAGGCGCTAGAAATAGTGAGAGAGAGGGAGGAGAGAAAGAAAGAAAGAAGAAGGAAGACAAAAGATAGGGTTTTAGGGATGTTTTAAAATCGTGTCGATCACGAGTCATGATCGTGACCAAAACACTCTATCACGATCATGACAGAGCATTTTACACAGCCCCTGTCACCCTCGTGTTAGACCTCGATGGTAACAGGGAAAATGCCCTAATCACTTCCAAATTGCAGCAATTAAGTGCTTAAATACCTTAATCTCAATTCAAATTTTCAAACTCAACCTCAAACAACAAAATCTACCTAAAACATCAATCAAACTCAAGAAATCAATCATTAAACAAAAGAGAAGAGAATATTAAAGCAAGTAACAACTTAAAATCTAAGAATCAGCACTTGAAACAACTTAAAAACTACATAAAACATGCTTCATTTAAGGTCATGAGCTTGACTAAACTTTACTACAATTAAGTGAGGCTAAAAGAAAGGTAAGAAATTACTTCCCTTTCTTGTGAAAGAACTCCTCCAAGGTAGAGCTTGCATCTATTGCCATTGACTTTGAATGTTTCACTTTTAATGTTCTCCAATTCCAATACTCCATGATTAAATACTTGAATGACCTTGAAAGGTCTACTCCATCTTGACTTGAGCTTTCCAAGAAATAATCTAAGTCTTAAATTGAATAAAAGCATCAAGTCTCCACTTTTGAATTCTTTCTTCTTGATGTAAGCATTATGTCATTTTTTCACCTTTCCTTGTACAATTTAGTATTTTCGTAAGCATCAAATCTGAACTCTTCCAATTCATCAAGTTGTAACAATCTTTTCTCATCCGCAAGCTTTCAATCCATATTCAACTTCCGAATTACCCAATAGGCTTTATACTCTAACTCCAAAGGTAAATGATTAGCCTTGCCATAGACAAGCTTATAAGGAGTAGTACCTATAGATGTCTTGAAAGCTGTTATATATGCCCAAAGTGTATCATCTAACTTCAAAGCCCAATCTTTCCTTGAGGTGCTCACTACCTTCTCCAAAATCTTCTTCAATTCTCTATTCACCACTGCTACTTGGCCACTTGTTTATGGATGGTAAGGAGTCACCGCTCGATGATGCACATTGTATCTTTTTAATAGAGCTTCAAAAGTCTTGTTACAAAAGTGACTCTCTTCATCACTAATGATCACTCTAAGCACTCCAAATCTAGTGAAGATCTTCTTGATGAATCTATACATCATCTTACTATCATTAGTTGGAGTAGCTATGGCCTTAACCCCACCTAAAAATATAATCAACTCTAACCAAGATATAGGAGTTACCTAAAGAAGATGGGAAGGATCTCATGAAATCCAAACCCCACACATCAAATATCTCCACCTTCAGGATGTTGGAAAGTGGCATCTCATCCCTCTTCGCAATATTTCTCACTCTTTGGCATCTATCACACTTTAGCACAAAGTCTCAAGCATTTTTGAATAAGGTAGGTCAATAGAATCCACATTCCAAAATGCGTGCAGTCGTCTTATTAGCTCCATAATGTCCTGTATACGTTAAACTATAACAATGAGTTAAAACTTCAAGTATTTCATCATTAGGGACACACCCACAAATCAAATTATCAGCGCATATTTTATATAACACAGATTCATCCCAAATATATTGAGAGTACTAGAATAAGAAATGATTCCTTTGTTGATAAGAGAGATCAGGGCGAGAGATAATTGGCAATATCGACAAACCAAGAAAGGAAAGGATTCTCTATCATCATTAATGCTTCATCAGGAAAACATTCTTTAATCTTCTCTTCTTCTTCTTAGTGCCCTCCTTCAGGTCTTGAGAGGTGGTCCATTACAACATTTTCTACTCCCTTCTTATCTTTAATCTCAAGATTGAATTCTTGGAGCAGAAGTACTCGCCAGAAGAGCCTATCCTTGGCATCCTTCTTAATAAAGAGATATCATAATGCCGCATGATTTGTAAAAATAATAACATATGAGCCCAAAAGATAATAACAGAATTTCTCACATGTAAATACCACAATAAGCAACTCCTTTTCCATTATGGTGTAATTCAGTTGTGGTCCCGGTAAGGTCTTACTTGCATAATAGATGGTATGCGGTCTCTTGTCCTTCCGTTGTCCAAGCACACAATCGATGGTATGATTGCTTGCATCACACATAATCTTGAAGGGAAGCGACCAATCCTGTAACGTCAAAATGGGTGTTGTTGTAAGTGCCTTCTTCAACCTGTTAAAAGAATTCAATCAATTATCATCAAATATAAAGTGAACATATTTAACTAATAGATGAATCAAGGGTCTAGTTATAAGAGAAAAATCCTTGATGAATCTTTTGTAGAACCCTACATAACCATGGAAAGCCCGGATGCCTTTAATATTGGTAAGAGGTGAAAGCTTTTCAA
>JAOXYD010000004.1:11150020-11173094 GCA_028565735.1 Pinacopodium congolense | reverse complement strand
CTCGTTGGGGTTCAAATTTTTATTAGGTTTGATTTTGTTTTCTTTATATTGGATTTATATTGGTTTATTCTCTCTTTCTAATTTCTTTTAAGGTTTAATTTTGCTCTTCAAATTTTGATTTTTATTTCTTATTATTGTATGATTTTTTAATTGGAATTCATTCTTGCTTCTTTATCCCCATTCTTTCTATTTGGTGATCTGGGTCTGAGTCATTGTTCTTTTGTATTTTTAGCGTCCACAAATTGGTTTTATGATTTGGATTGGGGGGATTGAAAGGTAATTTTTGTGATTTGGGGACTGAATTTGATTAGTGAAAGTTTAATTTGGACCTACATTGATGTTTGATCTAGAAAAGTCAAAGATGTTTAGTTCTGTCAATGGTCATTTTCAATAAAAATGTAGTTTTTTTTATGTTATTGATTTTCTTTCTCATCTTTGCCATATTTCTTGGAGGTGACATATGGTGTATAGTTTCAATTTGTTAGTCTAGATCCTTGTTTATTTCTTCAAAAGCTTATCAAATTTTACGTACGAGGAACTAGTACTTATATGATTAAATATTTGTCTTTTACTCTAATAATTTGTTTACTGTTTCAAGTTGGCAATATCCCATCTTTCCTTACTTTAGTTTCTTTACAATTCATCAAGGAACTTTACTTTGATGCAATGTATCAAAAGGGTTTCTGAATTAACTCGTAATTGTTAGTATCTTACGCTGCCTGCCCTAAAAGCTCTTGATAATGAAGAAGATCTTTAATCAAACTTCTAAGGACTTGTAAGTCTTGCTCATCTTTTAACCATTTTCTTTTCTATCGTTTGAATCTCTGTTAGCTTGAAATTTAGTGTATTATGTGAAGTGGAATCAGCATTGAGGTTAGGTATTAGTATAGATTGTCAACTTTGGCAAAATAACCTTGAGGAATATTCTCACATTTACATGATGAATTTCTTGCATTTTATATATCTATAAAACACTATGACTTAAGTGATCCGTTTTACTTGTCACAGTAAAAGAGAGGTCAACAAGAAAGTAATCAAAGTTCCTAATATAGAATAGAAGGAAAAATTGACTCTCCATAAAGTTATTTTGGCTTTTTTTAATACATGCTGTCAATTAGACTATAAAATGGGTTCTACACTTCATAAAGGCATTACCACCTTGTTAAAAAGCTGTAGTATAATTTCTATGCTTTTTCTTTCAGGTTCTTAATGTAACTAGTAGTAAGCTTTGTAACTTTCTTTTAATGTCCTGCATCTCTTCTTTCATTACAAAGATTTGACCTTATGAATTCTCTATTTCATTCATGAACAACAATTGATCATGGACAGTACCTTGGAAACAAATTAATGATACTAATAAGAACTAGAGGCATGTGTACAAGGTTTGAATTATTTTATGCTAGTTTTTTGTTAGTTCCTTAATGATAGAACTGATGAAATTGATCCATCATTCATATGACTTCCTTCTTAGTCTTAGATAATTTTATCGATGGGCAATGGAAATTAATCATTAAATGCACTTGTATTGTTGGAGTATGGCATTTTTCTTTTAACTATGGACATATCACCTTATAGCATATCAATCGTCTCCCTTGTTTTTTTTTGGGTCTCAGATTTTGACCGCTTTGGAGTACCGTGTTCCACAGGGATCAGAGCGTGAAATAGATGAGATAAGGGAACATCGCTACCAAATATCTGTAATTTTCTCAACTTAATAACTTTGATGGCTAGTCCATGGTCTTAGGATGGATTCCTTCGATTAATTATATTTCATTCCCTCTTTAACATATGGTTTAATGCATGTGTTTATTTCTGGTTCACTAAAATTTTAAAATGGAATTTTAATCCCAACATGTTACTTACTGATATGATTGAAATATTTTAATTTTTGGTATGTATTTTAATTTCATTTCAATCATAGTTTAATGTTTAAATGCTTAATTTGTTTTTCTTTTATATTTGCATGCAGATTTAATCATGGAATACATTTACAAGCTAAAAGGAAGAAGTTTGGGGAAGAATTAGAGTAAAAAAATGGAGGAAAGTCCTAGATTCTGCACTATATACGGAGGGTTTAGGACCTATACGACGGATCCAACCAACCTGTTTTATACATTCGAATTTTAGGACCAATACAATGAGTTGCCAGGCCACTGTATTGCTTAATCATCTCGACGTATTAATCACTGTCAGTGAAAAAAATAAGGACATCATGGTCTTTTCACTCCCAAACATCTCCAAACCCTAAAAGGGTCTATAAAAGGGACAAAGAAGGGTCGAAACCCTCATTCTTCAGCAGCCACTCATCCTCTTGGAGAATCATCTTTGTTTTCTTCATTTTCCTAGGGTTTAGTGTTGGTTTTCATTGGTTTTTCTTGTTCTTTCAATTTCTACCCTTAGATTTCATGTTTAGGTGTTGTTTTTCTTTTGTTCTTATGGTTTTTTGCTACTGTTTATGTATTTTCATTTTATTTTTATTGTTATTTCATTTGGATGTTGTTATTTATGTATGGAATGCTTTGTTTATGTTAATATAATGCTAGTTTCTTTAATTTCCAGCCCTATTCTCTTTAATTTCTTGTTGTTTTCTGCAATTTCAATTCTATTTAATTTGTTTTCAGATTATGTTTTTGTTATTTTTATGATGTTAGCTTAGTTTTGCTAAGGTTGGAAGGTATAGATGAGATTTTGGATGAATAATTTTGAGAATTTGATTATGAATTGATTGGGTATTGTGATTTAGGTTAAGGTTAAATTGCAATTATAGTTAAATGACATGAATTAGGGATTAATACATAGGATTGATCACCCTCGGTATAATTTCTAGTTTAATTGCTAGGAATAAGTTGTGATACGTAATAGTCCTAGTGATTTCCTCAAGTAGCAATATGTTAATTAGTTTTGAAAGTGAACTTAACTAATTAGACTAGGATCTCAATTCTTTAAGTTACACAATCAAAGCTTGTGAGATTGTGGCTCATGTTAGTTCTTCCCTAGTGTGTTAATGCTGCTACGTTATTAAATATAGAGGACTTGTTCTAGGTTGTCGCACAGTTAGGGATATTTTCAGAGCTTGTTAGATTTATCTAGGATCGGAGGAACTTAGGATTCAAGAGCTTGTTTGGATCCATAGGCTAGCATTTTAGACCAATCGTAATCTATATGTTTCAAGGATGAATTATAAGTCCTCAATCTCAGATATATCTTCCATTTATCCGTTTTTTATTTTTATCTATTTTTTTGTGCTTTATGTTTGTTGTGTTTTTATTTCCTCATTTGTTGTCTTTTCTAGTGTCTTCGTATCCAAGAATTTTTATTTCTTTTTATTTTCTTATAGCACAACCTTAAAAATATCTTATAAGAACAATCACCTCTCCATGGGATCGACCCTGACTTACCCTACTATATAGTAGGTTTAGCTAAGTATTTTATTATTTGGTGAGTAGGCGACAACTCTACCACTTATAGATACCATTCGAATTAGTCGTCCTCTATTCATCTTTATGTTGTATTCTATGTGATGTATTCACTTAGCAAGTTACGTAAATTTAGTTAGACTCATTTTGAGTTATTGTTTAACTCATATTATATAGACACATTTTTAGTCCACTTAAAGTGTATCATGGACAACAAGTATTATACCTTACCATTATTTCTATTGGCTTAATTGGTCATGGTTTGCATAAACATATTAGTGATCAATTGATATCACAGTGAGACCTTGGGTGATCATATGATATTTCATTTATTTAAGACGTGGAATGTGTTTTGTTCATGTTAAAGATCTATGTTGAAAAATAGATTTGTTAATCAATATAATGGTGTTAATCAAAAGTGGTAATGGATATTTCTATAATTTGCACTTAAGTTATGATAAAACTCCTTTCTAGTACACACATATGAATAAGGTGATTTTTTAAAGATAAAACAATAAAATTAATAAAAGCAATCGCTTAACAAAAGGTATAAGGAGCAACCATTAAGTACAATAATATCGTAGATGACTAACTAGCTATATAACCCTTCAATTGCTAAGGACCATTTGAGAATAGTCTAGATTTCTTTCCAAACAAGGTGATCTTTATGCTTATACTTGAATCCATAAATTTACTATTTTATTAGGTTTAATATTTGATAAGCATAACTCTAAAGTTAGTTGTTGCACTGAGATATCAATACATTTAAGATGTATGCCTATTAATCTCTTTTCATGTTTCAACATTTCCCATTTACTTGATTGAAAATTTAACTAGTCTTTTATAACTATCTCATACTGACTATCTATCTTCATGTGAGCAATTGACTACTTATTTTGATTATTGTATACTATTAAAGAAACTAGCATATGTAAAGTGATGTGGAGAAATGGTAGGGAAGTTAAGATTCTTCAAGATGAAGTCAATAAAGCAGATATGATATCTTTTGCACTTCCTTTTTTATAGAACCAAATATTGAGTTATAAGTAATTACTAGAGTTTTATGTAATTGGTAGTTAATGATATATATGATTGGAAGACATTGCATTGGAAGGATACATATAATCACTTATGTAGCCGAGTTTTGGGGAGCTAAATGTATTTCATTATGAACTCAATGCGACAGTTAATCTAATAGGAGATAATAATGAAGAGAACATAGTCAAGTCTAAATGTGTAAAAAATTAGCGAAGTTGTAAACTAGTTTCCAATTATAAATAGGAAATGACTTCGTGGCTGACTTTTCATGGTTGGCCACAGCCAGCTCCTAGGCCAAGGATGTCCATGGCCTGCCAACCATATAGTTATTTCCTTATGAATATATAGTTATGAAGTTTAGGGAAACTAGCTTCCCTTAAAATTATTATTTTCTAATCATTAAGACATTGTGAAATTTGTGAGCATTCCGCACTTAAAGTGGTGCATGAAAGAACCAAAGATGTTAGAGTTTCTTTTTTTTGCCTTATGATTACTATGCCTTTCCACTTACTATTT
Source organism: Pinacopodium congolense (assembly GCA_028565735.1). Classification (NCBI taxonomy): domain Eukaryota; kingdom Viridiplantae; phylum Streptophyta; class Magnoliopsida; order Malpighiales; family Erythroxylaceae; genus Pinacopodium; species Pinacopodium congolense. The sequence continues at coordinate 11,168,124 of JAOXYD010000004.1, read as the reverse complement.
ATAATCAATATGATTGGTCATGTTAGAGGGAGATTTATATGTAACTCTCAAATATATTTGGCAATTACATCCTTACATGTTCTTTATAGCTAGAGATACATTAAATAAAATGATCATAAGATTTTATATTGCATGTTATTGTATTATATTATTTAAATCAAGCATTTGAGGTATTAATTTATTAGTAAGAATATGTCATTATACAAGCAATTAACCAATTTGGAATGTGTAAATTTAATACTAGCAGGATAATTTTTATTTCAAATGTGAAATAATGCATTGAAAAAAAGTTTATTACATGATCGACTCCAAACTCATCATCCGATGCTGAGATATTAAAAATAACGTAATGCCTAAGAAACTAATTTCTAATAACGAACAAAAAAAAAAACTCTAACCAAGAATACGTAATATACAATCCCTTTGAAATATAAAAAATAAAGGATGAACTCGTTCAGTCATTGAGAAGATGACATTCAATCCATATATTTAATTCATCATACATCCTTATAATGACATTGATTTAACTTAATTCTGGTATCCAATTTCTATTTTAATCCAATTCTGATTGTACAATGCTTAATATTCTTTAATAGCCACATCGTAATAACACTAATAAACTGTACAATTAATAAGAACAACCTGCTAAATAAAGGAAGATAAATTACAAGGAAATTTTTCTACTAATATGAGTGCTATATGTTCACTTTATGGCATTATCCGAAGACATTGCGATGGAATTACAATTTGCCAGTAATGATTTTTTTAGGATTTTTGGTAAGAATAGTAATCTCACTCTTGCAAATTTTGATACCCTCCTATCTTATCTAATCTCACTTATGCACATTTTGAAACGCTCCTATCTTTTGCATCATATCCCTCCCTCATACATGAAGAAAAACCTATGTTTATAATATATAGGAAGGAAATTATATGTTGGTCCTATTTCTCACCTAAAGAGGGGGAGGGGCAGGGGAGAGGGGGACATGAATTATTATTTTTAATTTTCTAATTTAATGAACTCTAAATTCATAAACCCTATAAAAATTATGTGAAATCTAAATAAAATATCGAATAAGCAATGTAAATAATGTAATAATAAATTTACAAAGTAACAGCTAAGGTCCTAGCATCTTAATAACAATATATTGACACCATAGGAGACCCTGGCACTTTCACCAAGTTAAAAGTTAGAAGGAGTTGCCTTTTAAATATTGACACCCAAAAAGTTTATGATATTATAAGCTTGGATTTTGTTATTAAGATGATGAAAGCAATAAAGTTCCCCAAATATTTTAAAAATCTAATTGTATCTCATCATTCAATGTATTAGTAAATGGAAAAGTATAATGAAACTCTTCGATATGTTTTTTTGCAAATGATGTTTTGTTATTTTCGAAGGCTGAACTTAAGTCTATAAGGACACTTCTAACAACTTTGGATAGATTCTATGGCCTATCTAGACTTACAATTAGTATGGAAAAAAGTCACATATATTAGAGGGGATAAGTTTTGAGTTAATTATCGAATTTTCATCAAAATTAGGACTACAACCTACTTTGGGGTCCCTATCTCATAAAAAAAACCATCTTATAGGGATTGTTTACCACTGTTGGAGAGGAGTAGGAGGAAAATTCAAAGTTGGACAATTAGGAATCTTCCATATATTGGAATATTATAGCCCATGATTTCAATTCTTAATTTGGTGTTATCATATTGGTCCACTCATCTGATCTTCCCTCATAGTATAATAAAGGCCATTGACCTTGAAAAATTCTTATGGATAGGAACAACCGATGATAGGGTTGCTTATAAAGTTAAATGATCGAATATATGTACAACCAAACAAGAAGGTGGTATAGGAATAGTTCTTTTGAATTTAGGTAATAAAGTGATGGTTATTAAAACAAATTCGAAGACTTTTTGATGATAAGCAATTGTTAGGAGTAAGGTGGACAAAAACTTATTATATTAAAGGGGAAAGCCTTTGGAGTCTGCATAAAAAAATAGGCTTCTCATGATCTTTCAACAGCATGCTAAAGGTTAGAGAAGAAACTAGGCAGTTCATTACTCATTATCTTGTCAATGAGACATCAACGTCTTTCTGGTATGATGATTGTTTAGGAAGTAGGACACTAGAGATAGTTGGGGAGTTGGGGCACTTAAAAAGTTTTAGTCATGCTAAGGCAATAGTTCATGAAGTGCTAACAAATCATAAAGAGCTTTTACAATTATAGGAATCAAGCATAACTCTGAGAGGAATTCTAAACATAGAGTTGAGTAGAGAAGAAGAGGAGGAAGTTAGATGGAGAGGTAGCTTCATAAGAAAGTTTAGTAAAAAGATTTGCAAAAACTAGATTAGAGAAAATCATGGTAAGATAGAGTGGTGTAACCTAATGTAGTTTAGCTCAAATCATCCTAGAGCTTGTTTTATAACTTTGTTAGCATTATTGCATAGGATGAACACATTAAAGAGATTATCTAGTTTTTTAAACATCTAAGACTAGTTTAGGTTATGTTTGGAAGCTAGAGAGGAGGTTAATCATCTATTCTTCACGTGTCCTTACTCTAATTTCATCTGGAAAGGTGTATTGCAGTTAGGTAATGTGGATTGCTCATTAATGCCTCAAAATGAACATTCAATGGGTTAGAAGGTTGAAATTTGCAAAGTCAGGAGATGAACCGATCTTTAAAAATGCTCTTATCATCCCTGTATATCACATATGTAGAGTAAGGAATTTAAGGTTGTTTAAACACCAAGAAATGAAGAAGGAAGATATGATCAACTTCATTACTCAAAGAATAAGAGAAGATGTGGTTAGTAGTAATAATCATGGGAAGTGTAATGAATTATTCACAGCTAGATGGGGACTCTAAGATTTGGCAAAATAAGGTAGCCTCTAAGATCTTGCTCAGCAATTTGTAAAACAAGTATGATTGGCAACATGTAGTGAATTGTTCACAACTAGATAATGACTCTCATATTTGGAAAACTAAGGCAGCCTCTAGGATCTTAATTAGCAACTTGTTGAACAAGCATGAATGGAGGGGCTTCTAGCTTTGTATTTGACTATTATATGGTCTTCTAACTTAGTTTAAAATTATTAAGTGTGGCGGGTCCTAGAATAGCACTAGGTATTAAATTCTTGGTTGAAATGGTTATAAATTTTGTATAGACCACTTTTTTAAATATTATTTGAATTTTTAAAAAAATTAATAACCAATATAAATTTGTACTAATGTAAAACTTAAAGTAAAAGAATAAGGGAAAGAAAGTGTAAATTAATTTTTATAGTGGTTGATGACACCCTCTTTACTTGTTTTTACTTCTAAACATCTTATTGGGTATTTCACTATTTCAAATTGCAAGTATACCAGCTTTGGTCCCTTTTTCAATGCTTTAGGGAAACCTTCACAATTCAACAATTTCACAATTTGATAACCCTTAAAAGTACACTAGAAAAAATTATTTCGCTTAGCTTATAAAGTGTTTGATAAGAGCTCACAAACAACTTTAAAATGTATGCATAAATAAGCTCATAAAACTTCAGTAAAACTAACACAAAACTCAACCAAATCTCACAAACAATACCTCAAATTACTTGCATATAGTTATTATGTCTCTTGAATGCATTACACACTTTCCAATGGATCTATTTATAGTGATAAATCAACCTACTAGCAATTTGTGACCATTTTGTAATGTTAAAGTTCATTAAATTCATTTTTTGTTGCTTTTTATTCGTTGGTGTGCACTTTTTGGCCCAACCAATTGATCAATACCTTGCATCACTTGTTGATTGAAACTTATTATTAGTTGACTAGTTAGACAAAAAATAATAAACTAGTTGACCGCATGAAATCCTATTGTCAACTAGTAACTGGTCGACAACCATTAGTTATATAAATTGATTTTAACACTCCAAAACATAATCAAAGACATTTAGACCAAACCAAAACAATTCCAAACACTTTAAACTTTTCTTAACTCACTTGTACATTAAAAACCTCCAAATATTTTTACTCATTAAGAGGATTATAACCCATATGCATAATCTAAACATGATAGCAATTATACATGAAATGAGCCCTTTAAACATAAAAGTGAGAGCCAGTAGACCTTACATAAATTATTATAATGTTTAACATACACAAACTCTAACTTGGTCTTCCAACTTGACTCCTTATCACTTGATTATCATAAACTCCATTTAAGCTTTAAGATTCATGTAAGCCCAAAAAGGCAATCAAGAGGGAGGGGGTTAATTGAGTGATTAAAATTTTCTAAACTAATTAAACTAGCCATTTAAACCAATTCAATTTAAATTCAATCACTAAAATAATATTCATTATAAAATGATATGAAAATTCAAATCCCAATTTGATAACAATTAGACTAATAACCAAACCACACAACAACAACAAGAAAAGAAATAAGTGAAGAGAAAGACACCAAAATTGTAGAAGTTTGCCTACCTTAAAGATATACTACTTCCTCTCTTTAACTACTTGTTATAATTTCCATTAACAAAATAAAAACAATTTCAATCTTCTTTTAGGGTGAAGAGTAACCCTTATAAGACTTAATCTTCTTATTGAAGGTGAAGAATAACCTTTTAAAAAATCTTTCTATAGCAAAGTGGAGCCATGACAAAGTTAACCAACCAAATAATTCAGTAATCCCCTTTCAAGTAGCCATATACCCCTGAAGAGGTGTTTCACTTAAAGTTCAACACATAGAGGGTTTTAGTGCTTTAAAAATTGATATAAATTATCAATGATACTCTTGAAAGCTTAAAAAAACTTAATATGATATAATTGAAGTAGCAAAATCAAGTATATATCATGAATGGTGAAGTGAAAATTGAAATTATCAAATTTGGACATATTTCATAAATAAGCTTGTAAATACTTTCAACCCCAAACTAAGACACTAAAAATTCAATTATATAATCAATGAAACCCTTGAGAACTCAAACAAATAGACTATAGCAATTTGAAGGAAACAAATTAGGATTTAAGCACTTCAACATGGCAATAAATGATCAAACATCCAAAATTGGATAGATATGGTGAATGTGACTTTATGAGCTTGAATCTAATAATATAAACCCTTAAAAATGCTAAAAATTGACCAATGAAAGTTTTAAACACTTAAACAAACTTAGAACAATATAATTAAACACCTAGAAATGGATTAAGATTGTCAAAATTGAAATTGAAATAAGAACAACAATAATAGTGATAATTTTGATATATATATATATGTGTGTGAGTTTGGGCTTGAAACTAACAAATATGCACCAAAAAAATTCAAAACTTAGCTCAATCAAACTCTTAAACTCTTTAAAAAACTGAAAACAGTGAATTTGCATACCATAAAATAAATTTAAATGATGAACAATGAGATTGACTCAAGAACCGTGAAAATAAAGACAAATATATATATATATATATAGATTAAAGCTTTAAACTAATAAAATATGCAGCAAAAAATTTGTAACTAAGCTTAATCAAACACTTGAACACTTAAATAAACTATGAATAATAATTTTTTAGTTCTAGAAACAAGATTGAATGAAGAATAGACAAGAGAAAAAGAATGAACCAAAGGTGAATAATATATGGACATCTTTTGATGTTCTTGACAAATTGAGCTTGTGAGATTGATTAGAGAGTATATATATATATATTGTTAGGAAGGACGTTTAGCTGTTTATGAAAAATTAGAGTCATTTGGATAGACAAAAATCAGTTAAGAAACACGTAGTAGCAAAAGGAAAACTAGTCATTGTCAACTGTCAAATGTTCAGTTGACCAATTAGAAAAAGTCAATCGATCTATATGCAATTGACCATTATTTCTGTTTGATTGACTGAATGATCTACATAATGCACAGAAAATTCTACAGATCACATCTAACTTGGTATTAAAAACTTCAAACCATTTTCTTTTATTCCAAATTAGTTCAAACAAGTTGTAAATCATTCAACGAGTTTCCTTAAGCATTAAGTGATATATTTCAAAACAAAAAACACAAAATCACTTGATTTATGAAACAATTAAATAATTAGTTCTAAAATCAGCTAAATTAAATACTTCATTTAACTAATGTAAAAGTTCTATTTTTTCTTTGGAACCAATGTGCACAAGTCACAAAATGCATTTAAACAAGTTCTAAGCTCTACTTTGATTTTTAACCCTTTAAGTGAAAATATATGCAACTTTGAATATGAAAAATGAATGGATGCAAATTTAGAGCCCTTTAATGAATTATAACTTTAAATGAAACTTATATGCACATTCTAAACTACCAACACAATGAATTGAAGCTGCTATATTCCTTGTTCTTCGATCAACTTCAATTTTTTCCTTCAAGCTTCAAGCTTTCCATTTAGCATTCATCTTGAAATACACCTATCTTTAAATTCCACAACATAAACTTAAATCATTAGTAAAAAAAACATTTTTTATTATCATCAAAACTAAGATTGGAACTTCCCTTGGTTCAACAGCTCATCTTCTAAACACTTTATTAACATATCTATCTTACAAAAACATTAAACACAATAAAACATTAGTACCAAGGTTATTTTGTCATCATCAAAATAAGATCGAACCCTTTTGATTCAATAATATCCCCCTTTCCGATGATGAAAAAATTATGTGGTATTATAAACTACAAAACTAAAAGCACACACAAAACAATCAATTCCATTTAAAATTAACTAAATATCACATAAACGTTATTCATTAAATCTCCCTAAAGTAACAATTATATTTCAATACAATATGAAAAAAAATATTATAACTCAAAATTACAATACCATAACCAAAACACATATTCAAAAAACCATAATTATAAAAAAATTTCTAACTCCCCAAAGTCAATCATATTTTAGCAATAAACTCAAAATGCAAATTTATTACAACTTTAACAACTTAAAATCATTAAAATTCTCCATAGGTTAATTAAACTCCCTCCAAATGCATACATTATGTTCATTAATTCATTAATGATCAAACTATCCTTAAGTAAGACATAATATCACACTTGACCCTCCTTTTTGAAATCATAAAAAAGGTTAATATAAACATATAAAACAAATTATAGTAATACATAAAAATAAGTATGACCAAAAACATAGAAGTATCATAAAGTACTATCATCTATCATGCCTAATTCTCTTCTAATCATGAAAAAACTATGTTAACACTTTGGGTTCATAAAGGCATCTACTAATTGATGCATTGTATCCATACATTCTAGTTCACTATCCCTATTTTAAACATGGTGTTTGATAAAAAGATACCTAATTTTTATATGCTTTATTTTAGAATGTTAGATGGGGCTTTTAGCTAGAAAATTTAAATTTAATTTTTCACACCTAATAGGTATTTTGTTAAATTCAATCTCATAATCTCTAAGTTATTGTCTAAGCCATAGAATTTGTGTATAACAACAATCGATGACTACATATTCGGCTTTTTTGTAGACAAAGCTATCGAATTTTGTTTTCTAATAAAACAAAACACATATGCATTGCTTAAAAAGTGACATGCCTAGCATATTTCTATCTAAAAAACCACTTATATAATCTTCATCCAAATACCTAACTAAATGCAAATTGTTACTAAGATAACAAAGTCCTAAGTAATTATTTCACATAAGTACGTAAGGATGCTTTTTATGACTATAAAATATGTTTCTCTAGATGAACAAGCTTACCTTTCCTTATCTTTATTTAACTTGGTGGACGTGCTCATGGGTGTGCTTAGAGGTCTAGCTTGGTCCATCTTGAGTAACTTCTTTATATACTTAACTTGATTGATGAATACACCTTCCTTCATTAGTTTGATTTAAAGCCTCAAGAAGAAGTTTAATTCACCTATCATGCTCATTTTGAATTCCCTAGTCATGCATTTAGAAAACTCTTGACATAAACCTCATCAATAGCACCTAATATAATATCATCTATATATATTTGTATAATCAAAACATCATTTTTATCTTTATTAATAAATAAATTAGTGTCTATCTTTTCTTTGATAAAACAATTTTTTGTAGGAAGGCTCTTAGCCTATCATACTATCCTCTAGGTTCTTATTTTAAGCCTTATAATGCCTTAAATAGTTTAAAAACAGGCTCAGATATATCATGTCTTACAAAACTAAGGGGTTGCTCTGCATACACTTCTTCCTGAAGTATGATGCAAATGCAAGTAATAGCCTAGTTGCTCTACATATACTTTTTATATTTATTTGAAAAAAATTGAAATTCAAGTATGATGCAAATGCAAGTAATAGCCTAATTGCTTCTAGCCTATTTATAGGGGAAAATGTTTAATCAAAATCTATAGCTTCTTCTTGGTTATACTCTTTGGAGGTAACCTAGTCTTATTTCACCATACGTTTCCTTACTTATGTAGTTTGTTCTTAAAAACCCATTTTGTTCCTATAATAGGGTGATCTTTTGGACTACATACTAAAGTCCCCACTTTATTTATTTCAAATTATTTTAACTCTTCTTTGATGGCCAAAATCTATTGTTCATCAATTTGAGACATAAATAAAAGACGAGACAAAATTTTAAAGTGAGATCAAGTGGTTACCTCTTATTAAATATCCTTCTTTTCATCGATTGGTTCAATAATTGGTTCTTGTATGTAGTTTGTCCAACTTCCTTTTCTTGTTTCAAAGTTAGCTTTTCCAGTTCTTTAGACAAACCTACATCATCATCTTCAGGATCTCTCTTGCTTTCAAAAGGGTTAGTATCATTAAATACTGCATACATAGATTCTTCAATGACATGATTCCTTTTTATAAAAACTCTATATGATTTACTAACCAAAGAATATCCTATAAAAATGCCTTCATTGGTTCTAGAATCAAATTTACCTAAGATAACCTTCATGTTTAAAATATAGAAGTTTCACTTAAAAGCCTTAAAATATATTTTTTCATGTTTCTTAACATTTTAAATTTCATAAGGGTATTTGTTTGCTTTACGCCTAATATTTACCTTATTTACTATATAACATGCACATGCAATAGATTTGGCCAAAAATACTTTGATAACTCATCTTCTATAATCATGGTCCTCACTATTTCTTATAAAGTTATATTCTTTCTTTCTACTACACTATTTTGTGGGGTAAAAAATTAGGAGATATGCCATGATAAAAAAAACTTTTAAATAAGTCATTTTCAAATTCCCTAGTATGGTCACTTCTAATAGATGCACTATACAAGCCTTTTCCATTATTAGTTTTCTTAAAAAATTTCATAAAATACCTAAAACATTCATCTTTACTATTTAACAACAATACCTATGTAAATCTATTAAAATAATCAAAATTTACAAAGGCATAGGATTTACCACCTAAGCTAGCTACCTTAGTAAGTCTAAAAAAATCCATATGAAGACGTTCTAAAGGTCTAGAATTTGTTAAGAATTTCTTGCTTTTAAAAGAACTTTTTACCTATTTTATCATTTTCCATGATCCTAAAGCCTATCTTTCTTAAATTTCATGCTTGAGAGCCCATTGACAAGTTGCCTAGAGTTTAGATTTGCCAAAATATTCATGTTTGAATGTACAAACTTGCTATAATAAATCCACTAACATTCATTCATATAAACTAAACAATTCATATAAAGGTTAGCCACATCAACTAAATCTATAATATAGATATTTCCTTCACTTTTTCCTAAGAATAAAATACTATTATCACTTATTCTTAATACTAAACATGCAATTACTCCAAAGCTTACTTTATAGCCTTTATCACAAAATTAACTAACACTTAATATATTATGTTTCAAACCATTAACTAGAAGAACATTATCAATAAAGGGATTGTTTGCCTTACCAACTTTTCCAATGCTAATAGCCTTAATCTTTAACATTATTTCAAAATGTGATGAATCCACCATCCTTACTTTTGAATGAGATGAATTGTTAGGAGTTATCGGCCATATGTCTTGAACATCCACTATCTAATACCATTTTCTCCTCTTCTTGGCGACTTACAAAACAAGAAAATCATTTTGATTTAGGTACCCATATCAACTTGGATCCTCTAATGTTAAATACATTCTTATCCCAACCTCTTGGTGTAGCATTCAACTTGCTTAGTCTATCATAATAAAAGCGTTCTACAAGTCTATAGTATCCACAGTATATTCCATATAAACGTGTATGAGTCATATAGGCTTCTCTATAACCATATGTAGATCTAGGTTCATTATGCGTCTAAGTGTGATAGATTTTCCTCAATTGAAAAAATGAGCTCTTAGAATTACACTTATATTATAAAGTTCTCCTATGTCTTATGTTGGAATTATACATTTATGCATAATGTCTCTTTTTAGGTTGTGTCCTAATTGTGGATGCATTTTGATCATATGTCCTAAAGATACAAAAGTTGTATCACTAATTGAAGGTCCATTATCACTAGTATAACCTAGTATATGCTTATCCTTAGCCATCTTTTATTCTTTTAGCATTGTTTCTAATTTCTTATTCCCTTTCATAAATTATACTAATGACTCCTTAAGGGATTCTATTTCTCTCTTTAATGAAGCATTTAAGTTACCAATTTTTATCTATCATTACCTTTTACATTCTTTGATTCTAATTCATGTCTAAGTTTCTCATTCTTTAATTTACATTCATTTAACAATTTCAATTTTTTTATACTTGGTAGACAATTTCTTATTTTTCTTAGTAAATAATTCTAAACATTCCACTAATTTGTTTTTGATGAATCAATAGATTAATCAAAAGTAGAGGGTTTATATAAGGAAATTAAAACTGAAACAACCAGGCTAGAGAACTAGATAAAACGAAGAGTAGAAAAAAAAGATAGAAGAAATAACCTGCCTAAAACAAAGCTGGGGTAAACACAAAACCCAACCAAAGAACTAATTTGAACAGTCCAGAAAATATTTATAGAGGCTTCAATGAGGGTAAACTAACCAGATAAATTCTCTTACTTAGCCTTTAAAAGGCCTTGGTTCTCTGCCTTCTATGGAAATTTACAAGATCTTCCATACATTTAAAGAACCTGGGCTTTGAAAGGAAACATGGTAAAGTGAATCTTCATAGGATTCATCATCTAAGGAAGTGAGTTCAAAACATGAGTAACTGGTTGGATTTGTTTTTGTTAACAAAATGAGATATGTTATAGTGTGCACCCGCTTCTTTCTTATGAGGAGGCTAAGAAGCCTCTCTTAATTGTCGACGGGGTGCACCAATTTGTAGCTGACTTCCAAGAAAGATAGGTTGTTTTCCTTTGACTAAAGCTGATAAACCTGTTTTGGGCATAAAACCTGCAAAGAAAATGTTAGTGATAGAAAAAAAAGCCTAACAAACTATTACCTCTCATCAATGTTTAAGTTGAGATTTTCCATAGATCAAAGAACCACTTTGGTGGATAAACTCTCAACATCCAAGGCATCATCTTTAAAGGTGTAATTGTTTCATTCATGCCAAAGGACGTAGACAATTTTGGATAAAATGTTAATAAAAAAGGTGTATGCCAATGGTCCTATGGGTCATTTGTTGGCAAAATCAATGTAAGATGGAAGCTAAATTTATCAGATTTGGTAGCTAGATATGGAAATGGTCAAGGGTATTTAACCAAACTGTTTTTAAATATGAACATTCAAAGAACATATGGTTTAGTTTTTTGTTTTCTGAAAGGAATAAAGAACAAAAATTTGTAAAATTTGGGAAGAGGAATTTGTCTCTAGTTTGCAATTTATTACGAAAAGCTAACTAAAGAATAAAGAATCATCTAAGTTTAGTCTTCTTATGTGAAACCAGTTTATACCAATCAATAAGAGGGTTAAGAGGTCTCAAAAGTTTATAGGCTGAGGAGTTGCTTTATAACTTTATAGGGCTTTCCAACCATTCCAGTCTATCCCTTTTGGTGTACACTAGTTGATAAAGAAAAGGTTCAAGATTACGAATTGTCTCATTTATTACTACACCCCAGATTCAGGTATTATCTTTGATTATCTGAGAGACTTTCACATTTAAAGGTAGATCAGAACTGTTGATTACTCTTAGAGTCGAATGCATCAAAAAAATGCCTCTGGGATGCCATGGATCCTACCATAAATGTAATAGATGGTTTTCAAATTGGGGGATTAGAATCCTAGACTATAGCATCGAAGTGATATCATTGAAAAGTTATGAATTGCATTTCATTCATATGCATATCACATGCATAATAATAGCATACACGCATGAATTATGAATTAATATATTGCAAAGAATGTTTATTCACTCATTCTCGGGTATGAAGGTTAAAATGATCATAATTTGAATTGTGCATTGTTTTGATTGATTATTAGAAATAGATTTGGAATTAATTAGTACAATTAGAAAATTGATGGATGACAAGGTATATTATGTCTAGGAAAAATCCTGAAAAATTAAGATGATTAAGCTTAAGCTTATGAATTAGTGACAATTGGCAAGGAAAATTAAGTGATAAGTAGCATAGTTAATTATGTGAAAAATGGTAACAAGGAGTGGCTGATTAATTAAACTAACTTAATGATGTCATTAGTAACTAAGAAACAAGACAAATGGAGACCATACATAGAGAAATGTGGCATTGGAATATGGAGACACGTAGCACCTAAGGTGTCATGTTTATGTATCAAGATGAGTTTAGTTCATTTTGCTTCTTCTTTCTTCCTCTCATCAACGAAGCTCTCTCACTCTTACAGCCCTAAATTGTGTCCATTTTCCACACCAAATCCATGCTTTTAGCCTTTTTAAGATGGTTAACAAATCAAAATTTTGTTGTCTTCTCTTCAAGCCAAAAACCAACATAATGTTACCTTGGATTTATGTTGATTTTTTGCATGTATGGAGAGTTGATTTAAATTGATCTTTGGGTAGGAATTTGAGATAAACAAGTAGTTAAAAGATTGGTATTCTTGGCATGGAATGATAGAGAATTGATGATGATAAGTTAAGATGAAATACATATGATGTTCATAATTAATTATACTGGAAATTTTTGGATGAACTTGGGTACTTTTTTGTTCTCTGTTCTATTTAGACCTATTTTACATATCTATAGAGCACGAATATGAAAAATCTTACAGAATTAAAGTTGTAGATATGGGTCTTATCTTGACCTCAGTGAAAATGTCTTGATAAATGAGTGACTAGAGCTTGAGTTATGTTTGTTTCTCTAAGACTGCCCGTGATAGACTACTATGCATGGCGAAATTATGGTTTCACTTTTCGATATATTTTACATATCTTTAGAGCATGAATCTAACAAAACTCAAAGAATACAAGTTTTAGACATAGGTCTTAGCTTGACTGTGGTGAAAACTAATTGAGAAAATAGTGACTGGAGCTTGAGTTAAGCTTGTTTTCCTACTACTACTTGTGACAGACCCCTGTGCAAGAACCTTATATTATTTCCTAGTATTTGAGGACTTTAGAGCTCGAATTAGTCAAAGAAGAAAACATGAAAATGATCATTAATGTCTTATTAATGCTTCAATGAAACAGTTTGGTCAGAAGATATCTTGATAATTTTCTATACTTAGTTGATTGCTAATGATTGGACTTTTTTTATGTTGATAAGTTCAAATCTAGAAATTTTGATTTGTCTACAGAATAAATGAGTTCTTTTCTTGAAAATAGATCTTAAAAGATAAGCATAATGTGTCTAAGGTATAGAGGAATGAGGACTGAAGGACTTGGGGTAATTCTAAATGAGATTTGGTACATGTATGCATAAATATGGTTGAAAAAAGTTTGGATAATGTATAAATATAGCTTGCTGAAATTTCAAATTTAAAGTAAAAATTATGTGTGAGTTCTAAGAAGTTTTTGATAATGACAATGGTAAAGGAAAAGTGTAAAGTATGGTTGATGATTTTTTAGTAATTCCAGCTAACTTAAAGGTATAAACCTGATTGCATAATGGTAGTATACAAATTTTATTTGAATGGTCTTTGGATGTGTAGTGTTTAAGTAAGGATTCATACATGAGAAAGTCAACTGAGCATGCATTGAACATAACATATATACATGTGCATGATTGGGTACTTGTGTGTTTAAAAAATTTAGTAATGTTTACTTATGTGTGTATTGCATGAATTAGAAGCACAAAGGGACCAACATCTTCCAGACATTGCCGGAACATCAAGAAAATAGCTATTTGGAGCCGGCTGTGAGCTAACCTAGATGTTTAATCATTATATTTGAATTGATTTTCATGAACTGTCAGATTTTAAATTGTTATTGATATGATTATGTGATTCCAGACCAATCAAATGTACAAGGTGTTTGATATTCGGGATTGTATTTGAAGTGTTTGAAAATTAAATGTGAATATGGAAAATGTGTTCTCAATTATATGTTAAATGCTGGATTAAGATCCAATGATTGTGCATACTGAATAAGAACTTTTGATAGCATAATATGTGACTTAATGCATTTTCATTACATTGATATGCATGATTAGATAAAGCAATTGTGACTAGAGTGACCAACGTGAAAAGAGCTTAGCGCTCAGAAATGTGCACATAGAGCCATACGCTCAATGATTAATGAGCTCGGTATCCACAATAGGTATGGGAAAGTATCTGAAATGAGCCCAGTATCCACAATGGATACGGGACAATTAAATTAGGCGCTCGATCACATCAAAAGAAAAAATGAAAGTAAAGTCTTATGTGCATTATGTATATATCTTACATGTATCATATGATTCATTAAAAAAAAAGATGAAATTGAGTTGATATATTGTTATGTTATGTTTTTGTACATGTGCATGATTGTGACATAGTACTGTAGTGTGTTGATATAGTGAAATGCAATATTTGTATGCATATTGATGAGATGAATGCATAAGGTGAATAATATGATATACTTCAGAATTTTGGTTGCATACTTGGGAAATTTGTATTTGTACTCGAGTGAGTTCATTGTTGATGGTTCACTCACTAAGTTTGATCATTAAAATTGCAAATATTTCTTTTTCAGGTACTGAGGAGACTTGGTTTCTAAGGCAATCGATTGAAAGTTTATTTCTTTCACTTTTGGACTCAAGAATGACTCAAAGGTCTGGTTAGCTGATACCTGCGAAGTTTAAATAAAATGGTTTGTTTAGTTTCTCATTTCATGTAGTACATGTTATATAGAATAGTAAACATTCAGATGTTTTGGTTTTGTAAATACATATGGATGATGAGATATAACGCTTTTGTGAACAATATGTTTTTTCTGTGAAAGGAAATGAGAAAGGTAGATTTTTTGTGATCTATGATGCCATAATAATATTTATGATTGCTCCAACTTGCCATTCTCATAGGGTATATTCTTGAATATCCTCTAGATGTTTAGGTATATGTTCTATGGTAATAGGGTGTCATAATAAAAGAGTAGTGATCTCATATCCTATCCCGAATCTGAAATGGTTACAAATAAGGTCCCTAACTTGTAACAACTTCCTCCATCTCGGAGAACTATTTTAATTAGGCTTAGCACTCTAAAAACTATTATGCTTTAGTATAATGGTGTTTTAACCCATAAAGCCTCCGGATCAGTAAAAAAGAACCAAATTCGTTTTCCTAATAAAACATTATTCCAAGTAGTTTAGTGTTTGATACTTGAACCACCTTCTTTGTTGGGTCTATAAATATCCCTCCATTTGACTTTGGTTAGATTATTTAAAGTAGTAACCGTAGGCCAAAGAAAATTCCTAAGTTTGGTTTTGATGCCTTTGATAATAGAAGAGGGGAGAATGAAATGAATATACCAATACACTTGGAATGTAGCGAGGACAGAAGTTATCAACTAAAGATGACCAATATAGGAGAGGGTTCTATTTGTCTAATTTTTAACCTAATTATTTATTTTATCCAAGAGCGGCAAGCAATTTGTTTTTGAGAGTCAGCTAGTCAAAAGAGGCAATCCTAGATACTTAATAGGAAAATCACCTTTAAGAAATCTTAGGAGAAGTTGTAATTGCTGATCAAAGGTTACCATGTTTGGGAACCAAAAAAAAAAGGCTCTTTAAAAGATTCATATCTAGCCGAGAGAAATTTGAAAACATCTGAAGGCAATCAAACAACAGATTCATAAACTAATGTATCTGCATGATAGAAGAGGAAAAGGTCATCAGCAAACAAGAGGTGAGGCAGTTTCAGCTTTGAACATCTCCAATGACAATTAAAATTTTTTGCCCTTGCAACAGTAGAGTCTAAGCTCCTAGAGAAAACTTTCATACACAAAATGAAGAGATAAGGGGAGAGTGGATCCCTATATCTTAGACCAGAATTTCCTTTTAAAAAATTTGGAGGAGTACCATTGATTAAAATAGAGTAAGCAAGATAGGTAGTGAATTCCTCAACCCACTTAATATAAAGAGGACGAAAACCTAAGACTTGGAGCAAACTAAGTAAAAAGTCCAAGTGAATAGAGTCATAGGCTTTTTTGAGATAAATTTTGAAAGCACACTTCTTATAACCGTTATTAAGGTGGTAGTTCTTGAAAATATCCTATGTAAGCAGAATATTGTCCCCAATTCGACGATTTTGAATGAAAGTAGATTGATTTGGGCTAATAATGCTGGAAAGAATGTTTCTAAGCCTATTGGCAAGGAGTTTTGAAATAGCCTTATAAATCATATTTCAGCACGGAATAGGCCTAAAATCATTGATAGAAGAAGGGTTAGCATTTTTTTTAGATAAGAGAAATGAAAGTTGAATTAAGTTCCTTTAGAAGCTTCCCCTAATTAAAGAAATCTTAGATAGTAGTAGTGATATCTTGCCCTATAATGTTCCAAGTTTGATTGAAAAAGAAATCATTGAATCCATCAGAACCTAGAGCCTTATAAGGATGAATGAGTGGAATACATCCTTGATCTCTATGGCTGAAGTTGGTTAAAGCAACGCATTAACAAAATTTTTTGAGATGGTAGTTGCAAAAAGAAGTCTAATAAACTCCCTTGGATAAGGGAGATCTTTTCGGGTCCCTATAGTTTCTTTGAAAAATAATATAAGAATTGATTTTGAATGTCATCAAACTTAAAGATCTTTTGACCATTTCTATCAATTAGGGAGTGAATATTATTCCTACTTCTATGCATATTGATAGAGTTATAAAAGAATTTAGTATTCTTATCACCCTCTTTTAGCCACTTTATGTGAGAAGATTGTTTATAAATCTTTATTGATCTTCAAGAGACTTCAGGGCAATATTGATAGCCTCCATTTCCTAAGAAAGAAGATTTGGATCATTATGGCTATGTCTTAGTTGATCTTGGAGATGATATAGGAGATTTTGATTTTTAGTAACTCTCATATTTACATCACCAACCTTTTTTATGTTAAGGCTTTTAAGAGCATTTTTTACCAATTTCAATTTAGTAACCACACATTACAAGGGAGTCCTAAAAATAAGAGTAGCACAAACATTTTTTTGACAATTTGAGTGAAGTCAGGATGAGTACCTAGAAAATTGGAGAACTTAAAAGGGGATGCCCTTTTGATAATAGGAATCAATTGCTTGATCACAATAGGAACTAATTGATCATAGCTAAACTATAAATCACATTCATGATCACTATTATCTCATAAGAAACTATAAAAAAAATGTTTGCCACTTCTCCTTCTCCTTCAGATTCACTTGAATCACTCTATGATGCTTCTGATGCCTTATTTATCTTTGTTTCATTCTTCTCTTTCTTCTCACTTTCTTTGAGGTGAAAACAATGTGATCATATATGATCTACTTCCTTGCATTAAAAATATGTAAGGTTAGCTAATTTATTCTTAGATTTAGATTTACCTTCTCCTGAGCCCTTTCTTCGTGTGGATGTCTTCCTCTTTAGAAATGTCTTGAAGCCTCTTGTAAGTAAAGCTATATCTTCATAATTCTTTGTGTGGATGTCTTCCTCTTTAGAAATGTCTTGAATCCTCTTGTAAGTAAAACTATATCTTTATGCTAGTTTGCACTTGTGAAGGCCTTGATAGGGGTCAATTTCATATGATCTTTATAGTTAATTTGATGTATTATGACCCCTATATTGTGTTTAAATGTTTAATTTATGCCCCATAA
>JAOXYD010000004.1:11136635-11149153 GCA_028565735.1 Pinacopodium congolense | reverse complement strand
CTATGGCACCCAAGAGATGACAAGTTGGAAGCAACAACCTATCTAAAGGCAAAGGTGGACTTATTTGGCCCTAATAGAGTAGCTAGCTTAGGAGGAAAATCATAAACTTTTATTATTGTTAATGAATTTAGTATATTTATTTGAGTTTTGTTTTTTAGTAAAAAAGATGAATGCTTTAAATTATTTGTTAGTTTTGCGAAGAAAATTCAAAATGAAAAATCTTTATCTATTGCATCTATTAAAAGTGATCATCGTAGAAAATTTGATAATGGCATGTTTGAATGTTTTTGTGATGATCATGGTATTTCAAAAAATGTTTCTACACCTAGGAAACCACAACAAAATGGTATAGTAAAAAGAAAGAATATGTCTTTACAAGAGATGACTCGAACTATGATAAATGTGTATGATTTGTCTAAATATTTTTAGGTTGAAACTATTGCATGTGCATGTGCATGTTATCCATAGAGTCAACATTAGATATAATTTAGATAAAATACCTTATAAAATTCTGAATTGCAAAAAATAAAAAATTAGTCATTTTAAAGTTTTTTGTTGCTAATTTTATATCTTAAATATGAAAGATAGATTGAAAATTTTGACTCGAAAACAAACGAAGGCATTTTCTAATGATACTTCCTATCTGGTAAAGCATATAGAGTTTATAACAAGCTCGCCCATATTGTAGAAGAATCCATACATGTTGTTTTTTATGAAACTAACCCTTTCGAAAGAAAGAAAGTGCTTGAGATTGATGATAGAGATTTATCCAATGGATTAGAAAATCTTTCACTTAAGGATGAAGAACGAACATTTCAAAAACCAATTGTTGAACCATGTTTGGAAATATAAAAATGATCATTCCTCTGACTAAATTATAGGAGATATCTACCAAGAGGTAACTACTCGCTCTCATTTTAACTGATCAAATCTTGACTTTATTTCAAAGATTGAAACCAGGACTATAGAAGAGGCTTTAAATGACGAGAATTGAATCTTAGCTATAAATGAGAAATTAAATCAATTTGAATGAAATAAAGTTTAGACTTTAGTACTTAGGCCTATAGATCATCCGATAATAGGTACTAAAAGGGTATTTAATAACAAATTAGATGAACAAGGAAATATAGTTAGAAATAAAGCAAGATTAGTAGATAAAGGGTATAACCAAGAAGAAGGAATAGACTATAATGAAACTTTTACCCCTATAGCTAGATTAGAAACCATTAGAATTTTACTTACATTTGCATCTCATATGGGTTTTAAATTGTTTCAAATGAATGTTAAAGTGCATTTCTAAATGGTTTTATACACAAAGAATTTTATGTTGAACAATTCCCTAGTTTTGAAAGACATGATACACCCGAACACGTTTTTAAGCTATCCAAAACTTTGTATAGTTTAAAACAAGCACTTAGAGCGTAATGTAATAGATTAAGTGCCTTTTTACTTAAAAATGGATTTGAAAAGGGGAAAGTAGACACTAATTTGATTATTAAAAAAGATAAAAAGAATTTGTTAATTGTTCAAATTTATGTAGATAATATCATTTTTGGTGATATTAATGAATTTTTATGTCAAGAATTTGTTATGTGTATGAGTAAGGAGTTTGAGATGAGCATGGGAGAATTAAATTTCTTTCTCGGACTCCAAATAAAAAAAATGAAGGATGGAATCTTCATCAACCGATTGAAGTACACAATAAAACTACTCAAGCATTTTGGTATGGATATGAAGCCTTTGAGCATACCAATGAGCACATCCACAAAATTGAATAAGGATGAAGGTGGAAAAGAGGTGGATGTAAGCAATATCAATTTATGATTGATAGTGTATTGTATCTAATTACTAGTCAACCTGATATCATATTTAGTGATTGTTTATGTGCTCACTTTCAATTTTCACCTAAAGAATCTCACATATTAGTTATTAAACGTATTCTGTGATATCTAAGTGGTACATTGCATTTAGGACTTTGGTATCCTAGGAATGTATATTTGGATTTAGTTGGTTATTTTGATGTTAATTAGTTTATTAGATAGGAAAAGTACATCTAGTGTATGTCATTTCTCAGGCAATGCACTAATTTCATGGTTTTGTAGAAAACAGAACTCTATTTCTTTATCTATGGTGAAAGCCAAATATTTAGCCACTGATAGTTGTTACACTCAAATATTGTGACTTAGACAACAACTTAGAGACTATGGTTTGAATCTTCATAAAATTCCCACATGATGTGATAATACTAGCACTATTTTCTTGGAAAAAAAATCCCATTAAGCACTATAGGACTAACCATATTGAAATCTTTTATCATTTCATTAGAGATCATGTTCAACATGGAGATATAGAACTTGAGTTTATTGATACTTTGCATCAATTAGCAGATATTTTTACTAAACCTTTATGTGAAGATCAATTTTGTATAATTAGAAGAGAAATAAATATGATTGATTGATATTCATTATGATTCGCATGTTTACACCTATTTTGTTGATTCTAAAAAAGGAGAGATATGTGATATTATCCTTTTTGATTTTTACTTTATGCATGAATTGAGGGGGAGTTGAACTTAAAATTAATTATACTTGTGTATCTTGAATTCTTATTTTCTTTAGGAGGAGTCTTGATCATATTAGTAGTTTAGTTTAATATCACATGGTTTTGTCATCACCAAAAAGGGGGAGATTGTTGAACCAAAAGAGGTTCCACCTTATTTTGATGATGACAAAATATTTTTATTACTAATGTTTTTGTTTAAGTATGTTGTAAAGATAGGTATTTTATAATGGAGTTGAAGTGTATTTGATAAAAGATCTTAGATCTTAACAAGTGATAAAAAAGGATGCATGAAGTTGATTAGAGTTTTTTTCGCTATTGTCGCTTACTTAAGATTAGTCAACCGAATGAATCAAGACTAAAGATCAGCCAATCGAATAAGCACTGGTCGACTGAATAAATCAAGACTAAAGATCGGTCGACTGAATGAGCACTATTCGACCGATTGAATCAAGACTAAAGATCGGTCAACTGAATGGAGCAAGAATTGATATTAGTTTACCACATCTATGAATCGATCGACCGAACGAGTAAAAATAGAAGGCTGGTTAACTGAATGTTCACTATCGGTCAACCAAATGTGAAAATTATACAACGAAAGATCAGGAACGATCATATTTTGCAACGAAAATAAACGTTAATGAGAAGATGAACGTTGGAGATATGATACAACGACTAATTGATCCTTATTAGCCCTATAAATTGGTCGATTAGAAAGAGAGAAAAAATTAACAAATTACATTGAGAAAGCCTAAGTTAACTTGTGTATTGAAAAGTATTTTTTTAGCCTTTTATTATTTTTGGTGTAAAGTAAACTCTTGTGAGGCTTGTTATTGTGTTACTCTTAAGCATTGAGTCTTTTTTTCACTAAGATCTTGTACTCGTAAGGTTATCCTTAAGTCTTCAAAAGAAACATGACAAGGTTATTCTTAAGCCTTAAAAAAAAGAATATAAAGGTTATCCTTGAGCCTCAAAAGGAGTTTGTAAGTTGTAATCATTGAAATTTTTAATTGTATTCCATTCTTATTTTTATTTTTTTCATCTTATTTATGCATTTCAATATTTTTGTTTAGCTTCCGCAATTTAATTAAAGTGTTGTTTGTGATTAATATTAATTTTTCTATCACCTAATTCACCCCTTCTTAGGTGCCATACGATTTCTCATCTCAGATACTCCATTATATTAGGGAATTTCAGGTGGATTCTATTATGAGATAATCTTATTCTCTTTTAAATAACTAAGAAAATTATGGTCTAAGTACTTATCGCCTTTATTAGATCTAAATATCTTAATACTTTTATCAGTTTATTTTAAAATCTCAAGTCTAAATTCTTTTAACTTTTCAAATGATTCAAACTTGTATTTCACTAAATATATATACCATATATAAAATAATCATATCTGAATGTAATGACATAGGTGTATCTACCTCCAGCTTGAGTAGACATAGTGCTACATACATCTGAATGTATAAGTTCTGGCAACTCACTAGCATATTGTCTCTTTCCAATAAAAGGGCAATTTAGTCATCTTACTTAACAACATGATTCACGAATTGTGTATGATTCATAATCAAAAGGATATAAATATCATACTTTATGTAATTTTATGATTCTACTTTCATTGACATGAGTTAATCTACAATGTGACAAATAAGATGGATTTTACTCACTTAATTTTCTTTTTCTTACTATTTACATTGAAGATTGTCTTTTCAATATCTAATATCTAATTCATACAATGATGTTTTTAGTAATCTCTGGAACAACATAGCAATTATTGAGCTTTAGTATAAGGACATAGGGTAAATCTAAACTACAAGTTTCTATAACTAATGCAATAACTCTTACTCTATTGTTAACTCTTACGTCTACCTCATCTTTCCTTAACGATGTAATCCCCTTTAGCGCTTACATATTGTTACAAATATGAGATTCAAAATCGGTATCAAATACCCAAGATTATGAAATAGAAGTAGAAAGATTATTTTCAATAATAAATATACCTAATGATAAAGGTAACTTTAACTATTTTTCCATCTAGATATTAAAATTACCTTTATAGTTCCTCTTCTAATGTCCATTGACTCCATAATGAAAAAATACCCTTATTGTTATTCTTGACACCCTAATTGGCTTTACTACCTTAATAAAAGCCTTTTGTTTATTATTATTGTTTTTCTTGAAGTTCTTTCTTTTGCTCTTTGAAGAACCCATAACAATAATATAACTAAATTCTTTCTGAAGGAACTCTTCTATCATATTGAACATGTTTAACAGTTTTGACAACATCACATCTTTTTTTATTCATAGCCAAGTTCGTGATGAAATGAGAGAAGCTCGAGGTAAAAGACTAGTTCACTAAATCATTGCTCAATTCATAATTCTTACCATAATCCAATGGCCTAATTTTTCAATCTAATTAATCCT
The DNA here is from genome assembly GCA_028565735.1 of Pinacopodium congolense. Classification (NCBI taxonomy): domain Eukaryota; kingdom Viridiplantae; phylum Streptophyta; class Magnoliopsida; order Malpighiales; family Erythroxylaceae; genus Pinacopodium; species Pinacopodium congolense. The sequence goes on along the minus strand of JAOXYD010000004.1, from coordinate 11,144,164 downwards.
CTTCAGCACATGTAACCTTACTAAAGATCTTGGTACTATCCTATATTGATATAATGCTTAAAAAATCTCAAACATTTGTGCCTGATTTTGCGCACTAAATAACTCTTAAAGATGCTTTGTCATAGCCTTGGCATTTATACTCTCACATTACCATTAAAGTTCGGGAGAAATGTTAGTAACATCACATATTTCGCTTACTTATTATCATCTATATGATATTGATATCTCTACCAAACATTATCAAATTGTATATGCATCAACTCAAAACTTTTTTATGCCTTCTTTTTCACTTGAACTCACATCCCTTCTTCATACATTCAATCATAAGGGCCATAATAAAGCTGATAATTCCCTATGGATCTTCGATAAAAGGATGCCAAGCTATGAAGGCTTCTAACCTCCTAAGTTGATGTGAGTGTTAGCCATTTCTTGATTTCTTTAATCTTCTCTTTATTAACTTCTATGTCATCTTTTGATATTATATAACCAAGAAAGAAAATTCGATTTTGACAAAAGAGCTCTTCTTGAGGTTACCATAAAGCTCTTTATTTTTTTCTCAAAGTACCTCGAAGAAATGTTTTAAGTGTTTCATATGATCTCGTAAGCTTTGGCTATAAATTATAATATCATCAAAGTAAACCACCAAAAATTAATCAATAAACTTATGTAGAACATAGTTCATCATTCTTATAAAAATGCTAAGGCCATTTGTTAATCTAAATGGCATCATAATCCATTTATATAATCCATTTTAATTTTGAAGGACATTTTCCATTCATCTCCTTCTCATATTTTGATTTAGTGATAGTCATTTTTTAAATCAACTTTTAAGAACATCGTTGGGTAATGTAACTCATTATCATCCAATTGTGGAATATGATATTTATACTTAATAGTTATATTGTTGATTTATCTACTATCCATGCACATCCTCGCCCTTCGATCATTCTTTAACACGAACAAAGATGAAATTGAACAAGGGCTCATGCTTTCTCTAATGTAGCCTTTCTCAAATAATTCACTAGTTTTCCTTTCAACTCCTTAGCTTCCTTCATATTACACCGGTAAGCTAATTAGTTTGGCAATGAAACTCTAGGTGTTAAATCAATTTAATGTTTAATGTCTGTTACAAATGGTAAACCTTAAGCAACTCATCAAGAAATACATCAAAATATTCTCTTAAAAACATATAAATCACTTGATGGGTATTAGGTGATCCATCCTAGCTACTTCACATACAATTATCATTAAGAATGTAATTTTCGTTCTTTTGTTTTAACTTCCCTTAAGAAATATATTTATGCTTATTTTCTCTTACATTCCTTAACTTCTTGGCTTGTTAATAGAATTAAGAGATGCTTCCTTCCATCCTTTATCAAAGAATAAGTGTTTTTGGAGCTATCATTTATGACTCACTTATCGTATTACCAAGGCCTTCTAAGTAGTAGATGACTAGCATCCATGAGCACTAAATCACCTAAGACTTTATATTTATAAACCCTAATGGTAAATACCACCTTTACTTTCTTGTCTACCCTGTAAGCCTTCTTGTTGTTGATCCACTATAAAGTGTAGGGGATTGGATGTTTTGTTGTTTACAAAGCAAGTTTCTCCTCCATTATAACTTTCACCATTAATAATTAAAGTATATATTATCTTAAAGCATGCACTTAATGTGGAAGATGTTGTCATGTTTATCTTCCTCCAGTTTGATTTAGAACTTAACACATAGCTAATCATAAATAATTCTTCTCCATATTAATTTAAGCATGATATCCTCCTCATTATCACCCTCCTCTTTAATCTCCCCATCTATCATCACTATAGCTCTTTTGCTATGACATTCAATGGCTGTGTGTTTATGACTAACGCATTTAAAGCATTTGATGTCCTTTCCCCTTCTTATGGACTTTGGTCCAGGTGTAGAAGATTTGCTTACCTTTTCCTCACCCTTAAAAGGTGTGGTAACACCTTTGCTCCAAGACTTACCTTTGTCACCTTTTTTGGCATTCTAGAATTTTAAATCTGAGTTGGTATAAACGTTGGCACCACCTACCCAAAATTATTGTTGAGAGGGGCTTTTAAAAGGAGTCCTCTTTAGTTACTTCTCAACTTTGATTGATAATTTCATAACAACATTTAATAACACATAAAACATTAATTCAATCTTTTTAGCAATCTCTTTATTCAAACCACTAAGGAATCATGCAATGGTTTGCTCTTACGAGGCTTACAATTAACAACGTATCATCAAGGCCTCAAACTGCATCACATAATCCTCAACACACATACTCCTTGCTTAAAGGTTCGAAGTTGGAGATAATATCTTGTCTAAATATTAGGGAACAAACCTTTTGTGCACCGAATTCTTCATAATAAGCCAACTATAAATTTCTCTTTTGCCAATTGCAATCTTTGTTGCTTAAGCATTTTACCCCACCATAAGTTAGGATAGGATGTGAAGTCAATGGAAACTAGCTTGCACTTCTGTCCTTTATGTAGTTTGGGCATTTAAAGATTTTATGTACTTATTATACCCACTCTAAATATTCTTTAGGGTCCATAGAACCTTTAAATTGTTGGATCTTCATCTTGAAGTTATTAGAATTATTTTGTTTTTTTATATATATACTCATACTTGTTGTGCATCTTCACCATTACCATGGGTTGCCTCCTTATACAGGTACTTATTGCAAATTCAAAGTTTGATGGTTTGAGCTCCTTGAAGTTCTTACATCGATTGCAATAGTTGTTATTGTTGTAACAACATTATGTGATTTAGGCCATAGATTCTTTCAATTCCCCTTGTTCACATTGAAGACTGATAATTTATGTTTGATTAAAAGTAGGTCTACAACGAGGATTTTTAATGTCACTACCTGACATAGCTCTAATTTTGATACCAATGGCACAATTATTAAAAGAATTTTAAAGTATTTAGGGTGCAGTAATGGTAGAGATTGAGGTCGAATAGATTCAGATTCAAAAAAGAAGAAAAGACAAACTTGCACTCATGAATTAATAAGAAATTATTCATCATAATACAAAGAAAAAAGATTGAAAAGATTTTTTAGAGATAAGAATCAAAATAAGGTTTACTACTAGTAACTCAAAAATCTGTAGGGAACCTCCAAATCTAAATAAGAATTCAATAATTCATGTCTTATAAAGTCTTGGGTGTCTCCTATTTATAATGAAGTCAATTCGAGTTAGTTTATGTCTAACCAACTCAACTTATAATAATATTTGAATAATTAACCATAGCCTATCTTGGAAACTACTATTGTAGAAACAAGAATAGGAAAATAAATAATCAAATCCTAACCAACTAAGAAACATCCAATCTATAATTAATAAATCCACAAGTCCAGCCAAACCTATCTAATCAATTGAGGATTTAAGTAAAGTAATTAGCTTAAGTTTTTCTTAATTCTCCAAATACGCACCATTAGGGCCAATTTAGGCTTCAAGCATCTTTATTGTTGAATCTAAACTTCTTTACAAGGCTTTAACTTGAGACCTTATACTTACCCAAAAAATCGAATCTTCTTCATCTCCATATGTGTTTTAATATGTGCAACCATCACACGCTCCCAAATTACTTTAGGATAATGAATCTTTTATTAATTAATACGACTATTTTCATACAATTCATACTCTATTTAAATACTATCAATTTACATTACTTTATAGAATAAGTTATAGGTAGTGTCACAAACATAGTAATTCTTATATAAGATAACTTTGGTAATTTTAAGTCTAAGGATTGATTACACAACTATCATAATAAGGTAATCTACAGACACATAAGTAATGTTTGTTCAAGACTATTATAATTAGGTTAACTCAGTGAACTTATTTTCTAATAAGTACCCACAAGCTTGTTTAAATATCTCGATATTTCAATTTATGAATTCAATTACTTTTTAATAAAAAAAAGAAACATAATGTGTGTTAGTCTTATCATCTTATCAATATCTTATTTTGATGACATTACGACTAAAATTAATTTAAGAATAATGTAAAAATGTAATTTGAATTTCATAATTATATTCTTATAATAATTTTCAATTGCATAAATTATTTCAAGAATTTTATAATTAGTATTAATTATTAAATATAATTAGTAAAAATATATAAAGATAAAAATGCCTTTAGCAAATAAATTTATAATATCATACATAAAATTTACAACTAATTTATTGGTTAAAAGTGGATAAAGTAACATTGTTACTTCAAATTTTATGGATATTTATATTCTTTTGGTTGATACAAATGGAAGAGGATTAGAACAAAGATGTGGTCTTGCTATTCATATTTTATTTTCAATATATAATTATTTTTTTAAAGAGGGTCATTTGTACAAAAGAAAACTTATTGTACATAAGACTAACAAGGATTTTTTTTGCTAAGCTCATTTCGTTGTAGTTTCTTATTTTCTCATGTGAGCTTTTGAAAAAGTGAAATCAGACCAATAAATATATTTGGTTGAAATAATGTTTTCTTCTTTTAGTTTCTTTATGATTCTATAATTTTTAAAAGTAATAAAATAGTTTTGACTTTTGTTTATCTCATTATTAAAGATATACGTTATTTATTCATTCAATATCAAACACTAATAAACTTTTAGAATTACTAAAATTGCAGTTATTCAATAATAAAAATTTAATATAAAATTTCTAATAATTAAAATTTACATTATTTAATTAAAAATTAATTTAAAATAAAATTATTTTGTCAGTGTTTGCCCAGAATTTAGACTATATTCACTATATCTTTTAACTTACAATTACGAGTGGTAATATCATTTCTAACCAACAAGCTTTGAAATAAGAAGCCTTCTCCTACTTCTAATCAATTCTTGGTGTTCATGAAGAGTGTCTTACAGATCCTTATTTACTAATTCTTTGTTTCCATCTAAGTTATCTCGTGACTAGGATGACCAACTAGTAGCTTTTATTACGCTTGCTGAAGTGAAGACTATTCAAGCAGCCTCACCCAGACAAGTCCCCACGCCTGCCAGGCTAAATGCCTATTTTTTTTCCATAAAGTAGGGTCAGTGTTGAGTAGCTAGGTGATTGTGGTGGTTATGGAATCCTTCCAATATGGCAAGCTTTTTAAGACTATCAACAAAACATACATTACCTTAGTGCCTAAATGCCCACATGCCTCTTAATTACAAGATATCATCCCAATTTCCTATTGTAACACCATTTATACAGTGTTTTTAAAGTTTATTGCTAATTTTCTTAAACAAGTTCTTAGCCAGATTATTAGTCCTTATCAAGCAGCTTTTATTAAGGGGCAAGCAATAAGTGATAATGTCTTCTTGACTTAAAAATTTCTCATGGAATTCAAGAGAAAGTCTAGCCCTAAAAATTGTGCTATAAAGGTAGACCTTTGTAAAGCCTATAACTCAGTTAATTGGAAGTTTATTGAGGCTGTTCGGGTTAGTCTTGATTTTCTAAGTCAATTTTGTGCTTAGATCCTAGGGTGCGTAATTTCTCCTTTCTAGTGATCCCTCCTTTCTATTTAGAGGGTAAAAGGGGTTATGACATTGTGCATGGAAATCTTTTCTTCTATGGTTTACCATTCGCTAACCAGCACTCCCAGATTTAAGTATCATTCCTGTTGTAAGAAGATGGGTCTCACTCACCTGGCATCTACTAATGATCTTCTTCTACTTTGTGCAGCATCCTCGTCTTCTATTCAGCTGTTTATGAATGTCTTAAGGTTCAGTGCTATGTTTGGACTTTGGGTGAACACTTGGAAGGGCTCTATGTTTATTTCTTTATTTTCAACTCACCTCTTTTCCCCTATTCAAGTTATCATTGGCATGGTTGTGGAATAACTACTTACTCACTATCTTGGTTGGCCTTTGATCTCTAATAAACCTCTATTTCTTGAGTGCTTTAGTTTGTTATATAAATTCTAAAAAAGGATCAACTGTTGATGCAATTGTTCCCTCTCCTCCTTTGCTGGCTAAGTCCAATTAATAAAATCCACCTTGGGCAGTCTCCATACTTACTTGACTGCTAATCTGTATCTTCCAAAAAAAAAAGAGATCAAAGAATCTGAACAAATGATAAGGCTTTATCTTTGGGGAGGGGAGGTTAATAGTAAGTCCCTTACTAAGGTTAACTAGAGGGACTACTATAAGCCAAAGGTCAAGGGTAGCCTTGGATTCATCTCTATCTAACTTTGTTCTAAGGTCAATCTAAGTAAGAGGATTTAGAGACCTTTCTCAAATTAAGAGGCTCTTTGAGTCAAGTGGATGAACATGTATATAATTATAGACTAGTCCTTTTGGGAGATTGATCCTTTTATCTAATGTTCCTAGTCTATTCGACAGCTTTTGAATGTTCGAAACTTTGTCCAGCTAGCCATCACTCACAAAATTGGAAATAGGTGTAGTACTTTCCTTTAGTTTGACAATTGGTTAACCTTTAGCCCTCTCTTTCTTCTTCCTTAATTTGCATCTTTGCTCATTTGCCTGCCAGCTTCTATCAAAGTGAGCCATCTAATTTGTAATGGAAATTGGTCATGTAACTCTAGAAATCTGGCCCATTTCAATGCTTGTTTGCCTACATACTCGCCTATTTAATATGGAACAAATCAAGTATACTGGTCCAGAACTTCAATAGATACCTATTCTAATTCTACCTATAGATCTTGCTTCAATCCTCCTACTGCTAAAGTATTTTGGAGTAAATTTGCCAGGTTTAAGGAATGTCTTTCGAAAGCTACCTTTTGCCTTTGGCTTGCCATCCTTAACAAACTACCTACCTTTGTTAGAATCTCTAAATTGTTGCTTGAGGAAAATCTCATTTGTAAACTTTGTAACTCTATTACGGAAATGAAGGATCACATCTTCTTCTAGTGTAACCTCTCTTCTCAGCTTTAGCTGTCTTTACAAGATCTTTGTCACCATCATACTACTACAGGGGAATGGACGAATATCCTTCGTTGGGCTTCCCATCCCTATGGTCTTAGTTAAGGGGATTTTCAATTTTTTAATGTGGCTTTTAGTTGTTACATCTATGTGATTTAGCACACTAGGAATGAAGTTAAGCTTGGTGGACGTCTTTCCCTCTGTAGTGAGTTCTTAGCCAACTCTCTTAATTGGAATAGGGAAATCCTTGTTAGTATAATGGTGTCCCTTCAATGTTCACGATCTCTTATGGTAAGATGACACCTGAACTCTCATTGACCTGGGGAACTAGGGGGTGGTAGTGGTTTCCTTGTTGTTATTTAGGTCTTTAAGTTAAGGTCCTAATTCTATTTTTCTGGTCGGGTGCTAGGTAGCAATGGATGCTTAGTTTTGAGTTTTGTGTCAATATGTTTTTGTGAGCTCTAGTTTCTCCATTTAATTAATTGATTTGGTTTACTTTTCAAAAAAAAAATAGTTATTTAGTATTTTAAAATAAATTTATTTATTATTTTTTAATATATTAATTCATCATATTTCATTAATAATGAATAATATATTAAAAATTTTAAAGTGATAGTAGTCCAGCGTTTTATTGAAA
>JAOXYD010000004.1:11110890-11136535 GCA_028565735.1 Pinacopodium congolense | reverse complement strand
ATCTCAACTCATCGCTAACTACATATTTTATTTCTAGAGTTGGTATTAATTTGGTTGCAGGCGACAGCAGTTACCATTATGTGATAGCTATTTTTTTACATGAATGAAACTTACATTAAAATTTTTATAGATGGCTTCTTCATTTTTAGTGTTTCATTGATGATTGTTTAGCTAATTTAGAGAAGGAGATGAGCAGATGTGAAGAGAGACACTCAATTTAAAATTGAGAGAAGTGTCATTTTATGGAAGAGTGTATGTTTTAGTACATAAAATGTCTTGTGACGGTATTGAAGTAAATCTAACTAAGGTAGAAATGATAGTAAAATTGCCTCCTACGACAGGGTCACGGTGTCCCCCTAATGTCGCCACCTAATTTTGGAATCTACTATGCTAAGGATTTTGTTATCTCAGCTCGTGCATGTAATGGACAATTAAAGGATCTCCATGGTCAGAGTGGTGTTGTGTGATAGGGATCACCTCTATTTTTCATAAGGGTGAGGAAGGCTTTACCTCTTTTGGGATTGATCTTCTCGAGAGTTCAATTGGGGCGGAGGTGTCCATTGGTTTTTTCCTTCTTTAAGGGTTGTCTGATGCGATGCGTTTTGTTTTTGGCTGTGTATTGATTGGAGTCTTTTTGTCTATCCTTATATGTTTAATTCTATTCTCTTTTTTTGTTTTTTGAAAAAAAAAATTACCTCCTGCTAATTTTGTGAAGGCTATTAGGAGGTTTTTAAAACATGATGGATTCTATAAATAATTTACTAAAGATTTCTTCTAAATTGATAGACCCTTAACTGAATTACTTGCTAAAGTTGTTATTTTTTAGTTTAATGATTAATGCATCCAATATTTTACAAATACTTATTAGTGCATCTATTCTTGTACCTTTTAAATGGTCTTTATATCTTAAATTAATGTGTGATATAAGTGATTTTTAAATGGGAGTTATGCTAGGTAAAAGGAACGAGAAGATTCTTCACCCTAATATTATATGAGTAGAAGACCCTCAATAATGCTCATTGAAACTACACCATTATGAAAAAGGAGATATTGACTTTGTGTTTTCATTTGAAAATTTTCAATCTTATTTGATTTTTCCAAAAGTGGTAATCTATACAGACCACTCTACTTTAAACATTTAATGAATAAGCAAGATGCAAAATTAAGAGTAATTCAAAGGGTTTTACTTTTACAGGAGTTTGATATTGAGATGAAGGATAAGAAGGGAGAGAAAGATTTGTAGTTGATCATTTAAGGAGGTGATGGAGAAAAGCAATAAAAAGGACATTAGGGACCATTTTTTTAGAAGAGTAGTTGATAGTATTTCAACTTTTCCATGGTATATCGAGCAGGGACAAAATTCAACCTTAGTATTTCGATGGTGCCAAGTATAAGGGCCATCGTTCAACTAATATTCGATATAATGAACTATTTATCTGGTAATATTTCACCCATGATTTTTCAAGTCAACAATGAAAGAAGCTCTAGTCTAAGATTAAGAAATAATAATGTTTGGGATAACCCATGTCGTTATAAGATTTATGCAAGCAAACTTATGAGAAAGTGTCTGCTTAATAAGGACGTGCCTTCCTTTTTAATTCATTGTTATTCTAGGAAGGTAGGAGGAAATTTTTGGTCAATTAGGCTTACATATAAAGTTTTTGAATGTGGCTTTTTATTGGCTACCTTATTTAAGGTTACATTCTGTACTGTATCTTATGATATACAACAAATAAAAAAAAAATATAGGAGACATGACGTGCCTTTAACTAACATACTTTTATGTGAAATTTTTTATGTTTGGTACTTTGATTTTATGGGACCCTTCCTTAATTCATACTCAAATCAATATATTTTTATGATAGTAAATTATGTTGGTAAATGGCTTAAGGTAGTGGCTTTACCTACTAATGAGTCTAATGATCTAGTTAAGGTTCAAAAGAGTATCTTTACATGGTATGGGACACTTAAGGCTATAGCAAGTGATTAGGGCCCATATTTTTATATTAAATAATTTGACACCGTATAGGCTAAATATGATGTAACCCATAAGGTTACCATACCTTGTTATCCTTAAACTAGTCAAGTCTTAGTTTCAAATAGGAAAATAAAGTAAATTTTAGAAAAGACTATTAGTTCTTCAAGGCAATATTAGGCATTAAAGTTAGATTGTGCTTTTTGGTTAGATTAAACCAATTTTAAGGAACCTATAGATATATCTCCTTTTAATGTTTAACACAATCTGTCACTTACCTATGAAATTAAAGCATAAAGCTTATTAAGTAATGAAACTTTTGAATTTTGATTTAATGAGTACAAGTGAAAAATGACAGTTACAATTAAATGATTTGGATGAATTTAGTTTAGAAGTATATAACAACTCAAAGCTATATAAAGAAAGGATAAAAAGATAAAAAGATAAGTATATCCTTCATCACGAATTCCAAATAAGTGACAAAATATTCTTTTTATAGTTAAAATTGTTGTCTCTACCAAGATTTGAAAATTGGTATAGAAGAACGTCTTAAACATTCCCTCTCAATGACTCATAAGGCCATTGTTAATAAATAAAAAGGTGTTTATTTATAACTTCAGGTTGCAACTTTTTCCTAACAAATTGAAATCACGATTTCATAGATTATTCGAAGTGATTAAATTCTACCCATTTAGAGTTGTGGAGGTGGTGAACGTCAAAATTGAAAGCTTCAATGTTAACGGGTAGAGGGCAAAGCTATACATATCTATGGAAATGGAGGAGTGCAATGCTATTTTCCTTCTTTAGGATCCTTATTGAAAATACCTTTTCTCATAGGAATGTAGTATTAAATTTATAGTTCTAATTATCTCTGAGCTTTTAGTTTATTAGTTACTTTATGTTTTTTTAATATTTTTTTGTTACATTTCAATTAGTGTGGACGATTGTAATGGGTTATTTCCAATCCTACTCATTTTAGGGAGTTTTCTTTCCATTCTTTTTATTTTGTTTCTTTTGTTCGAACATTAAAGATAATGCTTATCATAAATGTGGGAGAGGCAGTTGTTCTGATTGATTATGCACTTGAATAGTTATAAGTATGAGGATGATGGATTTAGATGGTTTATTTGGAAATAATTTTGATAGTTAGTCGAAGTTAATTTGGTTACTTAATATAAATGGTACAGTGTTTGGTGCTTGAATTTTGTGAATTTAGTGGACCTTTGCATGCAATGTTAGGGTTTTAAGAAGCCTTGTATGGATTTTTTGTGTGAACTTGGAATAAGGTGTTTAATTTTCTTTTTTTAAAATTGAAAAAGTTAAAAAAAGAAAAAAAATTCTTCTTTGATGATTTTAACTATTTAATAATTGGAGGATTCTTCATCATAAAATGTTTACCTTTACATCAAATACTAGTTGAAATTAAGAGCACCTTCAAAACAATAATAAATAAATTAATGTATTGTAAAAGTTACAATGGAGTATGAAAAATATTTGTTGAGCAAGAGAGAACATAAAACGCACTTACCAAGTTTCCCTTGAATAATTTTGTATAAGGGTTTGTAACGAGTTAAATAAAGGTTTAGTATTATACAAAAAAGTTAAATTATATTATGTGTGACTATAAGCATTGAGTCATAATCAAGATTGAGTTAGGAAATATTAGCTATTATTAATTGCATTGGTTTGTATTTGAGTGCATGGTTAACTTTTGGCTACTACTGGGGAGTTTCTAAATGGTTATGTAGAGAAATTGCTTAAGGAAAAATAATTGTTCAAGTGTGGGGGAATTACAGTGGATAAATTTTATCGATTTTATGTTATGCTTTTAAATGTTTTTACCAACATTTCAGTGTGAATTTGGCCTATTAATAAGTTACTTTAGTGAATTTTTAGGTAAAACTAGATTCAAGAAGTCAATTACACAGAAGAATGATTCATTTTTGGTAGAAAATAAATAGTGATCCAAAATACACTATTTATCACTTGGGTGAAAGGCCATTTCGTTTAATAAAAATAGAAGAAAAGTTAGAAGATAAATAATGAGTGTAAAAGGCATTGTTTTGCTCCCATAAAGCGTCGTTTTGCTACAAAAGAAAAGCTCAGGAATAACAATTCATCGTAACATCATTTTGGTGGATCTTAAGAGTCATTTACTTCTAAAATTATGTGACTTAAAGATGATTGTTTAGGTTTAGATGACAAAACTACCCTTAATTAAAGTTTTTAACCCTAATAGTTACCATATATAAGGAGTTACTTAATTTGAGAGAGGTTTTCATCTTTTTTAAGTTTAGTTTTTCTCTCAAGTTCCTTTTGAATATTGATTGAGTCTAATTGAGAGGTTTTATCATAGATTTAAGTAGATTTAAAGAATAAGGATTTCAATTGTATATTTAAATTTCATGTTTGGTTTGTATAATTTCTTGACTCTTTCCTTTATTTCTTGTTATCAACTTTTCATTTCATCAATAAGAATGAGTTTTTTGCTTACATCTTTATGTTTATTGATGGATATTATAACTAAGGTTAGGGTGGTAAATGGGTTTGATCTAGTTCCATATATATTCTTGATTGTATGAATGAATTTTGTCTAATTAATCAATTTATTGATTTTTTTAGATTGACTACCTAGGTTAGGTTCAATAGATAATTAAGAGGTCCTTGACCATTGGCTCTTAATTGTTGGAATAGATAATTAGATAAGCTAACAAAAATGGTAAATGAAAAACTCTAGTTCTTTGGTGAGGATTTTTAGATATAATACCTTAAACTTAAGCTTCTTGTGCTTATTCCCTTTTAATCTAATTTATTTACATTAACAAATAGATAGAATAGAATTAAAAGAGATAAGATACTACTATAACCATGAGTTTTACCTTGTATTCATGAAGTTACCTTAAATATATTCAATGTCTAAATTGCTTTAAATTTGGTTAACTCATTAAATTCTAAAATCTTAACTAAATCTTATTATTTTTAAAACTTTTGTCTTATATACTCTTGTTTAGATTGAATAATCAGTTAATTAGTAACTTTATTTAGGTTCATAACTTTAAATTAAGGTTTCTTTTAGATATTTTTGATCTAGTACTTACAATAGCTCCCTATAGATATGATATTCAAACTTATTATCCACTATATTAATTGTTACAAGGGTACACTCGTCTTAATTTGAACGTAAGATAAGCAATTAACAATTATGTTAATAAAATTCTATATAGGGTTGAGGAAAGAACACAAAGTTAGTGAAGGTGGCAATGGCTCTTATTGATTCTGCATAAAAGCTAAAATCATATTTTCATACTCGTGTGGTCAAGGTTGTCATGGACTTGCTCCTTCGTTAGATTTTTTATAAGCTTCAATTTTTTTTGAGATTGTAAAATACTCCATAGTTAAGCCCATAATGGCTCTCAAGTCACAAGTTGTTGTTGATTTTATAATTAAAAGTATGCGCAAGCCAATTAAGCAAGTAAAGGAAGTTGATCTTCCAATAACATTAAGAGAAATGGGGTAAGAGTAGTGATCAAAGGGCCTTTCGACATTAAGATCAAGTGCAAATAAAAACACGAATATCAAAGCCTTAAAAAAATGAATCAAGTTATGAGACATAGTTATGTGGGATTATGTTGGCATACTATCTACAATTCAAAGTTGTGCAAGTATGTTTTAACTCTTACAATAAATCAAGTGCTTGGGATCTTTAAACTAAAGGGGAGAGCTTATAAAGGTATTAACTGAAATATCTTTAAACAACTCAAGCCATGAGCATAGACCTTCAACTTCTCCTTTGAAAAGAAAACTTAATGGCCTCTTACAACATGACCCTCTTCCTTTTCTTAGTGGTTTTGTCCTTATTGTGAACCAAATAGATGAATTTTTAATGACCCATCCTATAAAAGTACATACAAATTAGTCATTTCTCAAATTAGTTAATATAAATTATATTAATCTATAAATGAGAAACCTACATTTCTACTAATTTGTAACACCATCATCTTACAAGATATTTTCCTCCAATAATTGATCCTTAGGGAAAAAAAAAGAGGATTCTTATTAATCCATTAAAGTTTATGTATAGTATTTTGGAGAGCATAGAACCTTTTTCTCTTGTTGAAACCAAAATATACCTCCCCTTAAGTCTATCTAAAACATCAAATACTCTTATCCATTAAAGAAAGAAATAAGAAACAAGTTTCCACTAGTGTATCCTTTTGGATAGTTGTTAAAAATAATCTCAAACTTGAATTTTAAGCTATAATAGCCTTAAAGCTTACTTGAGGGGCAAATTTGGTGCATGAATGATAGTATCTAATTCATAAATCTTTTAGGCATGAAGTTATGATGATTATCTTGAAGTTGAGAGGATATTCTATGTGATTTATGTGCATATTGACTTATTTCTTAAATAGGATGCTACTTATATACTTTTAATGGTTGATTTTATTTTTATAGGACTTTGGTGAGCAATTGAATATATCTTTCAAGTTAAAAGACATATGAAAGGAATTTAAGAAGCAAGAATATCATGTTGGGAAGCTCCATTTCAAATTTCATAACCAACGGATAAAGAACAAAAGATGCATCGGGAGAATACTGAAGGAAGTGCAAAGTTAGGCAGGTCAAGGCTAGGGTCACGACCATGACCTTGGTCATTATTCTTGTCCAAAAGAAGTCACATACTAAGTCATGGTTGTGACTATGGCCATGACTTTGTTGAGGTGTGATATGCTTTTAACCTAAACTAGGTTATTTTGGACATATCTCTTATCTTTGGAAGCTCCAAGTAGCATCTAAGGAAGAAAACTCAAGTCCTAAGCCATCTTCCAAGGATTTTGCATAAGAATGAAGGAGAAAGAAGGATCTAACATACCAAATTAAAGATCAAAGAAGGGATTTCAAATAAGGATCATTAAGGAATCAAGAAAATCAAGATATACAAATATGAGCTTCTCTTTATCCCTTCTCTTTATGATTGTTGTTTTTATTTCTATAATGTATTGGAACTAGTTTTCTCGTAGCAATTAGGTTTTTATGAACTCTAAGATATAGTATTTGTTTATTTTTCTTGAATTAACATTGAATTTCTATATTATATTGGATTTGTTTATAGAATCAATGATATTGGCTTTTGATTGTTATGCATATGTATACTTAAATTCCAATGATATCATTGTACATTTTTATATTGAGAATTGAATGTATATTTTAGATCAATTTATAAACAATGCATCTTGCATGGAGATTTAAAGATAGGCTTACATAAGATATCTAGATTAGATATGAGCTTAATAGAAATAATAGGTTCTATAGAACATTTAATGCATTCAATTGATTGATTGAGATAGAGAGAATTTTTACTTAATTTATCAGGTTGAATAGAATTACATAACTCAAAAAGTGTATGATTTACTTTAGGAAATCTACGGTATAACAAAATACGAAAAACTTGTTAAGTCAAGATTGAACAATGAATACAATTACATTCTAAAGAGATCAATTATCTAGATCCTAATTTTATTTTATTTTTGTTGCTAATTCTTATTAGTTTTCTTAAGAGTTTATTTTTAATTGTTTCGTTTATTTTGTGTAATCAATTAACCATTCATTCATTCTTTCATTTATTAGTAGACTAGATAATAAAGATAGAAATCCACTGATAGTTGCAATCTTCAAGGATTGACAACTTGGACTCATATAAGTTCTACTATTTAACGATAGGTACACTTAACTTATTGCGTGATGTAATATTGTTTAATTGAAATTCTTGGTTTATTTTTATTTAAAATTTAGACCTGTCTACATCCTATCAATAACCTAAAAAATTATATAAATTGCTTAATAATTTTTAAACTATAGACCACTTGGGAGGAAGAGATAATTAAGTGGGTGAATTTAACGACAAACATGTCCCTTCCAATATTTTGTAGCATAAATCACTTAAAGAAAATCTCATTCACACTTGCAAGTATCATGATAAACATTTATTTTACCAAGTTTGGTGAAGTAAGCCCTTGTAGATAAGAGAGGATGCCTAATGTATATGTATTGCTAGATGAAAAAAAAAAATCACCCTCCTTCCTTAAAAGTTATGAGCCTAACTTTAGTTACCTAACTCTCAGTTTAAACCTTCATCGTCATTCCAGCTTGAGGAACTATGACCTGACATTGCCTTTAACTCTCAGTTTAAACCTTCATCGTCATTCCAACTTAAGGAACTATGACCTCACTATTATTGAAAATCCTAATGCTCTTAAACTCTTACCTAGAGTTATTCATGCTAGAACTTGACATGTCAGAATGGGACATCCTAATGCATAAGGAACATAAGAGCTCAAGGGATGTATAAAAGAAAAAAAGAAAACTTGGCTTCGAAGTTAGAAATTTAAAATATTATAAGTCTATACATATAATTTAATATGAAATTGAATTTTCATGTCAATGTTCAGAATATATCTAAACCTATTTTTGAGCACTGAACAGAAATACCTAATCATTCAAGGTGATGCTATAAGTAAATACCTAATCCTAAATAAAGACATTGACTCCAAAAATTGTATGCATTGTTCAAATAGTAAATATGTACTAAGTTATTAAAAATAAAAATATGCACTTATGAATTTATGTGATTAATGTACGTTTCTATTGTAGGTTTATATACTTGTACTTTGCGTGTCTGGAGACCATTTAAACCATGTTAGTCCATACTCCAGGGAAAATTAATTCCACTCCTTTTTCAATAAAAAAAAAGGAAGTGTGAGATTGTTCCATAAGAAAGCCCTACAGTTTGAAAGGGTGGGTTTAATTTCAACGCCCATAACCACGATTCAAACATTAGGAGTAGCGAAAGAGGACACTGCATCATCTTTGTCACCAGGTCTACGTAGGATTCTGGGGGCTATATGGTCCAAGTGAACACACAATTTCAAATCTTTTGTGTCATTTTAAACATAGGTTGTATATATCCCAAAATAATGGCATGAGGAGGTATAAACATCTAATTGATACGCCCTACAAGGGCTCATAGGTCAATACACATGAATTGCAGCACCTTTCATAGATGCTTCCACGTTAGGTTGTTTCTTGGTTCCTTAACAAATGTGTATCGAATTTCAAAACCTCCTTTCCATTCACTTTTATTGAAGCTTCTTCTCTCTTTTTCTCTTCTTTCTTTCTCTCTTCTCTCTGTGTTGTCTCCTCTTTCCTTTTTCTTAGCCTGGGGTATTGGTTCATGGATATTGAACCCTTGTGGGATCTGGGGGGGTGGTTTCTTTTTTTTGATTGCATGGCAAGACCAAAATCACGCACACCAGTTACTGCAACCTGCTCGAAATCACCACGTCATTTCCTTTTCTTCTTTGCTCTTCTCTTCATTCTTCTTTTGCTCACAAGCCAACCTACCAGACTCATGAACCCTTCGACTAAGGGCTCTTTAATTACAGTCAAAAGGGTTCTCTTAGAAACCTCAGACTCGGCCTCAGCTACTACTGCCATGAATTTGCGCCCAAGACAAGCGCATAAGGCACGCAGTTCTTCTTCTTCTTCTTCAAAGTCCAAACGTCGAGAGTTTGGTGTTGAAGCTCATGAAGTTCCTAGTGGTCCAAACCCTATATCAAATTAGCAGGCAAGTTGATGGGAAGCTTCGATTTGCATCACCATGAGCCGGTTCAAGTTATTAAAGTTGTAACCGTGAAGTATTGTGAGTTATCTTTATGACTATGGTTCTGGTGCACCATTAATACTGCTTGTCCTCAGTGAGAAGTTCGTTACCTTTGTTGTTATGTGATCATTATTATTAGCCTTACTCTTTTATTATTTTCCTTTTTTCGTTTTTGTATTGAGCTGGGAAAGGGGTGCCTTTTTCTTACTAGAAATGTATAGCATAATAGATACTTTTAATTTGATATATTATGCTTGTTTGAACTTATCTTTTTGTTTCACATCTAGATCATGCTATTTGACCTGGTGAAAGATGGGGTATTTAGTAATGAATTAAACAAGGCATCCGTTTTTCTAAGAAACGGACCGAGATCTTTCTAATTTAGATTTAGAGAATCTTATTGTAGATTGCCATATACCCATTTAAATTTAACAATTTCACTTCATCTTGGAAATCTTAATAGAGTTGAAGAAGAATGTTTTTTTTTTTAAATTTTTTTTAAAAAAAAGTTATTACGTCTCATTATTATCCGTTCTTCGATATGGGTTAATGATGACTGTTCTGCTGATTTTTTATTTAGTTCACTTTCGGGAGTGGCTAAATATTTCTTTTAGGCTAGAACTTCAAAAGTTCTACGGAGAAAAGGAGAATCAATATAATCAACTGTGTTATCCATTATTTAAAGATACAGGTTTAATTCCTAGGCAGAGCCACTAAAATTTAGTTTGTAATTTGGAATGATATAATATTCTCCGATCACCATATATTTACCAATTTAGGAATCTAAATAAACATAGAAGAAAAGAGCAGAAAATAAGGTTATTGAAGATAGAGCATGAGCCTTGCATTTGCATGAGTTTTTGCTTGAATTTTTCCTTCTGGCTTTTCAAAGCTCGTCAAGCAAGCTAGGACCTGAGCAGGGCAGACAAGAAGGGAATATGTGAGAGGCACGGTGATGTCAGATTTTTGACCAAAGAACAAGAGAGAAAAAGGTGAAGAGGTGTCTTTGTTTTGCCTGATTAATAATTGTTGATCGCCCTTGGATTTTGCCTTTGTCCTCTGAAACAATCGTCCAAGAAAAAAGCTGGGACGCCAAATACAACCACACAAGTCATGAGTGAGCCCTACTCTGCCTGCCTTCACCTATCAGTCCTATGATTTGATAATAATAACACTGTGGGTGTTGTCCAATAATATGCTTTATGATTGTGCTTCCTGTCACTGCAGATAAAAGGAAAAAAAGCAACCCAAAAAAAAAAATAAAGTGAGGAGAGACAAAGAACTTCTATTACTGATATATATCAGAGAAAACATTGCGTCAAATTGCAAAACATGTCCTTTGACTTGAGCCAGGTTCTTTTTTCTTTATTGTTTATCCCCATGATCGAAGCTTTAGCATTTTATAACCGCAAATCATGCTGCTCAAATGGCTAATTCCAATGTCTGCAGATGGCGTACAATTTAAGTGCGTTTGTTTTCTTTATTTGTTTCTTTTTTTTTTCCGGCCTTTTGACCAAATGTCAAAAAGTGGCCCTAAAGCTGACAAATACAAGTGCAAGTTTTGGCCCAATTATGTCATTGAAAGTCTGACAAACATAAGCAATGCCTTATCTTGAAATGCTAATGAAGCCAACTCAATAGCACCTGCTGAAATACTTTACTTGCAAATCCTAGGATCAAATTCTCTTCATCTTGTATATAAATCAGACAATAGATAGAATTTCTATCTAATATCTAATAGGTCTGATGAAATCAGAGGAGATTTTAGCATTTCCGGCTTGCTTTATCCATGTCCACCTCACAAGAAGAGAAAGAGCTTAGAGTACTTGGCTGTAAAGGAGGTTAAAGCAAATAATATAAGGCTTCTATCTACCGAGTCGTGTCAATGCCCTGGCTGGATCACACCTTGCCCGTTACATCAATGCTACTGCATTTAATGTTGGTTGTACAATGAATAAAGTAGAATTTAGCTCCCTAAATTGTGTCATTATGTGTATGCGATATCTGTATCGAAGTGGAACGCAAACCAAAAACAGACAATAGTTTATATAATCATTATTGCCTCTCAACAATGTTCACCGTGTAGATTCACCACAGAATTTAAAAATTCATTATTCTCTTAAAAGTCTCATTGAGTGTTCTTTACCAGGTAACTGTTCGAAGTAGATTATGCCTGGAGAGCGCTTATGACTTGAAATTAAGTCTAAAACATAAAATTAAAGCTTAATCATTCAAAATGGATTAAATAGTTCTTGGTATGAATTATAGGATGAGAATTATCCCTGCATTTAGCACAATAAAAGTAACTATAAAATGTGGTGCCATCTATTTTTAGTTAAGAAAAAAAACTATTGGAACTAATGAGAAATTAATTTACCAAATAAATTAATTCACATGACACTATTTAAATGATTAATATTGAGATTGTTTGTTACGAAAACAATTTTAGTTCACTTTGTTATTATCTTTTTAAGCACAATTATAAGTTTCAGATATTATAATTTTAACGGTATAATGACGCCAAAACCTATAAGATGAATAACTCAAAAAAATGTATAAATATAAATATTTTTTCATGTAAAATTCTCAAACCTAATGATAAAGTTCAATTTCCTGTTGAGGTAGTTAGACCAGTTTACTCAAGTCTTTAAAACCAAAACTTTCCTTACATGAAATTTTAGACCTTTCTTAGAAAAAAAATGTATTCAAAATATCGAAGAAAACAAATTTCAACACTTTTGTCTCATGTTTTCCTAAAGTTATGGGTTTTTGTTTTTAAAAAATAAAAGAACATAATTAATAAAGCATTAGCAAAAAACTACACAAGCATACCCAGATTGGTTCTCATAGGCAAGCTTATTACAAGATCAAGATAGTTGAAGTCATCTAGGCAAAAACATTAGCATAAAAGCTATCCAACAAGAACCAGATTAGCCCTCCTATATAAAAGCAATACAAGACCAAGATAGTTAGCAAACAGACCTAGCCAACAACTTGATCAACTACACTATACTATCAATCTGAACTGATTAAACCTCATCCACCAGTAGCTTCCATCTTTCTTTAATGAAGGGGCTACACTTGCCTTGCTATCCTTGACACACCATATGCCCTCTTATCCTATCAATAATGAAACTGGTCAGTTCTTTCTTGCTCCATTCCTACAAAAAAATTCTTATATTCCTATCCAGTCACAAATGGTAAACTGTAAGGTTAAGCACTATTTTAAACACTAGAGTATCCCTAAAGCAAATAGTCTTATAGTCATATGACCATTCAATCAATCCTAACCAATTTAGTTCCCTAATGCCAATGTTACAGACATGTTGCATGACCAACCATACATAATTGGAGTAAGGGTAGTAAAAGATCAAGTGCATTAAAGCCTCCCTCACCTCCTTGCATACGGAGCAAACCTCTAAGATGTTCATGTATTTGCTTATCCTATCGCTTGTGCTTAGTCTCCCTCTGATGGCTAGTTAGTGGATAAATCTAGCTCTTGGGTGGTTGCCTTTGAACTAGCGAATCGTGTGCCATCTTATCTTTATATTATGTTTTCTTATCATTTCGTTACAAGATCTATTATAGAATTGGTCTCCATTTACACCTAACCAGGTATAATATCATCCCTACCCTCATATATTATCGTATTTCAAATCTTCATAGTGGTCTGGCTACTAGGTAGACCTTTTATAAAGTTTTTAAACATTGTTAGCGCCTTATTGATAGAACTGCTAGATGGGATGTTATCTTGCAGTAGAGAGAGTTCCATTAAGCTACTCAAAGGTCTATTACCATCCTAAGTATTATGTCAGAAATAAGTGGATCCACCATCTCTGATTTTATGTCTAATCTGTGCTATAACCTCTTTTAATAGCCTTAGAATATTAAGGAATGTCTATAAGCTACTAGACTTTGGTTGAATGTCCCATAAACTCCTAGTTCTCGAGTAGTATGCACCAATCCATTTCACCTATAAGGCTTACTTCTCTTTAAGAATTCTCCAAACCTTCTGGATTTGCAAAACATTATTTTTAATTTTGAGAGGAATAATACCAAGGCCTCCTTCAACATTAGGGGAGCAAATGTCACTCCACTTCACCCTAGTTGTTCCCTTCCTTTCAACTTCGTCTATCCACAAAAATTTCTTTAAAATTATGTCTATAGTCTTAATTATATTTTCAAGAAAGACCACATGGGAAGACCAACTAATGTTGATAGAATTAAGTATGGATATGATTAGTTGAGCTCTTCCTGCTAAGGATAAGTTTTTGTTATACCAACTACTTGTTCTCCTTTTGATCTTATTAAAGAGAGGTTGGAATTCTCTATATAATGGTTTCTTTAAAGAAATCGATATGCCAATGTATGAGAAGGGTAACTACCCAACCTTAAAACCTATTATGGATGCCAATGAAGTACTCTGTTGAGTAACACTCATTAAATAGTAGATAGTGCTTGTATCCTTATTGATAGACATGCTAGGGACTTATTGGAATTTGTTAATAGCCGATTTCAAAATGTTTAATTACATTATATCTTCTTTAGAAAAGAGTAACACATCATCAGCATAGAGGAGATAGGTAAGATTCACTCTCTTGCATCTAGAGTGATGCTTGAAGTGCTAGTTTTGATCATCCTCCTACTTTATCAATCTATTAAGCACCTTCATTGCTAGGGTAAACAAGTATGGGAAGAGCGAGTCCCCTTGACAAAGTCCTCTTATTCCTTTAATCTTCTTAGTAGGCTGACCATTTATGAAGATATTATAAGAAGCAAATGTTACACATTATTTTATTATCTTGCTTTAAGATTTTAGGAAACTAAGTACAATCATTATGTTGATAAAAAAAATCCAAGCTCACCTATCATATTCTTTCTAGATGTCTACTTTAATAGTACAGTCCATCTTAGCTTGTCTTTTAGCATAATTCTTCAACGATTCATGTGTGATCATGATATTATCACCAAGTTGCCTCGCCTTTATAAAGGCACTTTGAGCATGGCTTATATAGTCAGAAATCACCTCCTTCAACCATTTGGTTAACAACTTAGATATGACTTTGTACAGGACGTTGTAACAAGCCATAGGTTTCTAATCTATAAAGGTAAAAGGAATTTGATTCTTAGGCAACAACATAACAAATGGACTATCAACCTCATTTAGCATCTTGTTTATTGAGAAGATGTGAGGCCAAGCCTTTTGATAGAAAAAAGCATTAAGAACATTAAGTCTAGATTCTTTCAAAGGATAGGCATGAATACCTTCTTTATTTTGTGTTCTACAACAGGTTTGGCTATTATGAATGCATGTTGGTCAGAGATTTGCTTTCTTAAAATTTCAACTAGGATACCATGAGAGGACACATTGATGGAGGAATTACCATATATGATGGAGAACTATGAATACATTCCTCTTTGAATCTCTTGTTGTGTGCAAAGCATTCTTTTAGTTTTAGTACTCAACATACAAAGTCTATTCATGTTCCTCTATGCCAAGGTTGATTTGAAGAAGAATTCCTACATCTATACCCCTTGTTTTCCCAAAGGGCTCTTAGCATCTGATATATGAGAGAGTTATGATATTTTAGAGCTTGAGATATTCATAGAGAGTAGTTTTCTCTTATTTTGGTATCAATGTATTACCATGCCAATCTTTAAGTTTACTCTACACCTTATTCAACTTTTGTAAGGTTTCATCAACTCCCCTCTTAGTATCAGGGATGTGCTACTCCTTCAACTTCTTCAATTCCTCCTTGACCAAGTGTAATTTTATAACACAACTAAATTGTTTTATCTTTCAGAAGTTGGCTTACATCCTAGATCTTACAGCTTCTTGAAAACCTGACATTTTAGCTAAATAGTTGTTGAACCTAAAAGGAAAATTAAGTTTGGTAAAGTTCAAGAGGTTTTGCACCACTATAGGAGGATGATCTAAAAAGAGGGGGTTATTAAAGCAAGCCACATAATTTGGAGATGTGTCCAACCACTCATCATTGATCATAACTCTATCAATTTTCTTAATGACATGAAATTCATTGGATTGCTTGTTACTCCAGATAAAGGTGTGTCCTTCAACCGTAAGGTCAATAAGTTAAGCATAGGCAGCACAATTTTTCAATTTCTCTATATAATTCCTTAAACATAGATTGACTTTACCTTTATATTGGTGTAATAGGCAATTAGAATCACTAAGAACTAACCAAGGTTTAAAGATGCAGTTACTAAGAATATTTATCTTATTTTAAAAAGGGTTAAGAATGTGAGATTGAAGCCACAGATGAAGGTAATTTTAATATCCTGGCTACTTTATTTCATCATCAACTACAAATGGATATATTGGCTTCCTATTTATGTTTTCTTCACCTCTAATTTGGCTAGGTCATATAAGACCAAAATTCTTTTGTCGTAGTGTAGATGAAGATTGTTAATCATCTCCCACCCTTTTGGAAAAAAAAAAAGGTTTTTTAGTAGTAAAATCCCTATTCGTGATCTCTAACAGTTCTGTTATACTAAGATTATTTCCTAAAATATAGTCTTTAAAGGTGGCTTGCTTATAGGGGTTATTAAACCCTCAAAAATTCTAGGCTATAATGTCCATCATCATTTATAAATGTTAGACCCTTTCTTCTTTCTACATGATTTTCTCTTGACTTCCCTCATTTCTTATAGTGATGCAACCATATTAGAGGAATTATTTTGTGTACTTTTGTTAGTTTAAGGGGATGCCTCTCCCTCGACCAATTGTTTCTCTCTATATGAAGAATGACTTTGAGCTATATATATATATATAAGTGAGTTGCTAAAGTCTATAATTCTTGGAGTTTAAAACTTCCTGCTACACTTTCTTCATCCGTACATTCCCTAACCATTCCAAGATCCTTATGAATTTCCACGGGTTACAAATTTAATGCTTAGGTTGGCACTTGCTCTGTGTGTGTAATTTTCTACTCCATATTAAGGTGACCTACCCCATCTTTAGGAGACTCTGCTTCCGTATATTAAGTAACGCTAGTCCTCTCTCGAATTCTACTCTTGTACTTTAGTAACTAGAGCCTATTTAATTATATATACATATTCCTCAATCACAGGATTTGTTACCTCTACAAGACAACTACAATCTTCCCTCTTCTCTCCTATATGCTTTTTCTTTCCTTCATTTATCCTAGGTGAATCCTCCCTGATATCCTCCTGACTACTATGCTCTTTAGAAACTACTAAGACTAGGTTAGTCTCTTCATTCATAGCTAGATCACTCTTTGCTTTAGTTAGCTCATCATGATCACCTCTCAAGACTTTCTTACCTGTAGGTCTCCACACCTTTTTAACTTTCTTGTCTAGCTTTCAAGAGTATAAAACTTATACCACATCCTTAACAAGTGCATCATCTTTAACAAGCCATAAGATAGGGATGGAATTTAGAAGCTCACATTCCTGATTGACCAATACACACACCGGAGCACAGTTCACTCTCTTAACATTGGCAGTATATTCATCTTAGCATATTAGTCTCCTTATGTAGCTATCTAGATAGTTAATCCCTTTTATAGTTTGATATTCAAAAGGAATATCATAAATATTTAACTACAAAGGAAGTTGAAGCCATTTAATTTTGAGAATATTTATACCAAACTTCTAAAATTGCAAAAAAATTAGTTGAGCTTAGGTGCCAAATTTGAACAAGGAGACGTTGTTTTGTGGATTAGGACCTTTTATAACCCAATGTTCTATGGTTGTGAGACAGCCAAGTTATTAATTAATCAATAAGCAAGCTGCTGATTCATGAAGAAACCAATTAAAGTGTTCTCCCATCTAGCAACACCATCCTTCAAAATCTCTAAGGGTGGAGCGACTATAGAAGAATTTGAATTCTTCAAAGGAGGAGAAAAGTTCAAGCTAGCCTCTAAACATATGTCGCTAATAACCTATCTTTAGGGGCAGTTATGGATCTTACGATGAGGGTGAGCATGATTTTGGTCAAAAGGGTTGGGGGGATCATAGGAGGAGGAGCATGCCTAATGTTAAGAGGAGGAAACTCCTCTTGGCTTTGATAAGGCCTCACAAAAGGGAAAGGCTGAACATTTCTTATCAAAAAAAGGTAACAACTATGAGGGATTTGGAAAATTAAAAAAGTGATTACCAAAAATAGAAAGGTAGGAAGCACAAATAAGGAGGTAGTGGGAAAAAGAAGGCAAGAGACATGTAGAGGAGGAAAGAAAAGAAGTAGAGGGGTGAAAGAGACTAGTCAACATAGACAGAGGTCACCAAGATAATTGTCGGAGCCATGTAAAAGGTGAGAACCTACTCTCTCTCGCTAAGTTCTCTCTCTAAGGCAAGAAACAACCTACAAAAGAGCCTGCCTAAAGTTATGGTTTTCCATGTTGTTATGGATATTTTATATATA
This sequence comes from Pinacopodium congolense, assembly GCA_028565735.1. Taxonomy (NCBI): domain Eukaryota; kingdom Viridiplantae; phylum Streptophyta; class Magnoliopsida; order Malpighiales; family Erythroxylaceae; genus Pinacopodium; species Pinacopodium congolense. Next base: position 11,118,496 of record JAOXYD010000004.1, on the reverse strand, counting down.
GATGATCATTATTTCAGTTTGGCATATTTTCTTTCAAGAAATAATCATTTAGAGTTATATAAAGCAATTATAAACTTATCAACTACTTGTGTGATGCATTTGGCCAATGCAATTGATAATGAGGTTAGTGATTTAAATGAGAGTGATTTAGTGTTAGAGGTAATTATAAGTTTATCTTTTTTTAATCTTTGTTTATTAGGTTTGTTTAGTAACTTTGTTTGCAAAAAAATGTTCAAATAATATTTTGGTAGCACTTTTGGGTTTTGAATTCTAAATATTGGCAACTACAGGTACTTTAAACAAACAAAGGCTTCAAGTGAGTCTTGTTATAAAGAAATTAATGTCATATTATCTTTCATTAAGTCCACTTTACATGCGATTTTTTCAATTAATAAATATGTATATTCAAAGTTATCTCTTTTTCCTATTTTCATATATGATGTTTTAAGTGGTAAAGTTGCACTTGGAAAGTAGTCGAAAATTTCTCTCAATGTACTTTTGAAAGCTTAATGTGATTGATGAAAGTACTAACTTTTTGGAAAAAGGAGGAATTCTTTTAGTTGTTTCTAAGAAATTCCTTAAAAATCTTCATATAATTTCTATATTTAAGAAAGTAAAGTCGGTTCTGTAAAAGAAGTAAACAACATTTGAATTTTCCTTAGTTGTAATGGATAACTAGTTCATAAACTATTTCTTCTTTATGAATATTTCTCTTATCTGAGATTTCCCTACTTTAATGGAATTTTGGTTAACTTTGTTGTTGATAAAGCTCACCTGATTCTCTTGATAATATCAAAATTTATCACATTTTTTAATTTTATAGCCTATTAAGAACTTTTTAAAAGATAGCTATTAATAGTTAATGTTGTCAGACTTAAACTTTTGGATCTTCTTATAGAACATGAAGATCTTTATAAACTTTTGGATCTTCTCATAAAATATAAAGATCTTTATACAGGTGGGAAGACTTTGGGTTGGTTGGATATAAAATTTTGATTGATGGAGTATTTAGATGTTCCTATTTTAAGAATTCATTTTTTCCTAGTCATTTAATGTATGATGACACTTTGTTATTGAAGTTATATTTCTAAAATATTCATTCACTTTGTTATTTCTTAAGTGTCCTACTAATGAATTTTTTTCACCATATGATGCTATTTTATCTTAAAGTTGCCTTCTCTTTTATAATTTTGTGAAGTCATTTGTTTAGATTTAGACATAAAATGGTGCAATCAACATGTTACACAAATATTTTAGGAGTCCAACTATTTTCCTTAAGAACATAATGTTTGAAGTACTTAACAAAGTGATTATTGCATATATTATCTTAGGTAGAAGTAATTTCCATAAACATTTAAATTCCTCTTTTGCTCATAACTACATAAATTTCATTATGAATTTCCTATTATACATTTGTATATCCTTGTTACTACCATTCAAGAAGTCATTCCATTATAAGACTTATGATCTACATTGTTATTTTGGAATTTTAATGACTAGTTTATCCAATTTTCCAATTTCATAAAGAATTTTTGTTGGCCTTAGGTGTAGTTAGACTAATTTTGTTAGAGGACTCACTCTGCATCTCCAATTGTGCATGTGTATATTTCTAGTAAGTAGTGATTTTTGTGTTTCTTTAACTAAAGACAGCATAGAAACAAAAGAAAAATAAAAGACCATAAAAGGGCTCACATTAAGGCTAGTTGCAAGCCTATCAATTTTTCTATATGAAAATTTAAATTATTTTAGTGATCTTTTTTATTAATTTATTTTTGCGTTTAAACTATTGAGATGCAAAAGCACCACTTAAGAAGAAAATGCCCAAAGTGAACAATTCTACTGGAAAAGTTAATATGAGACCATACAGGATTGGCGAACTAATTCATGTAAAACTTAAGGATGTATGGAGTTCGTGAAGGCATATGAGACTCAAGGATGCACTCGAATGCATGTAGGCACTTGAATTTGAAGAGAGAGGCCAAAGTTATGTTAGATCTATGAGATTTTACGCTAACTCAATATGTGGCTTGTACCCAGTCATTAAGCTATGAAAATATGCCATAAGTAACCTAGATCATGGTTAAAGGACTTGACCATAGACGTGCATTAGTGGGACTTATTTATAGATAGGCTTTGATGACCTGGAAGACACATCACTAATGATGTGCCAACTTGAAGATGTGAAATATAATGATATGGCAAGATCAACTTGAAGATCACTTCAGATAAACATCAACTTCTAAGATTTAGAGACCACGTAGGATTAAACATATAAAGATATAAAAGATTTTTAAGGATGAGGGTGTATCCTTCCTAAAGCATGCAAAATCTATCTTGTTCGATCTGATGTAATTCAGTCAATTAGATAGAAATCTATTTGGATGGGAGTGTCATCTAATTGGTTGGGGTGATGTAATCTAGTTAGGATGTGATATTAGATATTAAGATAAACTAGAATTGTTGGATCCATGACTATCTTGTACTTGCTTTCCAAGAAAAATGCTTATAAATAGCTCATTAAAGCCAATTCTCAATTCAAGAGATCTGAGAGGAGAGATAAATTTGAAAGAGTTGAGAGCTTTTAGGGTAATTCTCTTATAAGGGCTTTGAGTAAGAGTTCCTTGTATTGTTGAGGACTTCGAATAGAAGGTGCTTAAGTCCTTTTTTTTTACATTTTATAGATAATTAATAAAAGGTTAGTTATAACTGTATTGTTGAGGGCTTTGAGTAAGAGGTGCTCAGGGGCTTTGAGATTTTCTCTTATCTTTGTTAGACACTTATGTGCTTTGTGAGTGTGTGAGTGAAAAAACTTAAACACGAGTGTGACTGTGAGGTGTTTGATGGCTAATGGATTTTTTTGCCAACAATCACATGAGAAGGTTGAGTCTTGCTTAAGTAAATCTAAATGAGATTGTCTTGCAAATGTGTAAGCGCAACTTTGGATAAAGCTTTAGTATCTACAAAGTCCTTCATAACAAACAGACTAGTTTGAAGTAAATTCTAATCTAGTCAACTTTGAAAACCATGAAGTAAAGCAATACCTTAGAACTTAAGCTTTTTTTTTTGGACTTAATTCAATTTATAACATATTTATCATATTTTTTGGATTAGAGGATGATAACATGTGAAGTCTTATGTACTTCTAAGCTCAATTATACCAAATACTATTTATAAGTTTTCAAAAGATAAAATTATTTTCAACTATTGAGTAAGTAAATGGAACTTTATAATATGTTGTCGATAATATAGTAAATATCAAAACTTATAGCATATTAATTTATATAGCCAATTGAAGCTTTAAAATTAGTTGGCAACACCCAATAACCTCCTTAACTATTGCCCTGTCTTCTCTAAAATCATATTTATTCAACGAACTTTTCTCACCCAAGAAAATAAAGGATATTCAATTCATATAAATTATACAAGGTAGTGAGACAAAATTCCAAAAAATAGGAAAATGGCTTGTTTGAACTTTAAACAAAGATTATTTTGGTCCTTTAACTTCAAAATATGCTTGACAATTTTTCAAAGCATCAACTTTAATATTTTTTAGAAAATTGTCAAAATATTAAGAGAAACAAAATGTTTCTTAATAATTTGATTTTAGTGAATATTAAACTTATAAGAAGAGTGTTTTTATAAGCCAACTTATAATAAGAGTGTTTTTATAAGCCAAGTTATTGATCTCCTAAAGAAAATTAATTCTAAAAGAAATGGTAGATTTTTCATCATTTCTATGGATAGTAAACATAAGGAAAAGAACTTTAAAAAACCATAAGAGTAAAATTATCAAATTTCTTTATGAAAGCCTATACATTTGAAAACTCTTATGCTCTAATACCACTTAAAGATGCACAAAACTATTTAGGGATGCATAAGACTAAATATAGATACATCATCTACCTGTCATCTACCTATTCTTAATGTAAATATTATATATGGGTTCCTTTATAATTGGATTAAAAAAAACATATATCCTATTTCTATATCATATTTTAAATTTCTGCTAAAAAAATCTTTAATGTGCTACACACATGAATAGTATGCCTTGTTCTTATAAATAATATAGTAAATAATAAATATCAAAAATTAAAATTCTCTTTAATTTTAAATTTTTGCATATAAATATACAAATGATTTCTTAAAGATATATTATTGATCGATAATTTATGTTGAAATTTCACTGTAAAACTTGTATTGTAAGTATAACTTTAAACATAATATTTACATTTGATCTTATGCATCCTTGAATTATGTGCATCCCTAAACAGTGTTAATATTTAATAGTAGATAGTTATGTGTATAATAGAAGTTTAATTTTAAGTTAATAAATATAATAGACCTTTATTTTTAAGTTAATATCACATTAATATAAGGAGTTTTTTTTTGTGCAGAAGAAAAGGAATTAAATAATAAAAATTTGTCCATTTCATAGGAGTTACAAACAATACCTTACAACTAGTGAGCAAGATCATACTAACGCTTAAGACATTAAAAAATTGGAAAAGAGAGGATTGCCAATGACAAGATGAAAGAGATTCTAAGTGATGCTTGTTGGAACTAGACAAGCTTAAATAGACGAAATCTTTAAGCATTTAGTCTCAGAAAGTACTTGCATGATTTATTGGTGAACATTCCTATATAATTATATAAATAAACCACCTTATCCTCCTTATCTAATAAAGGTTGAAACCCTACAGAAATTTTGCACAATCTATCCTACCATGCATTACTAACACTAAATCTATTAGCCTAGATCACCTCTTAAATAGTTGTCTCTTCAAGGATGGTGCTTCTTAAAGCTGTAAACTCATGATTAAAGGCAAGAGTTTAGTAAGGGCACCAATTATCTTGTTAAAAATTGATGTGCATCTTATTTCCTTATTTAATGTTGAATATGGTTCTCAATTATCACTTGAACTTAAAAATATTGTTTATAGTCCATGAAAAGTAGCTCTTAGAGGGAACAAGCCAAAATTTTTGGTCGTTTAAATAGTTGAATTTGTTACTTATCAGCCAGAATTCTCCATATTCTCTTAGGTATGTGAACCTTTTTGCTAATCCTCATTGAAATGATTCCCAATTCTCGTTCCCTTTTAGGCAGGCACAATGTTTCCCATTTCACCTTAGCATAAGATTCTCTAATTGCTCTTCCGGCCTATAAGAAGGTTCTGAGCATCCTGTCAATAGTTTTGATCAAGCTTTTAGGACACACAACATGGCAAGACCCACAAATATAATTAGAACTAAGAATAAAATTGATGAATTAAAGAGAGGTAAAATTTCTCTATATAAAGGCTTCTTGTAATAGATGGGAAATCCTAAATAGGTAAATGGAAAATACTTGACTACAACCTTATTAGAATTGAGATCCATGTAGAATCATGTGTTATAACTAATGATTAAAAAGCATAATTCTTCTCCTTATTCATCTCAGGTCCTAACATCTCCTTAAAACATCTTTAAGCATTCATTAAAGTGGAGATAAATGCTGATCTGCTCCTACTAAAATCAAAAGATCATCTATAAAAAAAATAAAAAAATATTTATCTTAAATTATTTACATGTTTAATGATACTTGAAATTCCTCTCCTGGTTTATCACTTGATTCATCAATATGGATAAGACCTCTTTTTAAGAATGAAAAGTAAAGGGATAAAGGATTGCCTTACCTCACTTTTATAGTGCCATTGAAATTTTTTATTGATTTATGATGTGTTGGTTTCAAGTTCTAAACAAAACTATACTCAACTAGCCAAGTATACCTATCGCTCTATAGTATAGTATTTAGTAAATTCGAGTGTCATCCCATGAGGATTACAATTACTACTACTGTCTGTTTTTCTATTATCTAATCTAATAAAATGGGTGATTGATTAATTAAAATGCTAACTAAATTAAAATTAACTAATTAAGTTGAAATCATAAACTAAAGCAATTAACTCAACAAAATTATTGAACCAAGGGAGGTTCCAATCTTGGTTTTGATGATAACAAAACATGTTTAATTACTAATGGTTTAAGTTTATGCTGTTAATCTTAAAGATAGGTATGTTTCAAGAAGAATTCAATATGGAAAGCTTGGAGTTTGAAGGTCAAATTTGAAAATAATGGAAATTTAATGATTTGGAAGCTTCAAGATCTTAGATAGGCTGTTTCAAATATGTTTATAAGTTTTACTTGATGTTTAGTTGATATAAGGGCTTAGTTTTGATCATGCATTGCATTTAAATATATAAAGTTGCATATTCTTTCATTTCATAGGTCATTTCATGTTTTTGAATTGGTTAATGAGTTTTGATCATTCATATAGCCTTAATACATGATTTAAAAGTTGTTTGAAGTCTTAATTATTGTTAGGAACTTGTATGAAACATTTTAGAGTTAATTTGGAGTCTTTTTAATGCTTTCTGTACATATAAAGACGACCTATTCTTCCTTAAACGGCGGGTTGCAGGATGTCGTTGTACTCCTATTTTCTAGAAGCTATCAATGCGGGTTTCTCATCTATCAACAGTGCCGTTGATAAGCCTAGAGGGTGCCATTGAAGGCTCTATCTCTAACGACTAGTTTTTACTTTCAGATTTTTACCTTTTATCTTCATTCTAAAGGCTTAAAAACCCTCTTAAAGCATCTAGACACTATATATAACCTTTAGATTGAATTTTGACACTCTATACGCTCCAAAAACTGATCAAACCTCCTAAATCACTAAAAAGCCTTAAGCTCCGCACTTTTATACTGCACTTCTTTTCAATTGACTATTTGTTGTCAATTTGTATTTCTGAGTGTGCAAAATTGTGTCTAATATCTTGCTTGAGTGTTCAAGAGTTTATTTGATCTATCTTTTACATTTTAGAGAGGCTAATTCACCATATTGAAGCTAGAACTTATACATCTATCAAAATTGTCTCTATTGAGAGTGTTCCAGCTTAAATCTCGATTTCAGGTGATAAAACCTGCTTATAAAATCATGTTATTGGAGTTTCAATTTGCTTAAGGTTTCTAGATTGTGTTTGAACTTTGTTTCAAGTTTTTTAGGCCTATTTAAGATATTTTTAAGCTTTAACTTCCATATACTTCAAGATAACTACTGTTTTTACTGGTTTAAGTTTGATTCCAATTTCAATTTACTTAATCTGTTTCTTTGTGTTTGTTATTATTGTCTTATGTTTGATTAAGTTCTTAGGAGTCAAAATAATCTTAGTTTCTAATTTTGAGTTGATTATTTCATCTCTTGTGTGCATTAGTTCATCCATATATCAAAACTGTCAAGTTTTTTATGTTCTTCATTTAATCATGAATTTCATTATTTAAATCAGTTCTGGGTGTAGTAATTGATTGTGGTTAGCTCACATAAGATGTTAGGAGTGCTCTAATATTTTTAGTTTGATTTTTAAGCACTTATATTTGTGTTTTGAGCTGAATATTCATAGCATGCTTAAATTGTCCAAATTTTGTTATTAGCATATCTTGATCATATTGCATATATATTTACACGTTTTTTATGCTTAATTTCTGTCATACTAAGTTTGTTTAAGCTTTCAATATTGTCATCATTCATTCATATCATTTATTGAAAGCTAAAGCCCTTAGTTGAATTGTG
>JAOXYD010000004.1:11082266-11110790 GCA_028565735.1 Pinacopodium congolense | reverse complement strand
TTCAAAGTCATGATTGGTGTTTCAGGAAGGATGAATGCTTAATTGATAACTTACCTTCAAATTCCTCAAAAGTCTTTGTGAATTCAGCCCAAGTGGTTCATAGAAAGAATGAGTTGAAGATGATGGATTCTGGACTAAGGAAGAGACGTAAAATTCTCTAACCTTAAGGTCCAGCTAACAGACCTTAAAGAAGCTCTTGTTGGGAGGCAACCCAACCTTAATTTCAGTTCTTTTAAGTTGCATTTAGTGTGTTTTAATCCAAATAAAAGTGTTGAAGCCTTTAGAAGTGTGTTTGAATTAAGTTTAGTGTGTTTGAAGTAAGTATAGTGTGTTTTGAATTAGGTTTGGTGTGATTTGCCTTAGTTTGGTGCATTTCATTTGATTTTAAATGTATTTTTGAGGTTTAAGCTTAAGTAGTTTGATGAAATATTCAATCTAAGTTGTTAGGAATTGAGTTTGAAGGGATTTAGATGTAAAATTGGATTAAAATTGAAGTTAGGAAGGCTTATTTTAATAAAAAATGGTGGGCTGTTCTTGACGACAACGACACCATTGTCGATGAACATGGTACCATTGTCCCTCGAAATATAAAAGAGCAGACATTGTTCATCGTCTTCCCCAATTCTGAAACCCTTTTTTTCTCCTCCAAACTTCAAATTCCCATATCTACCTCAATTCTTAACCAAATTCAATGTTCTTAGTGTCAAATTGTCGCATTTTCTGCCCTCTTTTCAATTTTTCTATCAATTTGGGCAAATAAACAACAGATTTTCCACAATCTACAGTAGATAGGTTCGACCCTTTTTCTCCCAACAGGTATTGTTTTTCAATTTTCTCCTAGTATAGAGTTTTTTTTGCTTAGAATTTGGTATCATTGTGTTAGGAATTTCATTAGCTTTCAATTGGTACCAATTTTATTCAATTTCATTATTGTCGAAAAATCGAGAATATTCTGGTCAAAAAAGGAATATTCCGGCCACTTTGGCTAAAGGAGAACATTTCACTCATTTCTTTTTCCTAAGTTAACGAATAACCTCTCAACCATTTAATACAATTGAAAAATACTTCACTTGATTTTACTTGATAATCACAAGAGGCTAGATGAATGAATGCATAAAAAATATTTAGCCGCCTCAATAAAAAACACATAGACAATAAGACACTTAAAAAAAACTTTCAAGTAATCAATCTCAAAAGACTCTTTGTAAAAGAAAAAATAAAATGTATTCGCACAAAACTTTCTATGATTCTGACCCCTATATAAACATGACAAACACAACATATTTATGCAAAGAATTTCTGATGAATCCGTTGGACAATGGTAATATTATCAATTTTCCAATGGGAAAAACTTATTAATGCATTTAAAAAATTTACAACGTTATAGGATACTATGAAATCTGGAACCTTCACTTTATTTGGTCAACTGATCTCATGGTTCGGTCGACAGATAGGCCTTCGCAATGTGCCTTGGTCGACCGATCCATTAATTTGGTCGATTGATAAACTCTTGTTAATTATTTTATCGATCGAAAAAATTCATTTGGTCGACTGACCAATCCTATTTGGTAAATCGACCTCAAGACCACAATCTGTCGAATAATCCTAATAATTTCACTATAGTGTTTAACCATTTCGAAATAACACATATACCTAAACAAGTCATAATTTCATTTAACTCATTTAACACCTTATGCCATATTTTCCTAAATAATTGAAACAATTATCAAGAGGTTTATTTTCATTTAATTACATTAAAACACATAAAACCTTTTGATTATGCATCTATATGCATATTTTAAAATACGTATGCATGAATAGTTAAATATGAGCCTCTTTAAAATGCCAAAATAAAAGCAAGTAAAGTTTACACTAAATAAGCCAAAGATGAAACTTATTCTAAACTTCTTCTTCAAACTTTGAGCCTTCATATAATTCTTCATTTTCTTCTTTAAGAATCTTTAATTGGTTAGCTTGAACTTTATCCAACCTATCATTCAAGCAAACTTAAAAACACATACATTAGTAATAAATATTGTTTTGTGATTAACAAAATAAGGTGGAACCATCCTTGGTTCAACATTCTCCCCCTTTTTGGTGATGAAACACTAGGTAATATGATGAACAAAATAAACAATAAAATAGATCATAAAGCTCCCTCTAAAATTACAAAGTCATAGAGTAACATTTGTTAAAATTTTTTACAATTTAAAATCCTATCATAACAAACATAATATCAAATAAGTAGCTCCCCATTAATTAATATCTCCCCCTGAATTCATCAACATATTACAAAAAATGTACATCAATTTAACATATTAACAAAAAATATATCTTTTTTTTATCATATTCTTCTCCCTTTTTTTGAATTACCAAAACGGTATTATCACAAGATCATGTACGAAATAAATCAATGCATAAGTAAGGTTAAATAAAAGAAACAAGAAAGAGTCAATAATATAGATAATGAAATGTCATACACGTAGCGTAAGAATAAATAAAAAATAAGAAATAAAAACTAAATGTTTAAAGGTGGCAAAGGAGGAAGTCTAGAAAGAATCTCCCATAGTAAGGAGTTGTGCTCTCGTAGTAAAACACTATACTAATGAAATAAGGTGCTATACTCGTCGAAACGACTGGTAAAGTAGTCCACCTTGTGATGAAGTGTAGTGATGGTAGCCCTAACATCATAGGAAGAGGTTGGCACAGTAATATTGACATCATCATCAAGGGGTTCAGAGGTCAACTGAGTCATCGGAGGTGGAATAGGCACATCAGCATTAACAAGAGTAACTGAATGCTATTGCTGTTGAGGTTGAGCCATGTGACCATAAATTGTTTGAAAACCCATGTGCTTTAAAGAATATTGTTCAAAGAATGATTGATACTCAAAGTCATCTTTCAGGGAGGAATGTGAAAATGCTGGAAGATGTGGCCAAAAATCAAGGTATAAGGGATATGCTGGCTTTTTTTTCTTGCCACAAACAAAATGGATCATATTATGCAAGATGAACTCTCCTAAATGGATTCTCATACCAAGCATAAGAGTAGACAAAAACTAGAGGTCATCATAGCCTAGGTCATTGCAATGATCACTAGTAGAGAGGAAGTTGTCTTTAATAAAAAGGTGATGAGGTTTAGGTATTTCACTCAAGTTTCTAACATCCTTCAGTTTTTCAGTAAATTCCTCCTCACTTTCTAACTCGAAAATAGTTTGGACTCCCTTTTCTAAAGAGTGGGTGGAGTAAAATTTAGACATACAGTCATAAGGAGAGAACATAGAAGGAATGGGTATACCTAGGATGTTGTTGATTATGTCTCTCGATAATCGGATAGGGGTATCTTCTACTTTGGAGTAGATGATATATTCATCATTCTCCTTAACCTCTCTAAAGTTACAGAAAAATAGTTTTACAATTATGGGACCACTTTCAGCTGTAATGGTAAGGATAGGCTCCTAGCCTTGATCAATGAAATATTAAACTAGATAGGCTCCCACCTTTATCAATGAAATATTGAACCATGCCATTTTCCTTATAGGTATCTAGATGAGTAGGTGAAATGAGTTGGTTTTTTAGGAGTTTCCTAGAAGCATAGTTTTGAAATTCAACAGAAACAGTGTCTAGATAGTCACTGGAGGAAGATATCCTACTCCTAGAGGTACTGCCACCTCAATTTCTAACCATAATGTAGAAAATAGATAGAAATGAGAGGTTTTGAAAAACAACAAACACTTAAGAAGGCTTTAAAAAAGATAAAGCGCAAGAACAGTTCTTACTGATAGACTTAATTACACAACCTGTAGATACAATCAATTAGGGGTGACCAAAGAATCAACACTAAAGTAAGGTTCTATATGATCATGCCGTGCTTATGATGAATGAACAGTTTAAACAAGCTTGAAACAACTTAGTTTAAAATTTTTCTAAAAGTTGAAAATTTTTTTAAAATACCAAAAAAATAAATTCACATCCATATTAATTTCAAAGCTTTTACAAAAAAAATTATTTAAAAATAAAGAAATCACTTAGCTTTAAAATTTTGAAATAGATTTGAGACTTATTAAGAAAATATGAAATTTTGGTCTTTTTAGGAAAAATAAACATTGTTGAAGCGCCTCAAGTAAACATTTAAACACTTTAATTTTACTGAAAGTTTAGTAAATTGACCAAAAACCTGAGAAAATCCTAACTTGGAAATAGGAAATTTAGGAATTTCAAAATTAAATTCAATTAAATACAATTGGCTGCATAAACACCTTAAGTGAGCATCTAATTGAAGTTTAAAAGGGTCAATTTTAGAAAATACACACAAATTAGATAGAAATTTGAATAACCCTAATCACATAAATTTGAAAATTGGGAACAATCAAAATTGAGTTTTCACAAATGAAATTGAATGTTCTAGAAGCCTAATTATGCCTCTAATTACAAGAAAACACATGAAATTCTACTAATTTCTCATATCAAGGTAGAAATCTCAATCTAAAACCTTATAAATCTAGGAACCTAAAATTGATCCAATCGATGTTTAGTTGAAGCAAGATAGGAGAGGGCTTTAGTTAAGAGAGTTACTAGGAGCACAAAGACTGCTTTGTAATCGCCAACATTCATCAAAGAGGGAAATCACCTGAGATAGTTTGTCGAAGAGGAAGGGCAGTAGGGAAGGCTTGTCTGAGCTAAAAAAGAGATGAGGATGAAGCCTTGAGACCTTAGAAACTTGACACTTGAGTTTTGAAGGCTTAGAGGGCAAGAGGAGGTGACAGAGAAGGTTTGGAATCGGCGGTAATGGAGGAGGGAGAGAGAAATAAGATTGAAGAGTCAGGGGAGAGAAAGAGGAGGAAGGATGTTTGTATATTGTGACATTTTAATGTTTAGTCAATTGATTCATTTAGATCTCGACCGAATATCAGTTGACCGAAGAGTTCATTCATCGACAAATAGTTAGTGGACCGAAGAACACATTCGGTCAACCGAAGAATGCATTCGGTTGACCGACCATTAGTTGGTTGCATTCTTCGGTCCATCGACTATCAGTCAATTGACAAGACTAAGTGTTTGGTCGATCAACCAGCATTCACTTGACCAAACTAACATTCAATTGACCAAAGGGTCAAACACACAGAAAAAATCCAAAGAGAAAAATAGTAATCATATAAAACCATGTAAATCCAATGCACATTTCTTAAACCATGTAAATGATTGATACCTTTAAATTTGATTTAATATCTTTATTATTTTTCTTGGTTTAAAAAGTGACAGTCATCCTTTTTTTGTTCCTTATGTTACGTATAAAGTAAATTTAATATACTTTTAGTACACACATCATCTTGCGTGTCTAAGTTTTAATGCACCTTTTATGGCCAAATGAACATGGACTTGTACTTCTTAATCGATCCAAGCAAAAATAGTGAATATAGCCATATCTTTCATAGTATGTGCAGAATAACGAAATGAAGATCTATATGCATTCTTTTGTTTCTAAGTATAATAGAACTTTCGAGATGTTTGTCTTGGTTAGGTGAATATTTTAGAGTTATTGAGTGGATGTCAAGAAAATTTCTTACATCTTACATCTTAAGGTATACATGAATGCATGATGCCTAGGTTAAGTTGATGATGCATTTTGAGTAACCTTAGCACATTCATCTTCTAAACTTTTTCCCTGTACAAAAGTGATTTTACTAGACGATGCTTCATTACTATTGCTCAAACCATGCTTATCATTTCCTATTTTTTGAACACTTAACATGATTTTAAATTTTTTTTACCTTTAGTAAACTTGGATAAAGTTTCTTTAAGTGGCTCTACTTCTTTCTTTAAAGTCATATTTCCATTCAACAACTCATCGTTATCCTTAGACATTAAATATAGATCTTTCCTAAGATTATCAATTTCTAATTGTACTCAGCTATTACTTTCATAGATTTTATGTTCTTATCATGCAGTGCCTTCTTTTTCTTAACCAAATCTCCTACAAACTCAAGTAATTCCTCATATGTATATTCAACTTCAACTTCATCATTCGAGTTAGGAGTACTTACCTTAACGTGAGCCATGAAGAAAATATTGGCTAACTTTTCTTCTTCGGGTTTACTAGACTCATCCCATCCTGCTTTAAGAGCTTTCTTCTTGAAACTCTTCTTTTCTTCCTTTTCACTTTCTCGAAGGTGTGGACAGTTTGACCTAAAGTGCCCTTTTTCACCACATTCGAAACATGTTATATGGGAAGCTTTATAAAAGTACTTACCTTTGCAAATAAGAATCTTTCTTTGAATAAGCTTTCTTAGCTCCTTGGTGATGAGAGCGACGAATTCTTCTTTCTCACTTCCATAGGATGATTCTTTGTTCTCCCTTTTATCCTTTGTTGTTACCTCAAAGGAAATGTTCTTCTTTTTGGGTGCAATTTCTTCTTGAGCATCGTTTAGCACCATCTTATGTGTGATTAGAGATCTAGTTAATTCTTTGAGTGAAAAAATATTGAGATCCTTTGCTTTTTATATCGCTATCACTTTCGATTCCCAAGGCTTTGGTAAAGACCTCAAGATTTTCCTTTTAACCTTAACATTTGAATAGGTCTTACGAAGACCCTTGAAAGAACTAACAATATTATTGAAATGAGAATATATTGAAGAAAAATTTTCATCTTGGGTCATCTTAAATAATTTACATTGATGCATAAGCACGCTAATTTTTGTTTCCTTTACCTGATTCGTGCCTTCATATACGATTTCTAATGTGTGCAAAATATCCTAAGCAGATTAACACATGGAATCTCTGTTAAATTCTTCTATATTAATGCAAAAAATAAAACATGTATAACTCTACTGTTTAACAATACTAACCTCTTTTGATCAAGAATTAGTTTATTGTCGTCTATTTACACTACTTCATTTCCAACCGTCTTTGAAGGTAAGGTTGTCTTTTTAGAAACATATAACCATAAATCCACACTTTCACTTCTCAAGAAATGCCTCATTTTAACTTTCCAATTCAAATAGTTGTTTCCATCAACATAGGTTACTCTTTGTGTGTTGTGTTGTTCTAGACTAGAAGAGGGAAAATTTTGCATCATGTATGCCATATGTGATCTTTACTCACTTAATTCATTGGAATTAATTGACTTGTGAGACCTACTCTAATACCAATTATTGGGACAAATATGGCACTAAGACGGGGCTGAATTAGTATATAAAAAATTCCTTAACACAACAAAAATAAAAACATAAGTTTAAACAAATTTACCAAAATCAAACAATCAGATAATATAAATGCAAAAATAAAGGTAAAGAGAGAGGAGAGAATACACTGTGATTTATCCTGGTTCTGAGCTATCCACTTGCTCCTAATCCAGTTCCAAACATCACTGCTGAATTTTCGTTCGTATAACAAATTGAAGATAACAATGTCACAAATACAATCTTTTTGACAGGCTAAAGGAGAATCTTTCACTCGTTTCTTTTTCCTAGGTTTAAGAATAACCTCTCAACCACTTAATATAATTGAAAAATGCTTCACTTGATTTTACTTGATAACCACAATAGGCTAGATGAATGAATGCTAAAAAATTGTTTAACTGTCTCAATCAAAAACACATACACAATAAGTCACTTAAAAAACAACTTTCAAGTAATCAATCTCAAAAGACTCTTTGTAAGACCAAAAAGAAAATGTATTCGTATGAAACTTTTTGTATTTTCAACCCCTATATAAACATCACAAACATAACATGTTTATACTTAGAATTTTTTATGAATCCATTAGACAATGGTAATATTACCGTTTGTATAATAGCCAAAACTTATTAATGCATTTAACGGTGGTACAACATTATAGGGTATTGTGAAATCTGGAACCTTCACTTTATTCGGTTGACTGGTCTCATGTTTTGGTCTATTGATATGCCTTTCACTATGCTTCAGTCAACCGATAAACTCTTGTTAATTATTTGGTCAATAGAACACAATCATTCGGTCAACTGACCTAAATACCACAATCTGTCGAATAATACTAATAATTTCACTATAGTGTTTAGCCATTTCAGAATAACACATATACCCAAACAAGTCCTAATTTCATATAACTCGTTTAACAATTTATTTTATGTTTTCCTAAATAGTTAAAACAATTATCAAGAGGTTTATTTTCATTTAATCACATTAAAACACATAAAAGCTCTTGATTATGCATCTTTATGCATATTCTAAAATATGTATGCATGAACAGTTAAATATGAACCTCTTGAGAATAACAAAATAAAAGCAAGTACAGTTTACACTAAATATACCAAAGATGAAACTTATTCTAAACTTCTTCTTCGAACTTTGAGTCTTCATATAATTCTTCATTTTCTTCTTTAAGACACATTAATTGGTCAGCTTTAACTTTATCCAGCTTATCTTTCAAGCACACTTAAAAACACATATATTAGTAACAAATATTGTTTTTTCATAACCAAAATATGGTTAAACCATCCTTCGTTCAACACAATCATGTGTTATAAACTCACTGAAGACATTCAAAAACCTATCCTTAGCTAGAATTTAGCTCAAAAGTCATAAATATATACGAAAATTTGGATTCATCATCAAAGCACATGTTCTTGTCATATATATGAACAAAAAGAGCATAAACAAGAGATTTAATGATTAAAAAGTAGCAAATTATGGAACAAACTGATAGATAGCCTCTTAACATGTCTATGGAATCCCTTGAATCCTCAAAACATCCTAAAGTTACAATATACAAAGGATGAAAAAGAAAAAGAAAAGAAAAACCTAAAAACGAAGGAAAGAAGAAGAGAATTTGATTTTTTTTTAATGAATTCTCCCTTTTATGTCAGTCCTAACTTCTGTAAAAATGATCTCTATAGCTTCTTATATATGTATGGAGCAAGCAAGAACAAGTTGGGCAAGTTGCAGTAAGTGGAGAAGCAAGTTGCCGCAAGTAAAGGATCAAGTTGCAGTTGAAAATTTCTCAATAACTAGTAAAACGACACTTGAAGAATAGTACAACAATGGCTATACAAGAGTCGTTTTAGTCTCTGTCTTCGAGAGTAAAATAGTGGTTTGAAGAGTACAATGACAGGCTTGCTATTGTCATTGTTTTAGTCCAATGTTTAGACTTTTTACTACATAATCTCATGTTTTCTTGAAGAATTGGCTTCCATTTGCATTTCACAACATTTCTAAACATAATAGGCATTTTAACATCAATTTGGAAGCAATGTGCCTTAAAATCATATTAAATTCATATGACAACATATTAACACTAAGGCCTACTAGGATAGTATCTTGAATGCTCTCTAAAAGTGATGAAAATAGGAGTATTTATACTCCCACAAGTTATTGCTAGGGTTTAGGAATGATTTTGGTTTTATTTGGTCAATTTTTCCCACAAGTTATTGCTAGGGTAAAACTCATACCATGATGCTCTAAGCCCTTGAATTGATTTCATATCTCTTTTAGTTTAATAAATGTCTTAAAATGCTGTCAACATTCCTTTTATCTGTGTCTTTGAGCTCCTTCTTTATTCTTTTCAATCCAATTAAGTCCAAATAAATTTAAAATTTCTATATAATCAAAATAGCTCTTAAATAAGACATCTTTATAGATATTTAGGAGTGAAAACATGTAAAAAAATGTCATAAAAACCAATATAAATCACTCCTAATAGTCGTGCATCATAAAAAACTATTTTCGTAGTATAGGTTTTGTGTGATAACAGCTAGTTTTCAATGGTAAAATGATTTTAAATCTATAAAATGTTAGGCAACAATCATAAATGGCTATTTTAAGGTAGTAGGCCTATAAATAGGATTTTTTTCACATAAATTTTACGCATAAAAAACTATGTCAAACATTTATATAGGGTTATTAAGAATTGTTTTTTTTTGGGTTTTTTTATTAATTGTACGAAATGATTGTGCATAAATTTTTAAGTGGTTTACGAGCCCCTAAACACTTGGTTTGGTTAAGAGTGGTATATCCTTGAATTTTAATATTTTGTGAGATTAAGATTGCGAAAGGTTATTTCTGAGCATAGGAAATAAATGAGTATAATGAGAGATTATCTTTGAGCCTAGAAAAAAAGAGAGTATTGTAAAGGTCATCCTTAGGCCTTAAAAATGATATATAAATTATTCTTTGTTATAGTGAAAATTTTAAATAAATTTTTGGGGACTAGATGTAGGAGAAAGTGGTTGTATCTAAACTAGGATAAATTGGTTTACATTTCTTTATTACCTTACTCTTTTACTTTATAATTTGTTTATATTGTTTATACAATTGGTCGTATCATTCATAAAATTATTTAATTTTTTATCATGTTTTTACATTTTTATTTAGTTTTTTAAATTGATTAGAATATTTCATGAATAAAATGTTGATGTTTCCATGAAAAAAAAACTTTGAGAACATAGGACTAATAGCTTAGACGAAGTTTTAAATGCCCCTAATTCATCCTCCTCTTAGGTGCAATAAGGACTACCAAGTTCACACAATTTATCAAATTGAATAGAGATTACCCAACTAGAGAGACTGAACCTATAGTTTAAGAAAATTTGGAAAAACATATTAAATCAAGATTAAACAATGAATACCAACACATCTTAAAATGATTAACAACCTAGACCATAACTTGATTATTGTTTACTAATTCTTGTGAATTATCCTTAAAAATTTCCTTTAGATATTTTATGTACTTTCATTAATCAACTAATCAATTAATCATCTTCTTAATATGATAGATAATAATGATTAGAATTTACTAATAGGTGCAGTCCTCATAAATTTATAACCTGAATACAGGATAACTTTACTGTATAAGGATAGGTACACTTGCCTAATTGCATGTTTTAGTATTATTATTTGAGATTCTTTTCTTTATATTTTAATAAAACTTTGGTACGCATCACTCGCATCAATTTTTAGCACCATTACTAGGGATGACATTACTATTTAGTGTTTTCTAATTATTATTAGACTATATTTTTTTCTTAAAAAATTTTCCCTTTTTTTTCATTTTTTCACTTTAGATTTTAGTTGAAGAACTCTTCACTTTTTTATCTTTTTTTTCTTTCACCTTTCAAGTTAAATATTTCTTTGCATAAACAAGAGTCATCTCGTAGAGTGGTTTGAACTAGATCTTGAAATGGAGCGAATATTTAGAAGTGGTTTAAAGGAGAAGAAATCAGAGACTAGTGCAAATATTATGGTTTAAGGGATATAAATAAAAAACATGAATATCGAGCTAAAACCAAGAGCTCAGTTAACTGTGGGGATTTTTCAAGATCCTCATGACAAGGCACAAAGTCCAGTATTTATAAGCTAAGGGTGGATAATGCTACTTTCAAAATAAGACCCCAAATGATCCAAACATTATAAAATTATGTCCAATTTGATGTGTTGCTAAACAATGTTCTTAACACTCACATCACAAAATTTTTGGAGCTCTGTTTCAAATTGAAGTTGAATGGCATTTTTTAGGAAGCTATAAGACTAAGACTCTTTCCATTCATATTTAGGAGTAAGGTCAAGTCTTGGAAGTATAACTAGCCTGGCTCCATCACTTTTGGAATTAACTAATCGAAAACTTCCTCACTAAGTATTTCCTTCTCTCTCATTTGGCTAAATTACGTAATGAGATTATTTAATTTTAATAATAGGAGCAAGAAAAGCTTTACGAAGCTTGGGAATGATGGAAGGACATATTAAGGAAGTGCTCAAATCATGGTCTTGATGAAGCATGTTAACACAAACCTTTCAAGAAAGTTAAAATTTTGTAATAAACAGTTGATTAATGCATCATCCCAAGGTAAAACAAGCTTTGAAATCCTTAGTAGCTCTAGGAGCTAACAAAAATTATTGCAATGAATACTTACTACCAATGGATCTAATTCTATGAGCATGCAAGATATGGATGGCATTGCCTCTTTAGAAGTTAAACTAGACATTCTAACTAGAAGAATATAAAGAATGCTAATAGAGTCAATGCTTAACTCAAGTGATGCCATTTTATATCTATGAGAGAAAACATTCAAGTAAGGAGTGTCAAACATACAGCTTTGAAGAGCAAGTAGATTAAGTAGACTTTTTGGGCATAAATTTCAATAATAATGATCCATAAAAATTCCCCTACAATCTAGGATGGAGACAACTTCCATGTGTACCTACCATGGAGGAGTTAACAACAAAATTTATTACTATAATTAAAGATCATGTCTAGAAGGTTAAAGCATCTAGCTTGAAGATTCAGATGGGGAATTTGGTTAAGCATGTTTCTGAAGAGCAACAATGTACACTCCTAGTCAACAACATACCCTGAATAAAGCATAAGTGGAATTCATCACATTAAAGAGTGCAAAGGAGTTTGTTAGAAGTGAAAAGGAAAAAAAAAGAGACAGAGACAGAGAGAGAGAGAGAGAGAGAGAAAGAGGAGTTTCTAGCTAAAAAGGAGACGGTAAACATAAGGAAGAGGGAGCAAAAAGATAAAGGAAAATATCAAGGACCAGAATAGAAAACAATGAATGAGTGTAAGTCACCAATACCATATCCTAACAGACTAAAAAAGTACCATTAAGATAAGCAATTTGGTAAGTTTCTAGAGCTTCTTAATTTTCATATTAACATACCTATTGTAGAAGCTTTGACATAGATGACGAGGTATGCCAAGTTTTTAAATTTCTCCTTTCAAATAAGAAGAACTTAGAGGAGGTATCTACGATGCAATTGAAATAATAGTTTTCAGCCATCTTACATAAAAAACTACCATAAAAACTAAAGGATATAAGGAGTTTCACTATCCCTTGCATCACTTATAGTTTATCTTTTGATAAGACATTAGTAGACTTTGGTACTATGACAAATTCGATGCCATATCCCTTGTTTATTAAGTTAGGACTTCATGAACAAAAATCAACTAGGAGAAGCATCCAATTAATTGATAGCTCCATAAATCATCCTAGGGTAATAATTGAAGATTTTTTTTATCAAGACTAATAAGTTAATCTTTTTGGATGATTTTGTGATTTTTTTACATCACTTATGAGGTAGAGATTCCTTTTATTCTAGGTAGACCTTTCTTAGCTACAACTAAAGCTTTAACAAATGTGTATGGGGGAAAGCTAACAATTAGGGTCAAGTATCTAAAAACTTTTTTAAAAAATATTTGAAGCCATGAAACATTATGTAGGAAAAGATGATTCATGATTTTATTTAGATGTGGTTAATGAAAAAATTTCTATTGATTTATAGGAAACAATTTCATGAGACCATTTAGAGTAATCAAGGGAGAAGAAGAGGAAATGTCTGATCTTAATGTCCTGGAAGAAAAATAACATTTGAAGGCCAAAAAAACAATAAATACAACATAAGAATTGATGTTTAAAGGTTTTGACAAACCAAAGGAGGAAATTTAGGAAATTTTAAAACCAAAGAACCTAGAAAGTTATAATTGAAGGGACTACCAGGGACTTATAGTGCATTTTATTAGCTAAAAATTATAGATTTCTGACTATTATATTTACTTAATTACTACTAGATTAAAAGGAGAAGTTCTTGTGGGTTTTAAAGCAACATAAGAATGCCATTGCATGGAAGAAATCAGATATTGTAAGCAATTAACCCTTCTTTTTTCACTCATAAGGTCTTATTGGAAGAAAATTATAAACCTATAATGTAACAACAATGGACATAACCACAACATGAAGGATGTGGTAAAATAATAGGTGATTAAATTACTAGATATAAGAATTATATATCATATTTTGATAGTTCGTTAATGATTCTGGCACAAGAGAAGCCAAAGAAAGGTAGGATGACATATATGCCAAATGATAACAATAAGCTTCTCATTTCACATACAATTGGAGAGTGTACATAAACTATGATAAGTTAAATGATGCTACACATAAGTACCCCTTCCCACTACCATTCAATAATTAGATGTTGAAAAGGCTCTCTAATCATGCGTACTACTACTTCGTGGATGGAATTTTAAGCTATTTCCCAATCCTCATAGTCCTTCAGGTTATAGAGAAAACAACCTTCACTTGTCCACAAGGTACGTTTGTATAATGGATATTTTCATTTTGTTTATGCAAAACTTTCATTACTTTTTGAAGATGTATATGGGCGATATTTTATTACTTAGTAACAAACATCATAGAGGTATTTTTGGAAGATTTTCATTTTTTGTGATTCTTTTGATTTATTCCTTAATAATTTAGAAAAAGTTCTCAAAAGATGTGATGAAACAAATCTTGTGCTTAAATGGGAAAATATCATTTTACGGTAAGAGAGGGTATAGTACAAAGTCACAAGATTTCAATCAATTGAATTGACATAGATAAAGGTAAAAATAAGGTTATAGAAAATTTACCTCAACCAATATTAGCAAGGGGAATTATAAGCTTTCCCAGTCATATAATATTATATAGAAGATTCATTAAGGATTTTTCTAACAAAAATAGGCCTTTTACAAAGGTATTAGAAAAGATGTTATCTTTAAATTTAATGATGAGGGTTTACACGCGTTTAATTTTTTGAAGGATAAATTGACTAATTCCCCAATTATGATTACACATGATTAAGTGCTACCTTTTAAAGTTGTATGTGATGCTAGTAATTATGCTCTGTGGGAAATACTTGGATAGCGTAGGGACAAACATTTTCAGCCCATCTACTATCCAAGTAAGATACCAACAAACACACAGGAGAACTATACTACTTTTGAAAAGGAGCTACTTGCCATTGTCTTTTCATTTAAGAAATTTAGATCTTATCTTATGGTGTTTAAAGCCATTATGTATATGAGTCACTCAGCACTCAAGGACTTGCTGATTAAGAGTGATACAAGCCAAAACTAAAAAGATTGGTTTTGTTAATATAGGATTTTGATTTACAGATTCGTGATAAGAAAGGATTGAAGAAATTAACTGTAAATAATCTTTCTCACCTTAAAAACTATAACTTAAAGAAGCTGATAAAGGAGGAGATCAATGACACATTCCTTAATGAGAGCCTCTATATAGTGATTGCTAGGTATGTTAGAACACCTTGGTTTGTCAATTGTGCTAATTATCTAGCAGGTCAGGTCCTATCATAGGGGATAACTTATAAGTAAAAGAAGTTCTTCACTTCTTTAAAGCATTACCTATGGGAAGATCTATACTTTTTTAGTCTATATCTATACCATATAATCAGGAGATGTATAGGTGTTGCATTAAGTGACTTAAGAAAATAGGAACACTTTTAAATGATTTGACCTTGAAAACTAATGTGAAAAGAAAGAGCACCTATCGAAGAAGTAAAATAATGGAGTACATTTAATACTGCAAGTGTCAAACCCAAGGGGATATATTGGTAATTACAAAATTAATTGGATTATAATTATCTAAGAAGTTTCAAACAATTGATTAAAAAGACAAAAATTGCTAACTTAACCTCACATACTTTAAACCTTGCAATTTTGAGTTTAAAAATGGTTTCTAAATTATAAAAAATTACCAAATTATGGAAAATGGCTAAGGATTAAGTGATTAATGATTTAATTGAGATTTAAACAATTTAAAAGGTTTATTTATGGTTCCTTCACAATTTCAAAGCAAAGTCATGGTTAAGACTTATGCCTTTTCTATATTAAGCTTAAATTAAAGGTTGTTCATGCATTAAATTAAGTTAATAAGCTTTAAAAACAAGAGGGTGACTTATAGATCTACAATCTCAGAACTCTAACTCTGACAAATAATCAAAGTTTGTTCATTTATTAATTGATTTATATTATTTATTTATTTTTCCAATAAATTAAATTGATTTCTCAAGCTTAGATTATCTTAAATTATAATCTTAAGTGACCATCTTAAAATAAGAACTTCCAGACCTTTAATAAACAAAAATCAGACCTCTAAAATTTTCTTTAAGCTCTCTTAAATCATTCAGACACCAATCCCTAGAAAAAAATGATTTACCCACACATAATGATTAAAATATAAAAATTGTACAACTTTAACCACATACTTTGACAAATCTGAATTTATGAACTGAAATAATAAGTTTCTAGGTTAAAAAATATCCAAAAAGCTTATGTACATTTCTCGAACACCCCAACTTGATTTGAGACTCAAACAAAGCTCTAAAACATTAAGAACTTCTAGAAAAATATAAAAACATACACAAATGTAAGCTTAACAACATAAACTTTGATTAATTTGAAAAGAAAACAAATACATAAAGAATCTGAGTTAGAAAACCCTCTATAATCATTTAGAAACTCATATTTGTCTCAGCTACAAGCTCCAACAAATAACAACTTCGAAAATAAACTAAAAATCGAATTACAAGTGTTTAAAGTTGTGGAACTATAAGAACAACCTCAGAGAGATGGAAGAACTTTCTCTCTAATCTCAAATCTAAGTTCTCCCTCTTAGCATGTGTATTATGTGTTTTCTTAGCATTTTGCAGATTCTCTGGGCTCTTTTTTGTGATAACCAAACAAAGGAATTAATTAGAGACATGCCTCAGTTGCAATTTTGGAGATTTGGTGGTGATATCTCTATTTTTGTCATATACAGCGATTTGAATCGAGGGTATACAACGGTATGTAACCCACCGTATTAGTCTTGTTATTCCGAATGAATACGTGGAACTCTAGGAGCAATATAAGAGTCTAGTTAGACCCACGTATTGGTCCTGAAATATGACAACTTTACTCCTTTCTTGATCCAATCTTCATAATTCACCAAGAAATATCTAATTCCTGCAAATTAAAGAATTCCGAACATAAATTGAACATATAAATGTGAATTAGGGATCAAAACATAACAAATACTGATTAAAAACACATTCAATTTGACCCTTATCACTTCCCCTACACTTAAGCATTTTCTTGTCCTAAAAAATCCATGAATCATCAAATTTATAATAGGATATAAATTTAGGCAAATTAATTCAAGATTAATAATATAATTATTGAAGATTCTTTCTTAATCTTTCAAAAATAACAACTCGTAGAAATGTTATATAATCAATTAATCACATTAAATCACAAATACATTTAATTGTTTTTCAATCTTCAACCTAAATCATAAAAATCAATTCCACATGTAAAAGGTAAACAAACAGAGTTTAATGCATCATCTTTTCGACACTTTCACATCCTTTAATTACTTTAAATCATAATTTAATTAATCACATAATTAATTAAATACGTAAGTAGTTTGGTTGAAAAGTTACTTCAGTATTTTTTCACGAAGCTAAAAATTTTGTTGTGAACAACCCATAGTTACTCAACTAAGTCACGCCAAATCAACTGATTATTAGGACCACTCATAACTTCAACCTTATACACACACACAGACATATATATATATATATATATTGCTCTCTTCTTTTTCTTTTTCTTTTTCTTTTCTCTCTTTTTTTCTTCTCTCTTCTTCTTTCTTTTTTCATTTTAATTTTTTATATATGCATATATATATATATATAAGATTAGAAATCAGCGAAGAGAATTCTACTTACTTATTTAACTTATTAAATAATTGATATTAATTTAACCTCTTTTTTTCTTTTTTTGGGGTTAATTATGATTTTTTTTTCTTTTTTTCTTAAATTGACAAAATTTCCTTAAAAAAGGTATAAAACTACTCAGGAAGTTGTATTTTATATGTGGAATAACATTTTAATCATCAGGTATTTGTTATCCAAATTATGAAATGAGTTAAACACATTTAGTCACTAATAATCAAAATTAATCATACACCATTTCAAAATGTAAAAATTATTAAATTCAAAAGAAAACAGAAACAATCATAGGCATTAAAATTGAAATATATTTTTCACAACTTATGTTCTATGATGAAATTAATGATAAATTAATATATTTTTAGACTCACAATACAAAAGTGTATAACCATAGATTAAATTGTATAAACATTCCCTAAAATATATAAATGATTAATTCCCTTCCCCACACTTAAAGTAAAAATTGTCCTTAATGTTTATAAATGAAATGAAATGTATAAAGTAGGAGACCAGAAAAGAAATACACCCGTTGGATATGTGCATGATGATCCATTGGATGGAATTGTAAAAACTAAAAGCATTAAAAAGATTAAACAAAAAAATAATGAAAGATGCATCAATCGTATAATATGGAATTGAAGTAAGTCAAAGGAGCCATAATACATCAAAATGTATAAATTAGATATGAAACAACAACCTATAATAAGAAACAAAAAAACAAACATACTAATGCAAAACAACAAAAGCAAACATCCTAAAACAACATGTGGGAACAATCTAAAATGATTAAAAAGGTGAACTAGGGCCGCCTGAATGATGATCTCAAAGTTGCAAATCACGAACCTACTTGTCCAGGGCTCGTTGACTATCCTTAAGGTCTCGAAGCTAAGTATCAATACTATCTAAATGTGGAGATACCATGGTACTTGTCTCTAAAAGCTCTGTAATAATCCGTGACCTCATTCTTATAATGTAAGACATAATATTGAACGAAAGGATGTCTATAGTAAGTGGAGCCTCAACAACAAGGGAAGGTGGACGTGGTGAATGAAACGTAGGTGTAGCCTCCAATAAAGCTTCACCCATCTCCTCCTCAAGAACAATTGGAGGTGTATCATAAGCTAGTGGCTACTCACCCTCCTGTACTCTTTCCCACTTGCCTCTTACGCGAGAAAATTGACACAGCTTAAGTTTGGCCAAAATGATTTGGGTGTACCTCTTCTTATCAACTGAAGCCTTAAAAGCAACGCTAACTCCTCCAGACTCAAAGATCCTACTTAATAGACTCAGAAAGAAGAATTTCTTGTTTGGTTTCTGTATCCTTATCACTACCCTCATTGAAGTAATTATGTACCCAGCCAATGGTAGTCTTGACACAACTTCTAACCTTGTCTAATCCAATAGCCCTTGAGACTATGTTCACACTTAAAATTACTACTATTATACACCCCCTTACACTTAATGTAGTAGCAGATAATGCATAATCTGATTTCGTAATTAGTCCTAAGATAGCAGTAGTAGTAGGAAACGAAAAATTGAGGTTCGAAGAAACATAATCTCCATTGAATGAGCCACATTCCCTAACATAAATGTCTCCTTTGTCTAGCATATTAAAAAATGAAGAAATAAAAGCAGGAGTCAAATGGATAGGAATACCTCTCATGATACAACAGATTTATCATATCTGCCTCGTGCTTCTCTTCCATTTTTGTGCAAACTAACAAACCAAATCTAGATAAATAGGACCCATAAATGTGATCACTAGCTCCCAGTCCAGCACACAAAAAGTAGTTGACATGTTCAATTGTATCTCTAAATTCGAATGGATAAAATGCTCATAAGTGAACTTGATGGTTCGATCTGACTCAAACCACTTCGAATTCTTGCATGTCACAAAATGTGTTGGATCAAATGATGGAATTTTTCTCAAAGGTTGGCCAAAAGTAGTATGAGGTGCCATTTTTTAATGCAAACTATTCAAATAATAAATTTTAAAAATTTTAAAAAATAGAAGAATATTAGAAAATTCTTCAAAAAATTTGGGAAAATTTTTCCATTTTTAAAAAATTCCCATAATTTCAACTAGGGATTTAGGATATAATATAGGTACCAATGAAAATCTTATGGAATTTGGAACACAAAGATACCAAAATCTAATTGAAAGGAAGCTTAAAACTTATGAAAAATGTAGAAAACTGATTGTGGTTGGTCACATACAAATTTAGCTTAAATTAATCTATCTTTCAAAGAACAATTTAACAATTAATTCGATATCAACATTCAGCAAGCATACCGGTCGAATCAAGTAATAAAGTATAATACATTTAAATAACTTCATATTATGTCAACAATTGAAACAAGAAATTAATTAAATAACCTTAAACAATAACTAGCCCTAGTCAGAAAAAATGGTATCAGAGCTAGTTAATTAAGGAATATTAATGAAAAATGAGATCAATTAGTATCATAAATGGAAACATTTTCTCTACAATTACAAAATTATGAAAAACTATTTTAAATACTTGAACAATTAGATATCTTAATTTCTAAACTTACAACAATAGAACAAAATATTGAAAATATATTCATATTAATTCATAATACTCATGAAAAACAATTTGAAAAAATAAAATTAATTCTTTCATATGTTGATGACCTTACTGCTGAAAAAACAGATAAACTAAATAATATGCAAGATCAATTAACCCAATTAACTTTTTCCTTAGACACTAAATACAATAAAGGAAAATACAAAATTATTGTTGATAACCCATGGAAGATTTAGAAACTGACATAAATTCACAATTGATTGAAAAAACTAAACTTTTCCAAAACATTCAACAAAACAAGAAAATATACCACAATTTATTCATCATATAACCAATCAAGATGAAATTATTTATTGTTATGATTCCTATTAAGATCAAGTTTATACTGAAAATCTCCCTAAAACTCCTCTTAAACCTAAAGATAAAAAAGTTAGAACTAACACTACTCCCAAAGTAAGTCCAAAAGACCAGAACCAAGTCATCGTCATAAAAGAACTAGTTCTCAACAATATCAATATGATTGGGATTATCAACCAACATTTTTTGAAGATTATAAAAATTTAAATAGATATGGATATTATTGAAAAAATTATAAAATACAAAAATATCCTTATGCTTATACTCCAAAATTACACCATTAGACTGAGATGGAATTTTCGATTTAAATTGTGTTTACTGACCCTGAAAGTTTAATTGCTGAATGGGCTAATCGAATTTCACTATTTATTCAACTTGCAAAACTTTATGAAAACATGGATTTAGATACATTTTTAAATTTTATTGTTTATAATATTAAAGGAGTCGTTTTTACATGGTTCCTCGACCAAAGTGAATGAATTAAAAATTCATCCACATACCAAAATTTTGTTACCCTAAATCTTACATTTGGTTATTTGGTAAAAGAACTACATCATGAATTTTTAGGCAAAGATTATCTAACTCATGCATTATAAATACACTCTGAAGAATGAAAAAGAGCTATATGGCATCTAAATAACATGAACATGTGCAATTCATGCGTTTTTGATAATTTTATCTTTGATTTTAAAAAATACTATTATCTTTTACCTCAATCAAACCAACCTTTCAACATCATTGTTTTTAGCCAAAAATTACATTATCCTTTAAACGAAACTGCTTCTTAAACATTTGAAATAAAATATAACAATAATATTATTGATAATACATTAGGTGGTGCAATCACAATAGTCAAAGAAATATGAATTGAGTAATGGTTAGCTACAACTTGACGAAAGACTTTAAAACATAAATAATTACAATTGTGTTATGCAAAAAATACTAAAGTGCCCCAATAATACAATTGCAACTTTAGACATAGAGAGAAACACAAAATTTATAAATATTCATAATATAAAAAGAATCCAAATTACCAGCTACATAAATCTTATAAACCTTATTGGAAAAAATATCAATGGAAGAAATAGCCTTGAAACTTTTCAAAAAAGGCTTTTAAACCATCGAAATGATTTTTTAGTCGTAAATCCTATAAAAAATGTAACCCTAAATATAAGAAAATTTCAAACAATTTTCCTTAGAAAAAGAAAAACTGTAAATGTTGGTTATGTAAAGAAAAACGACATTATGCAAATGAATGCCCTAATAGAAAACACAATAAACCAAAATATCAAGAAATATTATATATCTTACAATCTGGATTACACTCAAATCTTGAAACTATTAAATCTAACTATGACATAGAGTCTACTATTAATTCTTTATATATTTATGAAACAAATTCTGAATATAATGTTGAACTCAATGAAACCAACTCAAGTTCCTCAGAATCCCAATACAACTTTTATTCAAGTGACAATTCAAAATAAAAAATTAAATGCTTATATCGATACAGGTGTAACTATTTGTTTAGTTGAAATATATATTCTCAATACTTGGAAAAATTACAAAAACCATTACAAATTAAAATTGCAGATGGATCTATACAACACCTCTTGTATGCTAGTTATAATAACAATATTATTATTATTGAAAATTATACTTTTATTATTCCTTCTATTTATCAACAAACTTCAGGAATACATCTTATTTTAGGAAATAATTTCCTAAAATTATATTATCATTTTAGTCATTATTTAACATATATCACTCTTAAAACACCAGAAATATCTTAGATAAAACAAAAATCAATTATTTAAAAAATTACCATTTATAGTATTACCTATTATCAAAAGTTAAAACTAGTTCTCTACAAATTACAAGATTTAAAAATTCAGTTAAATTTTCATCTAAAAATTTTCATTTCTCTACAACTCGAAGTAAAAAAATTAATTGATCAAGTTTCTAGTGAAAATTCTTTAGACCCAATTAAAAATCAAAATCATGAATTAATTGAAATTAAACTAAAAAATCCTACACAAGAAGTTAATGTTAAAAATAATATACCTTATACGTCTCAAGATGTAGAAGACTTCACTACGGGATGTCGTGATCTATTAGAAAAACAACTTATTTCTCCTAGTACAAGTAAACATTCCTCTCCTGCTTTTTATTTGAATAATTATAGTGAACAAAAAGAGGAAAATGGCGTATGGTTATAAGTAATAAAGAAGTAAATAAAGCAACTATCGGAGACACTTATAAATTACCTCGAAAAGATTACAACCTAAAAAAAATTAAAAGGACATACATGGTTTACAACTTTAGATGCAAAATCTGGATACTGACAATTACGATTACATGATAATACCAAAGCATTAACTACTTTTTCATGTCCATCTAAAAAACACTATCAATGGAATGTCTTCACTTTTCGAATAAAATAGGAACTTGGTATTTATCAGCGTTTTATGGATAATAATCTAACCTCTTTAAAGGAATATTCTTTAGCATATATAGATGATATTATTATCATCTTTAATAAATATAAAAATGATAATCTCTTAAAAGTAAAAATAGTTTTACATCATTGTCACGAAAAAAGGGTTAATTCTAAGTTTAAAAAAATTTAAGTAGCTCAACAAAACATTGAATTTTTAGGATTAATATTTCAAAATGGATTTCTAACTCTGAAACCTATTATTCTTGAAAATTTTCAACATTTTCCTAATCAACTACACTCGATTACTAAAGTTGCAATGTTTCATGGATTACTCAATTATATTTCAGACTAAGGTTTTTTTTAAAGGTTTAGCTCAAGAAAGAAAGCAATTACAACTAAAATGTAGTACTAAAAAATAGTGGTCATGGATTGATGCTGATTCCAGGTCAGTACAAACACTTAAAGACCTTTTTAAATCGTTACCTCCATTATATATTTATATTTCTCATGACTCTCTAATTATTCAAATTGATGCAAGTAATTATACATGAGATGGATGCCTCTTGGCAAAATCTCCCAAAATTATTCATCAAAGTACTCAACTCCTAATAAAGGAGCCTACCAGTAACTCCCTTCTCTCTGAGAAGCCTACCAGTATGCATTACTCAAGTATCCAGCTTCAATAGAAGCACTCTAAATATAAACTTTGTAATTATATTAATGGTACTTTTAATTCTACATAACTTAAATATCCTATTCATGAAAAAGAAACTTTAGCTTTTTTGAAAACCTTACGAAAATGGAAAGTTGATTTATTACCTATGCATTTTAAAGTACAAAATGATTCTTAATATTGATGTGGTTTTTACAATAAAATATTCGTAGTAATTTTAACCAAGGTTGTCTTATTAAATGGAAATTAAAATTACGTCAATATAATTATACAATTAAATATATTAAATATGCTAACAATTTTCCTGTAGATACATTAACTAGAAAATGGAAATAATCATGAATACCATCCAAGAACTCGAAGCTAAAATAGCCAAAAGACATGAAGAAATACAAAATACCTAGAAGTATCTCTCTGCCATGCAAAAAGAAGTAAGCCAATTGAACAAACAGTTGTTATCCTTGAAACCCAATTTCCTGACCCAGCTATAAACCAATCAACCATTCAAAATCTAGCCATCTAAACAACTACAATCATTAAACTAACAATTCTTAATCTCGCTGTTGCCAGCGCTTTTAAACAACCCACTATAGAACCTGAAAAATATCATGTGATCTTTAATAGCTCGAATCAAGGTATTTATACACAGTGGTCTCAAGTAGCCCAATTCATTACTGGACATAGCCGAATCCTCCATAAAAGTTACTTGGACCCAAAGTAGTTATCCTACCCAAGGCTAATCCATTAACCACATTTCTACTCTTCAAAACTGGCCTAGCTAACACTATCTACTTCCAAAATACTGATATCTTCTGACATTTTCCACCTACCTTCATTACTTCCATTAAAAATTACCAATCTTATTTTGCAAAAGAACGACAAATCTTTTTGAAAGTATTCAAAAATTATCCATTTTTCAATACTCAAGGTAACCTCGTTACCCAATGCTTTGCCTTCATTCAAATGGGCATAGTAATGACCGAGTACCTACTCTTGATAATGCACCCACCTACGATATTACTCTTGAATTACACAAAACCTTAAATATTAGTTGTCTTAAAGGGATCTTTGCAAGTATTCAAAAAATCATCAAAGGCTCATTATATCGAATTACCTAGTAAGGAAATAATATCCTTAAAATATCCACATTCAAGACACCAATCTCTAAGAACAAATTAGTCTTAAAGCACCAATTTAAAGAGCCACTACTCAAACTTAATGGCATTTGTGAACAACTTCATGCCAACACAAAATGACGCATCTATTAGTAAATAAAAGTATATCAAGGGCATAAATGTCATTTTTGTGACAAAACTATTCCAACACCTCTAGCTTCTCCAACTTTTAAATGCATGGAGCCCATGGTGAAAGAAAGAGACACAAGCCTAAAGTAGTCAAAAGTATACATCACTTGTAATTAGATAGCGCTATTTTTGCACTTGTACAGCTTTAATTTATTAATTGCTCTAAAGTAAAGATTCTCAGACATCATCAGGAATCTTTACTATTTGCTTTTTCTTTTATTTTTCCTTTTACTTTTTTAACGATTGAGACTCTATTCTTCATATTGTTTTAATCGCCTATATAATGTAAGCTTTGGTTTTCAGAGAGGATATACTCTCCTACCTCTAATAAACTCTTTCCAATTTTCTCCTCTCCATTCTTCCGTCCTATAAAAGCCTAAGTGTGGTGTCTGTTGGATACATAGAGTCATTAAACCTCAAAACATGTTTGAGTTTTTATTTCTAAACTATTATGTCAAATTTACATACTTCTCAAATTATTTGTTATTGTTCTAATTGCATTAATTATACTAAATGTGTCGTATGCATCTCTATTTCTCAATATATTATTCAAACATTATATGCCTATAATTTTTCTACTACACTCATCAAATATATCTATAGCAACTACATTAAATAACTAATTATAGAAAATACAATAGATCCTCTTTGTTTATATAAACTGTATATTAAAGCTTTACCCTTAACTACAGAAAATAAATAACTTATTATTCATTTATTTGATCCTTTTATAGAACATTTTTAGTTTCACATCCCGCAATCTACTTAACTATGAGGATCTGTTCAGTCTGCAACAACCTACTTCATCGACTATATCATCTAGAAGATTTAGTCTAGAACTACACATTTGATGAAATCTTTTTTAGCCATATGTTAAAAACAAGACATCCTTTAGATGAAGAATTCTAACATACCACTCAAACCAAAGTAATTCGAGCATCCACTTTAGCTCACTCCTACAAGACTTATTTATAAGAAGCAAGATTCTAGTTATAAATTCATGTCAGATAAGAACACTTTAATATTAGATCTGAATATACTTTACAACAGTATGCAACTCAAATTTTCCGATATACCCCTCTTCATCTGTAATGGCTAATTATTTTTGTTTTAAATGTAACCAATTTAATCTTTACTATAATAATATTGTTCAACATATTGAATTTCTATATCAAAATTTTCAAAATATTACTGCTTAAATACGACAAATAAAATATCAACCCGGAAATCTTGTTTTTTAATTACTCATTGAACAAATTCAAAATGTTAAATCTCTTTTAAATTCTATTAGCAAAAAAATAAATACGCTTAGTCCTAATTCCATTACCCACTATTTCACTCATCTTTAATATGCTTGTTAGTAAAAAGTTAAAGAAAAACTTAAATATTTTAAAAAATAAAAGATGTTGACTTAGAAATGTTTTTCGATTAAAAGTTATTTTACAAACTTTCCAGTAAAATGAACTCTATTTATTACCTCAACAAATTCAATTTATTAATCAAAGAGTTTTTATTCTTCATTTTCAAATGTCAATGATGAATTCCCAAATTAAAACCAATAATTCGCTATTACACAATTTAGCAGCATGAATCAAGTAGATCAAGATAATATTATCGAAGCAATTTATCGATTAGAAATTTTAGACTATTCTAATCAATCTTCTTGACAACTATTTATTGATTCTTTACCTGAAACTATAACTGAGTTCAATTCTCTTAAACAAACTCTTGAGAAATCAAATATTTATCAAAATGAACGCATAATATTTCATTATATGATTACTGCTTTAAAATCAATGACTGATTATACCACTCCTCCTTCTACTATACCTTATACTACTTTACCTAATTAATGGCCTCTACTTCCAACCCTCCAAAAAACATTCCTAATAATTGTATTACATGTTTTCAGTGTAAATTTTTTTAAAGTAGATTAAAAATTATTAATAAATTTCGTCATAATTTCATTTATAAAATGTCTGTTTATAAAGAGAGACGAGATCTCGCATTAACCCGTAAATGTCCATATGCTTCTGATTATTTTCAGATAAGACTCAACGAATGTAACTTTATGATTTTTAATTATAACAAGGATAGTCAAGAATTACAACAAAAGTTTAACTATCATTATGTGTTAGATCAGCCTACTCCTATGCAAGAATGAATTTTCCTCAAGATATTTTGGAATTAGATAACCTTCAAGTAAGTGAAAATACTGGGTTTTTTTCATCTAGATGCTTTAATATCTAACAAAAAATTAGAAAATATTACTAAAGAACAATACGATTTAAAAGATGTCCAAGATATCAAAATACCTTCAAAATCCCATAATTTTTTCAATAGACAAAATCTCATTTACTATAGAAAAATTTTATGTGAAACTCCTATCCAAATTGAACAATGTCAAGGAAGTTTTCTTATCAATTTAATAGATGCAAATGAAATTATTAAACATTTACAAAAAATACCTAAAGAATGTAGACATAAAATTGGTTATAATCATCTTCTACAAATTTTAATCCAATCTACTTATCAATATGGCATTGATTCTCCTATCAGATTAGCTGTATTAGATGAATGAAGGACTAATATTAATAATCAGATTATTGCAATTATGAATAGTAATTTAACATACAAGAAAATCAAATTCAATACAAGACTTAAAATAAATCTTCCTTTACAATCTCATGAATTAAACAAAGCCATAACTATTGCATAAAGATTTATAAAGCCGATTTTATGAAACCAGGACAGGAACCCTTTTCTATGATCTATATAGTATTAGTTACGCTTTAACCAATTTACATTATATTATTGAATTTAAAAACACATATCAAATTTATTTAGATAAATTATTTAGTGACATAGTTAAAGTAAGAATTAATAGGACACGTCAAATTACAGAAGTACCTTCTATTCAACATCCTTTCTCATAAACACCTTTATTAACATCTGCTAGACAATCTTTTTCAGATCTTCCTTCTTATACAAAACCAAGCCAACACAAAAAATCCTTACAATGATCTCATTCTTTAATGATATAACAACCTATTTCTTTATGACCAATAAATTAGTCAATAATGTCAAACACAAAAATAAGAAAATTAAAAAAACAAGTTAGTAACTTAGAACAATTAACATTACAAATTCATCAGCAATTAGGATAAATGATAAATAGGATAAAACTTACATCAACTTTTATAAATATCTGTATAAATAAGTGTATCTTATGTCAACTATCAAAACAAGAAATTAATTAAATAACCTAAAAAATTAAGTAGCCCCAATCAGAAAAAAATGATGTAAGTACTAGATTAATCGAATTACAATTATCTAGAGAACATTGAACTTTATAATTTAAGAAAATAAATAACTAAAAGCTAATCTAAAAAGGTCTAGAAAATTTTCAATCAATTGTAAAAGAGCTACAGATTTCTTTTACTAAATTTTTCAGTTAGGCTTTAGTAACTGATGATTTAATTGATGGATCAGGGATGCTTATTCTAGGGTCTTCTCCAGATCAAGGAAGCGCTATGGTTAAAACATTGACTTATCTCTATAGGTCCTATCTTGAAGTTTGGTTATGCCTTAGACTTATGTAATAGGTGTTGCGTTGGTTAGGTGACTTTAAAATTGATGGTTGTTTGAAATGATTTTTACTTTTAAAACCAACGGACTTATAA
>JAOXYD010000004.1:11071728-11082166 GCA_028565735.1 Pinacopodium congolense | reverse complement strand
CCACAATTCAACTCTTATATGCCTATATGCAAATGTTCATGCAAATATGAGAGCCCTTTTCAAGCATTGATTAAGATCAAGTTAAGAAACTTACACTTTAATCCCTTTTCCTAAACTCTTTCTAAACTACTTGATCTTTAAACTTCTCTTGATCTTGATCTTCAAGCTTGATTATCGCTTAAGAGCTTTATCATTTGATCTTTGATCTTCAAGCTCTTCTACCTTAGCTCCACAAATAAGCTCTTACACTTTACACATCAACCTATCTTATAAACATCAAAGACTTAAACATTAGTAAGAATAATATTTTTCATCATCAAAACACATGATTAGAACCACCTTAGTTCAATATTATTGTAGAAGATTTTAAAAACGTAATTTACCCGGTCTTAGATGCCATCTAAGATAATAATTGGTATCAGAACATATATCTCACAATTATCATAAATCTAGTCATTTAGTGAGAAAAGATCATATGGCACACATGATGAAGATTTGGCACATACTAGAAATCATATACAAAGGCACAAATCAAGTAAAAGAGAGTAAAATTAGCATTCTTACTCATTCTGACAAACTTTTTAAAATGTTGTATGATGAAGACATCTTTATAATGTATGCTCATTTTCACAATATCATTAATACTTTAAAGTGTCTAGGTAAGGCCTATTCAAATATTAAGCTTCTTAGGAAAAGTCTTAAGTCCTTACCGAAATCATGGGAAGCAGGTAACTACTATTCAAGAAGTGAAGGACCTCAATGTTCTCCCCCTTAACGAACTCATTAGCTCACTATTAACATATGAGATGAGTATGAAGGAGACTCAAGATAAGTAAGGTACGGCCATAAAGGAAGAATATAGCATTCAAAGCTACAAAAAAGGAGGAAAGCAAAAATAAAGAATCCTTATTTAGATGCAAAAATAAGGAACTTGCCCTTATTACAAAAAGATTAAAGAGATTCATGAAGAAATCATCTATGTGTAGAAAAGGTATGTATTACTCTAAAAATGAATTACCTAACATAATATGTTTCGATTGTGGTGAAAAGGTCCATTTGAGGTCACAATACGCACACCTCTAAAAAGAAGAAGGAGAAGAAGAGAAGGACAAGAAGGAAAGGAAGGATAAGAAGGAAAAGAGATAAAAGAAATAATCAAAGAAGAAAGTATTGAAGGAAATATGGATCTAATCAAGTGATTTTGAAAGTGAAGAAGTAGCAAACATGTGCTTTATAGCACACGATGAGGTATCTTCTTCATATTCCAGTCATTGTGATAATGTGTGCAATTTTAAGTATTTTTATGAAGAATTGTTAGAAAATATAGAAGAATTGACTAGGAAGAAGAAGGTTGCATAACAAACATGTTTGGAATAATTAGATGATTATAAATAAAATAATGAAAAACTTATGCAAGAATTAGAATCAATCAATAAGAATAACGAGAGCTTAGTAAATGAAAACATGTCATTGAAGAAAGAAGTAGAAAACCTCAAGGAATCACTTGTAAAATTTATGAAAGGTAAAAAGAAATAAGAGAATATGGTAGGTGCCCAAATATTGTCTAATGACAAACATGGTTTAGGTTATAATAATGAAAATGGACCATCTTGTAGCAAGACTATTTTTGTTAATGGAAAGAACTTGGAAGATGAATCTCAACCTAGGTGTCCTACTCAAAATGCATCATTTAGTAGGACACAATCAGTTAAAGGCATCATGTATTCATGTATAATCATAGGACTAAACTTGGGAGATTTACTCATCAAAGGCTTAATGATGGAAGATCATTTTCTCAATCTATGTAAAACTTTCAACCATAGTCTTACAATGATTTTAGGCCTAGAAACAATTATAAGAGTGCATATAGCAAACAAGAACCCTTATTTTACACCTATTGTAGCTCTTATAGACATGTAGCTCATTTTTGCTATGATAGAATTAAGGATTTGAATGTTTTATCATATGGTCAAGATAAGTATGCCACTAACATCTAAGAACCTAAGATGATGGTGGGAAACCATTCAACAGCTCAATTACAATTGTCTTGAAGGAATCTACCAACAATGTCAAAGGATGAATGAAGACTCATTATTAAAACTCAATAACAAAGGGTTTGATTCAGTCATGGTTTCAGCTTATGGTGAAAAAATCACCAAAGAATCATTGAAACTTATTCAACAATTTGGAAAACCATTTCATAGACTAAGTGGAGTTTTCGAAGAACTTCCACCACAATGGAAGCAAGAAATTTACCTTAAATTCAAAAATTTTATCAGCCATAAATGTCAGCTTTACACAGACAACCACCTTAAAGACATCTAAATTGACAAGGGACCCATCATTGAAGATTAATCATGCATTAAGTGCTCCACTTCTTTGTATAGTAAGATTCTGTAGATAATAATAAGCCAGACAAATCTCCTTTAATTAATTTTCGGTGTGTAGTGTTATTTGCATTTTCTCTAGTTAAGCGTAATTTATGCCAACCAGAAGAATCTTTTGCTTTTTACTTTTTATCTATTCTTCTTTTTTAAGTTTGGAAGTTTTTGCCTTCTGTCGGCAGACTCACACCTATATAATGCGCATTTGATACTCTTAGGAGTATGGTGTGAAATAACAAGTTTTTTCATAAAATTCTTTATTTTCTCTCTCTCTAAAAATCTACTTTTGCCAACGTTAGGAATTAAAGGATAACACCGAGTCAGAGATATTTAAACCAAGTATTTCCTAACACTTCTTATTTCATCCAACAATTTATTATTACTTATAATGTCAAATTATTTTCTTAAAATTTACTTATGGTTTATCTGGATTATCTATAGAAACTGAAGAAGATATTAATCAAATTATCATAGCTATAAAAAATACAAGAAACGAAACAATAGATAGTAATAACTTTAACACTAAAATTATAATCAGAACTATGCTCGCTAATGAAATAGTTTACAAAATGCTAAAAAATGGATTAGAAATAATAATCAACAATAAAATGATACTTTCAAGAACTCAAATTTTACAAAAATTAAAGGCTCTAAAACACAATCTACAATTTTTTAAAAATCTTCGTTTACATCTAAATACAGATATACAAAATAAGAATGATTTACATCCTCAACGAGTACATAATTTATTAATTTATCAATATCATATAATCGCTAACATAAGCATAATAAAACAAAGGATAACTATTTATACCCAACAATTAGAGATATTATCTAGAATATAATATAAGAGCAATAAATACAACTATTGTTTATTTAGAAACATAAGATTATAGAAACCCAAACGTATGTTCTTATTTACTTCATAAATTACAACAATCTAGTACATCCTTTGCACAATTACATACATCAACTTATAAATGTAAAAGATATGAAGAACTATTGTTTTATTATATGATCAATGTTATAAAAAGTATAAATGAAGATGAAATATCTGGAAAAACATTTTGATACACATAATTATAAAAAACCACCAGTTCATTTACCTGACTAAATTACAATAATAGAAATTCAAAAAGATAATAAAATATTATATGTAAATGATATCGGATTAGTAGAATCCTACTACGTAAAGCTAATAATTTCTAAATAAACACATAAACAAATTCAGGAAACTCAACTAAATTTAAAAGATGAACAAGATATTAAAAATTTTTCTATTAAAAATATTTTAAATAGAGAAAATATTATTTATTATAGAAAACCATACTAGAAACTCTTATTAAAATTCAACAATGTATCTAATTGCATTAATAGATAAAAATCAAATCAATAAACATTTACAAAGAAAAATACCTATAGAAAAAACAAGAAAAATATGCTTCATACATCTTTCTACTATACAAATATTAATAAAATCAACATTCCAAGAAGGTATAGATTCACCTATATGCATGGCTATTTTAGATGAAAGATTTACCGATTTAAAAAATCAAGTTATATGTATTATGAATGGAAATATTGCCTATGGAAAAATTAAATTCAATACTAGAATAAAATTAGGTATCAATTTAGACTCACCTAGAATAGATGAAGTTTTTACAATTGGATATAAATTTTATAATGAAAATTTAATGACTCTAGGGCATTACCCATTTACAATAATTTATCAACTTAGTTACGCTTTAACTAATTCTCATTATAGTATTGAATTTAAAAATATTGATCTCATTAATCTTGATCAATTATTTTTTGATGTAGCAAAAATAGGAATAAATTTTAAACCAAAATTACGAGAAATCCCTTCAATTACTCAACCTATACAAATAGACATTCAATTTCCTTATCCCCTGAACAAAAAGATGAACAATTAAAAAGATCTCAATCAATAAAATTAGAAAAAAAAACCTTTAAGATTTATCGAACTTGGATCAACCTCTAAAAATGAAAAAAATTAAATGAATCACTTTTACTTGAAATTAAAAATTTTAAACAACAAATTAATGATTTATCAGTTCACCTTAGAAATACATTATGAAACCCCGTTGTAATTTTACTGATGGTTTTTATTTAGAAAGTACTCTTATCGTCTTTAGAGACATTATAACTGATAATTTTCCACAAAGTAAAAATAAATCTGAAATATTACGTGTTTTATCACATCAGATTACTAAATTAAATAAACAACAAAGAAGATGAAAAGAAATATCTCATATTAATTATGAAAACATTTTACATAAAACATTAAATGATATAAATGAACTAGGCAAACAAATTTCAACAAAACAAAATAAATTAAAATTAAAAATTAAAATGTTGACATAAATTCAACTTTATTAAATCAAGATAATCTTAATAAAGATTTTGAATTATTAGATTTCAACAACATAGATGAAAATACTACATGGGATGAATTATTAAACTTACTATGAGTCAAAGTATTAGTGAATAAATAAAAGAAATACAAACTAGAAAAATTGAAATAGAAAAACAAATAACTACACTAGAACAAATGGCACATAATATTATTGAATATTGCATTGGACAAACTAAAATAGCTCAAACGATTGAAATTAATGAAATAAGAAATACTTTAGATCTAATAACTTAACTAATAAAATCAAAAGAAATAATGACTTTAGGATATCAATGTTATAAAAAGATAGAACAACGGATAGATTCATTTAAAGAAATATTTAAAACCTTTTTTTAAAGATATTTTAGATAT
Organism: Pinacopodium congolense; assembly: GCA_028565735.1. Taxonomy (NCBI): domain Eukaryota; kingdom Viridiplantae; phylum Streptophyta; class Magnoliopsida; order Malpighiales; family Erythroxylaceae; genus Pinacopodium; species Pinacopodium congolense. The sequence goes on along the minus strand of JAOXYD010000004.1, from coordinate 11,076,994 downwards.
ATTAGAAAATTTAGTATAAGTCATCAAACCCTTTGTAACTACTAAAATGGTATCAGAGCTTAGCACATCAACAAAAATTTTTCCCAAACCAATCAATCTTGTAAAACCATGGAAACCATAAATATACCATTTGAAGAAGATATAGTTAATTCATTAGAAAATAATATTCAAAATCAATTACAAGAAATTAGACAACTATTTCAATAACTAAATATTGAAAAAAAAAAAAGAAACCATCTAAAGAACTTGAAGAACTACCTTCAAACCAAATAGTAAATAAACTTACTAATCAACAAGATGAATTTATATATGGTTATGAATCAGATGAAGAAGTATATATGGAAAAACCAAAGAATCTACCAAAAGAAGAAATATCTACATCTAAACAAAATCAAGATTAAAACCAATCTAAAACCAATAGATAAAGTTGACAAACGAACTTATTAAACACAACAAAGATATGAAAGGCAAAAATATGAATAGAGAACAATATATGATTATGATTATCATAAATTTGGATATTATCGAAAATAATAATAAATTTAGAAAATTTTCAAATGAATATACTCTAAAACATATTCAATTAGAACCAGATGGAATATTAAACTTAGATTGTGTTATAGCAACTGAAAAAAATATTATTAAAATGGGCTAATCACTTAGCATTAACTATCCAAATAGAAAAATCTTTTGAAGGCCTCACAATTGTTACTACTTTATGGCATTTTATTACCCATAAAACCTCTAGTGTTTTATTAGACTTTTTATTAGATAATGAAATACAAATTAAATCTACCCCTGCCTTTATGGACGCTCTTGAACTTGTACAGATCTTTAAAGCCGTTATAGCCAAAATATATAAAGAATTTATTGGAAAAGATGTAGCAACATGTAAACAAGAAATTGAAAATGAAGAAAGAGAACAAGCACTTTGGCATTTAAATAATATAACTATTTGTGATATTTGTTATTTAGAAGAATATTTAGTGAATTTAACAAATATTATTATAAACTTCTTTCTGAAAAAAAACATATGTGCATTAATATATTTATCCAAAAAATATCTTATAAATAAAAAAGTTAATGAAACTTTTATATACAAAAATAGTATACATCAAATGGCCTATAACCTAGGTGGTGCAATCACCATTACAAAAGAAGTACTAGCACAAAAAATGTTTAGAAACAAAATTAAAACAATAACTAAAACATATTGAAACAAGATTATGTTGTTCAAAATATGCTGAAGTACCACAACAATAGGGCTATGAATAACAAAAATATTAGAAAAGATATAAAAAGCGAAAATCATGCCTAAAACAAAAATGTTGTTCTCAAGGTAAAAAGAAATGTCAATGTTTTCTTTGTAAAGAAACGACATTATGCTAATGAATGTCCTAAACAAATACAATTCAAATATAAAGATAAAGTAAATATTTTAAATCAAGCTTATACATATAATTTAGAACCAATAGAATCTGACTATGATACAAATTCTACAATTTCCTCACTTTATGAATATGAAACAAACTCAACAACTGAATCCGTACACAACTTTTATTCAAGTAATAGTTCAGAATAAAAAAATACATGCATAGATTGATATTGGAGCCACAATATGTATAGCATCTAAAACTTTATTAAATAATTGGAAAAAAAACTTCAAAGACCATTACAAATTAAAATTGATGATGAATCAATAAAATATGTATGGTATGTAAGTTATTATAATAATATTATAATTGACAACTATACATTTATAATACCATCAATATACCAACAAGAACCTAGATTACAATTTATAATCGGAAATAACTTTTTAAAATTATACAACCCTTTTTGTCAATATCTACACTTTATAACATTAAAAACCCCATAAATAAAATCATTAAATAAAAAATCAGTAATTCTCCAAATCCCAATTTATCATACTACCTATTATAAAAATTATCCTTAATAAAAAATTAGAACAATTACAATTTCATTTATTAACAAATTTGACATTACACAACGAAGTAGATCAATTAATTAATGAAGTTTTTAGTGAAAAGATTCAATAAAAAATACAAATCTACAACTTATAGAATTTAAATTAAAAGATCCAACACAAGAAATTAATGTAAAAAATAATATTCCTTACACTAAACAAGATGTTTTAGAATATACTAATGAATGTAAAAATTTATTAGATAAAAAAATAATCTCACCAAATACAACTAAACATTTAGCACCATCATTTTATGTTAATAACATAATGAACAAAAACGTGGTAAAAGATGTATGGTTATTAATTATAAAGAATTAAATAAAGCAACTATTGGAGATGCATATAAATTACCTAGAAAAGATTATATTATTACTAGAATAAATGGCAACAACTGATTTACAAATTTAGATGCAAAATCTGATTATTGGAAATTACGATTACATGACATCATAAAACCATTAGGAGCTTTTTCCTGTCCTCCACAAAAACATTATCAATGGAATGTCTTACCTTTTGGATTAAAACAAGCACTCGAAATTTATCAAAAATTTATGGATAATAACCTTGAAGGATTAGAAGCATTTACTTTAGCATATATAGATGATATTATAATATTTTCTAACAAAGATAAATACTACCATCTTTAAATAAGTAAAATTAGTTCTTAATCGATGTAAAGAAAAAGGACTAACCCTTAGTAAAACGAAAATTAAATTAGCATATCAAAATATTAAATATTTAGGTATTGAATTTAAAAATGATTTTTTAAAGCTTCAACCAAATATTATAGAAAAAGTAATTAATTTTCCTGATAAATTAGTAAACATCAAAGAAGTACAAAAATTTTCTTGGATTATTAAATTATATCTCTGATCATAGATTTTTTTAAAACCTCGCAAAAGAAAGAAAAAAATTACAAATGAAATGTAGTACCAAATCTCAGTGGATGTGGACTAAAGATGATACAGTTATGGTACGTAAATTGAAACAACTTTGTTTATAATGACCAGCATTATATAATTATAATGCTATAGATTCCCTATTTGTACAAACTGATGCTAGTATGGATACATGGGTAAGATGCCTTTTGGAAAAACCACCTAAATCATGTAAGTGTCTCTTATGTAAATAAATCAATGGGACTTTTAATCCCATTAAACAAAAGTATCCAGTTCATGAAAAAGAAACATTAGTATGTATTAAAACATTGAGAAAATGAAGATTTGATTTACCACCTATTAAATTTGACATTAAGATAGATTCCAAGTATTTATGTGGATTTTCAAAATATAACATTAAATCTAATTATAATCAAGGACAATTAATTCGTTGGCAATTAGAATTAAATTAATATAATTATAATATAAATTATATCAAATCTTCAACTAATGTTCTTATAGATGTTTTGATAAGAGAATGGAAATGATAATTATGAACTTTTAAGAAGCCCTTGCTAAAGAAGAAGCTGAGTTACTCATAGTATAACAACAAACCAATATTATTACCAAAAACATTAACCAACTTAGATCATCAATCACTATTTGAAACAAAAAAACACTAGCTTTAGTCAACCACCTCAACCATCTCAAACAGTTTAACCTATGACTCTTACCTAGATATTAAAATAACCAGTACAAACACCTTCATCATCTTCTTCCACTAAACCACAATTCACCATTGAAACTATCCTTCATCTTATACAAAATAAAAACACATTATCTCTAAAACAACAAGACCTAACTAGTGAAAAAATTTATGTAATTTTTAATGGACCAATGGCAAGAATATATGATGCTTGGAGCAAACTCACACCACATGTTACTGGACACAGTTCAGTTATCCCCAAAAGTTTTAAGACTCAGATGGAAACAGTTCAATCTCTCAAAGAATATCAAGAATATCAAGAATCTTTGAGAGCAGACTACAAAAAAGCTTTGGAGGGGAACTCAAAATTAAAAAATCTTGGATGACCAGTCAGTATGGAAAAAATCAATGCAGTTCCAACAACCTCTTTGAAAGAAGAAATAAAAAAGATTACCCTAGACATGTTTCAAGAATGTTTTTAGATTATAAACAACTAGATATATGAACAAAAAATCATGCAGTATTATCTTCAGAATTGTGGAAGATATGGACAAAAAGTAATTATTTTTACAACATCAAATCCATTGACTACTTTCTCTTTTTCCATAGTGGATTAATAGACATAATCTATATCAACAGTCTAACAATCTTAGCTGAATTCCCAACCAATTTTGTACAAGAAATTTGTAATTACAAAGATTGGTTTGTAAAAAAACATAAAGTATACATCAAAATTTTCAGCAATTATCCAATCTTTGATGATAAAGAGATAAAGCTACCAAGGTTTGCAATTATCTATATTGGAGTTAGCAATGGAATGTACCCTTCGATCAATCTACCTCTAAAGTATAAATTCAGTTGGGAAACCATTCAACAGCTTAATTACAATTGTCTTGAAGAAATCTACCAACAATGTCAAAGGGTAAATGAAGACTCATTATTAAAACACAATTACAAAGGGTTTGATTCATTTATAGTTTTAGTTTATCATGAAAAAATCACTAAAGAATCATTGACACTTATTCAGCAATTTGCAGAACCATTTCATAGACTAAGTGGAGTTTTCTAAGAACTTCCACCACAATGGAAGTAAGAAATTTGCCTTAAATTCAAAAATTTTATCACCACAAATGTCAGCTTTGTACATACAACCATCTTGAAGACATCTCAATTGATAAGGGACCCATCATTAAAGATTAATCATCCATTAAATGCTCCACTACTCTGTACAGTAATATTATATAGATAATAATAAGCCAAAAGAATCTCCTTTATTTACTTATCGGTGTATAGTACTTTTTACAGGTTCTCTGGTTAAGCATAATTTACACCAACCATAAGAATCTTTTGTTTTTTATTTTATATCTTTTCTTCTTTTTTAAGTTTAGAAGTTTATGCCTTCTGTTAACAGACTCACGCCAATATAATGTAAGCGTTTGATACTCTTCGGAATATGGTGTGAAATAACAAGTTTGTTTAGAAAATTCTTTATTTTGTCTCTCTTTAAAAATCTGCTCTCATTGATGTTAAGCATTAAAGGATAACACCAAGTCAGAGATATTTAAAATAGGTGTTAAACCAAGGGGGTTCTAATTATGTGTTTTGATGATGACAAAACATTATTCTTACTAATTTTTAAGTCTTTGATGTTTATAAGATAGGTTGATGTGTAAAGTGTAAGAGCATATATGTGGA
>JAOXYD010000004.1:11033138-11058734 GCA_028565735.1 Pinacopodium congolense | reverse complement strand
TGAGCAATTAAACACTGAATTAGGGGTCATAATTCAACAAATTAACCATGAAAATCATATCAATTTGACCCCTATCATGGTATAATTCTTTTGGGCATCATTTAATGTGCGACTTGTGTAACACCTACATAACCCATGAAAGGATAGGCAGGAACTTGCATAATAAATTGGATGGAAAAGCTTTCCATATCTTTGTCTAAGTGCTGCACCAACTGCAAAATCACTCGCATCACACATCAACTCAAAAGGAAGAGACCAATTAGGTGATACCAAAATAGGTGCACTCGTAAGTTTCTCCTTTAGCAATTGGAAAGAATGCATACATTTATCATCAAAGTTAAAGATTGCGTCTTTGGTCAAAAGCTCAGTAAGGGGCTTAGCTATTTTACAAAAATCCTTTATAAATCGTCTGTAGAATCTAGCATGTCAAAATTTTTTTTGAATTTCTCTAACTGAATTTAGAGAGGGTAGTTGGGTAATAACTTCAACTTTTACTAGATCTACATCAATACCTTTACTTAAAATCTTATGACCCAACACTATGCATTCTTGCACCATGAAATGGCATTTCTCCCTATTCAAAACCAAATTAGTTTCTTCACATCTCTTTAGTACTTTCTCTAAATTCTCCAAACATGCATCAAAGGATGTACCAAATATAAAAACATCATCCATGAATACTTCAATGCATAACTCAATCATGTCCGCAACAATAACTATCATACAACGTTAAAAAGTAGCATGGGCATTACAAAAGCCAAAAGGCATGCAACGGTAAGAAAAATTGCCATATGGACATATAAAATTTGTCTTTTTCTGGTCTTTAGGGGCAACAGGAATTTGCAAGGATCACTATATCCATCTAAAGCACAATGAAAACTATGCCCAGTTAACCTTTCTATTACTTGATTAATGAAGGGTAAAGGAAAGTAATCCTTTCTTATGGAGTCATTCAACTTACGATAGTCGATGCGCATGCGCCAACCAGTTACCTTCCTTGTGACAATTAACTTTTCTTGTTCATTCTTCATGATAGTAGTTCCTCCTTTCTTTGGCACTACTTGAACTGGACTAACCTATGTAGAGTCAGAAATAGGATAAATAATACCAGTATCAAGGAATTTAACTACTTCATTCTTTACCACTTCCTTCATGTTTGGATTTACCCTATGCTAAGATTGGACCAAAGGTTTACTTCCTTCTTCAATGAATATTCTATGTGTACAAATAGAAGGACTTAATACTTTAATATCTACTAAGGTCCATCCTATAGCCTTTTGATGCTCTCTAATAACTCTCAAGAATCTTTCCTCCATCGTATCACTTAATGATGATAAAATAATAATAGGCAATTGAGATGGAGGTCTAAAAAATACATACTTCAAATTTGAAGGGACGAGTTTTAGTTCAAAAGTTGGAGGTTCTTCACTTAATGGCTTAGGAAGTGTTTGCATTAGCCTATCCAAAGGCTTAAACCTTCTAGATTGTATCCAGTTGGAAGACTCCTTCCCAAATTCTAAATCCTCTAATGCTTCCTTCACTTCCTCTGCTTCTTCAACATTTGAATATATCAAAGCCTTTTACAATGAATCTAAACATAGATAGTCAAATGGATCAATTGAAGTAGAATGAACTCCAATGAAGTTACATGAATCCAGGGTAGATGGATGCTTCATCGCTTGAAAAACATTGAACTCAATCTCTTCATTCTGAAGCCTGAGAATGAGTTTTGCACCATGTACATCAATTAGTGCCCTAGCAGTAGCCATGAATGGTCATCCTAAAATGATAGGCACTATAATATCCTACTCTACATCCAAGACTAGAAAATCTATAGGGAATATGAATTTATCAACCTTAACTAGAACATCTTCAATAATCCCTCTTTGACAGGTGATTGATCTATCAAACAATTGCTATGAGACTGTAGTGGATTTCGGTTCCTTTAATCCTAACTTCTTGAAAATTGATAGGGGCATCAAATTAATGCTTGCTCCTAAATCCATCAAAGCCCCATCAATTTGTAAGCTACCAATTACACAAGGGATAGTAAAACTACTAGGATCCTTAAGCTTTAGAGGTAACTTCTTCAGTAGGATAGCATAACACTCTTGATTAAGCTTAACTATCTCATACTCCTCTAACCTTCTCTTCTTAGACAATATTTCCTTCAAACACTTCCCGTATGAAGGCATTTGGACAATTGCTTCAGAAAATGGGATATTGATATGTAGCTTCTTAAATATCTCCAAAAATTTCCCAAATTGCTTATCTAAATGATTTTTTTTCAATCTCTAAGGGTATGGGAACCTATACTTGTAGGGTTGTATGTTTGGATCAGCGAATAACCTAGGTGGCTTTTCTAAATTTTCACCCTCATAATTCTTCTCTTCTTCTAATACTCTCTCTCTTCGGTCATGTCCTTCTTTTTCTCTATCTTCTTCACTCTTTACCATTACTTGCTTAAATTTCTCTTCTGCCTTCTTCTTTTCACTCTCAACCTCCTTTCCACTTATTAATGTAATCACCTTTGCATGCTCTCTAAGATTGGCTTCGATTGTGCTTTGAAGCTTACCAGGTAGTCTTCTTACAAGAGTTGAGCAATTTGTCCAACTTGAGTCCCCAAGTTTTTTATTGATGCTTCTTGATTTTGCATTCTATCCTCATTAGATTGGATATACTTAAGAATTGTCTCTTCAAAGTTTGACGCTACACTTTGAGGTTGTTTGGCTCTGAAGCCAGGTGAAGGTGGTCTTTGAGGACTAGCTTGAGGTTGTTGAGGTGGTTGCAATTAGTTTTGATTATTACTCCATGAAAAATTAGGATGGTTTCTCCAAACAGGAATATACATGTTTAAAAAGGGGTTTCCTCTTTGCTTATTGAAATTACTAACAAATTGGGCTTGTTCACGTTCTTGGGATAAAGGACTCCTTCTTGACACTCAAATGATGAATGGGAGGTACCACCACAACTTTCACATTCCATCTTATAAGAACTACTAGCACTAGTATTAAACTATTAATCTTCTTGTTCAGTACTTCTAGCAGAGCTGCAAGAGCTATTGTGTCATTGATTGCATGAACACCATGTGGTTTTCTTAGATGACATTCAGAATTGTATTGAAAATTATTTGTAGCCATATCCCCAATCAAATTGTAGGCTTTAGTCGCAATTTTACACATTAGATTGCCTTTAGCTATAGCATCAATGGTGTTACGAGTTTAAGGTGCCAATCCCATGTAACAAATGTCAACTTGCTGCCACGTATTGAATCCATTTGACACTTTGCAAGCATCTCTCTAAACGGTTCCCATGCCTTGTATAAACTCTCATTCTTATATTGCATGAAGGAGTTAATTTCAATTTTCATTTTGGATATCTTAGTAGGTGGCAAAATTTTGGCTAGGAACAATTTCATTAATTCATCCCATGTAGTAATGGAACCAGGTTGAAGTATAGACAACCAAGCTTTTGCCTTATCTCTAACGAACAAAGGGAAAAGTATAAGCCTATTTGCATCATTAGAATTGCTTTTGAAAAGATCACAGATATCAAGAAAATTTTGCAAGTGTTCATTATTATCTTCTAAATCTGAACCTCCAAATTGTGAGGACCTAACCATTGAAATTAGGCTATGCGGGATTTCAAAGTTATTTGTATTGACTCTAGGCCCACAATGCTAGCCACAAGTCTACCTCAGTTCTCTAAAGCTAAGTTATTATAGTTGGTTCCCTATATTCTACTTGAGATCCTACAACTACATGTTCTTCAGGATTCATTTCTACAGGTTCAAATTCAGTGTCACTCGAGGTTCCTGTATCTAATAAATCAGATGGTGTTGTGCGAGATTCTTTCTTCTTTTTTCTCAACATGCACTTGAGTTCTAGATCGAAGTCTACTAGCTCAGGATTGTGTCCCCGAGTATGCATACAAGTTCAAATAAATACTAAATAAAAGAAAATAAATAAACTAAGCAAATAAACTAAGCAAAAAGCAAATAAAGCACACAAAGCAAAATAACTAGAAAATAATTACAAAAAAATCAGAAAAATTATAAAATAATATTTTACAAGTCCTAAATTAATCAAAGCCAATTTTTTTAATATTAAGGTCAATATTCCTCGGAAACAGCGTCAAAAACTTGTTGCGTTGGTTAGGTGATTTTAAAACTTTGAATGATTTTCAAACGATTTTACTTTGAAAACCAACGGAAATAAGGCAAGTGCACCTATCACAAAAGTAATATAATTGAGTAAATTTCAGACACCAAATGTCGATCCCACGCGAAATATGTTGCTTAATTACTATGTAGATCAGATCAGATTATAATTATTTAGGAAAAATCTACACAATTTGATTGAAAACTTGAAAATTGCTTAAACTAGACTACCTTGGCTTAAACACTTCAAAAATGATTTTTAATTGCTTCTAAAAAATTCTAAAAAATACCAAATGTGTAAATTAACTAAAGATTAGATTATTGATGAATTAATTGAACTTTAAAACACATTTAAGGTCTAATTAAAGTCCTTCATAAAATCAAAACAAAGCTATGGTTAAGACTTTGCTTTTCCTCCATTTAATCTTGTCTAAAGTTTGGTTATGCTTTAAAATCAAGTATTTAATTTCAAGAAGGTGAGTTCTGAAAAATTAATCTTAGAACTCCAACTTTCACAAAAAAAATTCAGGTTTTATCATATAAGGATTATTTCATGTTACTTATTGATTTTTCTAACAAGTTAAGATGATTTCTCATGTTTAAACTATCTTAAACACTAATCTTAAGTAGCTAGCTTAAAATTGGTTAATTCAAACCTTAAATAAGCAAAATACAGAGGTTTGAACATGTCTTAAAACTCTTTCAAATCATCAAAATATCAATCCATAGCAACAGAAATGATTAGCCACACATTTTCATCAAATCATACAAAATATGCAATTTATACAATAGACTTTGATAGATTTGAAATTAAGAGCTTAAATATAAAGTTTAGATGTTACAAAAAATCCCAGAATGACTTCTGGATGTTTCTTCAACTCTTAACTTGATTTTGGAGTCCATTTAAGCTCTAATTCATCAAGATATTGCAGAAAAATCAAGAACATTCAAAGATATAAGCATAAAAACATCAACCTTGATTAATTCGAAAAATGGAACAAAATAAGATATAATCTGAGTTTAGAAAGCCCCCTTAGATGATTCATAGACTCAGATATGAGTCTTAACAACAAGCTCTAATATTCAAAAACTCAGAAAAAAATACACAATTATAAGAACTCTCCTTAATCCCTCCGTGTTTCTTATATGCTTTTGGATGTTTTTAGGACTTGGAGAGCTCTCCCCATGTGCTAGCAGACACTAGCATTAATTAGGGACATGCCCAGCATTGAAATCTAGAATATTTGGAGCTAAAATTGTTGACTATATGAGCAACGATGCCCTGCCTCCATACAGCGGCACCCTGAGAGGATGTCGTTAATACTCGACTGCAACGCCCATTAATGGCCTCTTGTTCTTCCATTAACGTGACCTTTCCAGGGGGCCATTAATGGTCAAAAAGAAGAGATACTCTTCATTTTTTTGCTCCAATCTTCATTATTAAGCTCCATCCTGCAAATTAAACATAATAACATATAAATTTAACAATTGAGCACTGAATTAGGGGTCATAATTCAACAAATTAACCATTAAAACTCTATCAAGTTGATCCCTAACACCATTACATTATACTTTTGAATATGGATGTCATTCTCTTGTTATTTTTGTTATTTTACAAAAATGAGAGAGCTTAGAAGCCATATTGAGAAATTTTAAGAAATTTTAGGTGATGGTCTCATGATCACAAAACTAGGCAAATGCACTTATCGTTTAAGAAAGGTTGGGTGATGGTATCATAATCTAATCAATACTATGCATAACTAGGTAAGTGCACCTATCAATCACTCTATAGTATAATCTCTAATGAATCTGAATATAATCCCACAAGGATTACAATTCCTAGTATTAACCACCTTTCTATTGTTTAATCTAATAAAATGGATGCTGGATTAAATGAATTAATAGTTAAACTAAAATTAAAAAAATGATCAAAATCAAAAATAAAATAATTTACTAAAAATTATCAATAAATGAGGATAAAATATAGTCAAAGAATTCCATTAGAATCTTAGATTTCTCAAGTTTTATCTCGATTTAATGTTCAACCTAAATTACTTAGACTAATAAAATGTCTTAATTAATTATATTCTTTCTCAAGAAATATAATTTATATCTGTTAGTTGATTAATTGGAATCTATTCTAAATTAAAAACCTAAGAAGATGTATTAATCGATCGATGAATTTTTGTGCTAGGCTTTAATCTAATCTAGAAAGCTTATGCAATTCTATCTCTAAAAATTTGGATAAACCTTTTTATTTATGAAATGATCTATTCATATAAATGATTTTTCAATCTAAATATATGAAATTTTAAATTAAACAAAAATGCCTACCAAAAATCTCAATTCAAATACAATGACTATCCTGAAAACATCTAAGATAATTTAGGTTTTACATTAAATCAAAGAATAAAGTATAAATAATTAGTCTTAAGGTTCATCCTATCTATATCTCAAAAGAAATTAGTTAACATCTATCACAATAAACCTAATAATGATCAAAGAAGAAAAAGGAGTTAGGAAACTCATTCTCATGAAATCCCGTTATTGAATCTTCACTTGTTTATTCTTGGAATTCACGTGAGCAACTTGAATCTGCATGTTAATCTTTATTTAGTCCCCTTTAATTACTTAAATGTTAAGTAAAATTGGATTGGTATTGTGTTTTCTTCCTTAAGTGGGAACTACTCTCTCTATAAGGTCAAAAGTCCAAAAAAAAACCTTAGAAAATGCATATTTATATGTGTAAGAAAGTTCTCATGGCTAGAATCATGACCGTGAGAGGAACCACGAGACTAAATGCTAAGCAATTCTTGATTTGAAACACAAATGTTATTTAGCCCATGGTTCACACTGGACACTACATTAACTTAATGTTTCTCTAAACAAAGTCATAACCTAGGTCATGGTCATGACCTAGGCAGTGGTTTCCATTGACTTCCTTTCTTCCTTTTGTCCTTCAATTCAACAACTTATCTAACGTTTTCCCCAACTATAGTCAACATCCAAGTCCTACAAAACAATTATTTTTATAGAAAATCATGTGAACAATATCAATTGAATAGTTAACATATTTTAGTTTATTTTTTTATGAAATTAATAAATACAAGAGAAGAAAGTTATTAAAGAAAAATAAAAATTACACCCTCTTTCCTCAAGTCATTCCCAATATCTTGTTTTCATACACTTCTTTGATCATAATTGAATCTCTTTTCATACAATCCTTTAAGGTTAAAAAATAATGGCTAATAATAAAAAAGGATTACTCCTAATGGATAAATTCAGGTTGACTTAATGTTATAAAAGGTTTATGTAAGGGTTAAATCTCAGTGCCCTTTTCATTTTAATGCATTCAGTCTAATGATATGGTCTCAAGGTGCATAACAGGGTAAGTTTTAGAAAATTCCAACCATGCATGATAATCATACAATGAAGAAAAATAGAAGATATTATAATAAGAGCTCTTTGGCTAAAAAAAAAACTCACAATTTAGGGTTATGTGCACAAATCATAGGCACCTTTCATCCAAATCAATTATCTAAATAATTACTTCTGGTGTAATAGATAAAAATCAAACTACTCATGTTGTTTCCCTCTTGTATCCTAAGCTAAGTCAATGATTCATAAAAATTCAAATCAATTCAGTCACGAATCTAAAGATTAAAATTTCTAAAGAGAAGAATACATAATTAAGATATAAAATAAACTTGGAAACAAAGAAGAAAAAATATTCAAATAATGAACCCTCCCCAACACTTATTTCAGGTTGTCCACAATTTAAAGCATCATAAGAAAAATAAAGGAAGAATATGTAAGAGGAAAAAAACAATACTCCCCTAGAAAATTGAAAAGTCAAATGCAAGAAAGATTTTAAATATTTAATTCTACGCAACTTGAAAGAACGAAGAACTATTTATATCCATAATATTCCATTCGTCATAATAATAATTATAGTGATATTTTAAGTAGGGATCAAGAGTACTAATAAAAATAATAATTCTTAAATATTAAAAGAAAGAGAAGTCCTAACTGCAACAAACTTTTGGGCTTGATAATGATTAAAAGGAAAGAAAATAAAATAAAATACAAATAGAAAATTCCTAATTTTTAGTTGCACCGTAAGTAGCTTCCTCACCTGTCTGAAGATGAAGGTGATTACTATCAATGTAGGAGTTTTAGTTTCTTCAACAAAACACATAACTCTCATTGATCAACTTGATATTTTGAAATGTGGGCTATGACATGGACAGTTAAAGAATCTTAAACCTAAGCAAAATAATCCATTGGAGACAACAATTGATTAATGTGAACCTCTACTAACATTTCCTCTTAGCTTACCTTGCCTCCTACATCCTCCTCATGCATTATGGAATCTTAATTTTGTTGCTCATTTATAGGCACCTTTTAAGTTAGTGGCTAATCCTCGGTTCCTTAAACACTAAATGACCTTAATCTTTCCTACCAAGCCCATATTTATTCACAAATTTCCATCCACTAACTCCATATAGATTAATCTCCCTAATTGCATGCCAGACACCAACACTCTTAAATACTTAAACAAGCTTGTGATATAAGAGGATCCACTGAGAGACCCCTTGATTTTGTTATTGATGTGGCTGAAATGAGATACTAATGCCCTACCAATATTAGATCTATGCCTATTTCACCATGCACCATTAATGGAACAATTCAACTTTACTAATTGCCCCTAAACTATCATATCTACCACTAACTGTGTATGTAATCAACTTGTTGATAATTATTAATTTTGGAGTCCAAATCCTAATGCTTTTAGTGATACAAGGAGTAAGCACCAGTACCAATAGACACTATAATTTAAAGGCTATTAATATTGTTGTTGAAACCTAACCGAGAAGCCCTCACCTCAGGTAGGTTTTTCTCCTCCTCAGTAAGCATCACTAAAGCAACATAAAAATCCCAACATGACATGATAATTTTTTTTTACGTAATTAGAATTCAATCACACCCTCATCATTTATCTCTATATAACATTTTTAAAAAATAAAAAAGGCTAACTCATACAACAAATTTGAATAACCTTATCTCTCTTATATCAATAGATAAGTTCCACCCATAAGTTGGTAAGTAATTTCTAATCATTTTTGCAATACCTAGTACCTCTAAATCCTCAAGCCGAATGTATTTATTAGGCTCTGTAGGTGGCTTTTTAAGAATATTATCCTTATCTTATTGACCTACCTTCCTGAATATAAGTGGCAGGCTCATATTTTCTAGCAGTAGATGCCTCACCTCAATGCCTCTTATGGATGAATTCTTTAACTCTAGGGTTTTTTTCCTTGTTAAAAAAATTAAGAACCTTGATTTTAATCAAAGTAATCAACCTAGATAAGGTACAATGGCTAGTTTGATGAGGGAGAATGAGAGATGGAGAAAGAATGGGAAATCGTGGGTCAAGAGGAAAAGAAATAGGGTTAGCCAATAGGTTTGATTTAGGCTGTGAAATAAATTGGGAAAATGTAGGGTTTTGGGGAAAAAATCATGAGTCGTGAAACACAATCGAGAAACTTCTCACTAAATTCTTCATCCTCAACCATAAAAGCTAATTTTCCATCATGAATATCTATTAAAAGCTTTTATAGTAACAAAGAATGGTCTTTCTAGGATTAAGGAAATTTCTACCTCATCTTCCATATATAAGATCATAAAGTCCATACAAAATAATTTGTCAACCTTAAACAAAATATTTTCAATAATGCCCCTAGGATATTTAATAAATATATTAGCCAATTGGATAATCATCCTAGTTGGTTTAAATTATCCTAATCCTATCTTTTGGAACATGTTATAAGGCATTAAACTTATACTGGATCCTAAATCAATTAATGCCTCATTAATAGATAAACTACCTATAATGTAAGAAATAGTACAATTTTATGGATCTTTAAATTGCTAAAGTAACTTGTTTTGCAACATGCTGGAGCATTCCTCATTCAATTTCACCATTAATAGCTCCTCAATCTTTCTTTTATTTGAGAGTAGATTCTTTAAGAATTTGATGTATTTTAGCATTTTTGAAAGAGCTTTAGCAAAAGAAATTTTAATATGTAATTGTTTAAAGTGCTTAAAAAACTTACCAAATTACTTCTCTTATCAATCTTTCTATATCCTACTTAGATATATAATTATCATCTTATAATCTTATACCACTTGCTTGCTTAAATCCTTCTCCTTCTCCTTCTCCTTCTCTTCTTTATTAGCTTTTTCTTTATACTATTTCTCTTTTATACTACTTAGCATTTCCTTTCTATTCCACAAATAATTGGTTTTACTTGGTCCCTTAGGTTTGGCTTGTTGTTTTTGGGTAAGGAACATTGTAACTTTTCTGAAATAAGTGTAACTATTTGACCAATCATATTTTCAATGTTGTTGATGGATTCCTCAACACTTGGAAAATGAGCCTCTTTTATAGTCATAAATTTTTCTAGAATCTCCTAAAGACTTAGGTTTCTCAACTGCTATTGTTATAGTGGTTATTATCAGAATTTAGGCTAACGTCCTTGTCTCTGTTGACCTAGGCTCGTCCATAAGAAATTGGGATGATTTCTCTACCATAGATTATATGTATTACTATAAGGGCTGTTTTGGGGCCAATTTCCCACAAAAATCTACTACTCTATCATTTATACCATATTACTAGGAGCTTGACACCCATGATTCAGGTGTCCACCCCCCACAAAAATCATAATTCATGACTTGGGCTGGTTGAGGAGTGATGTATGCTGAGCATACCTAAGTTTTATATAAATATAAAGTAAATAATCTTAACAAAAACACTCAAAATGTAACAATATAATTGCAATTATCGCAATGTAGTATAGCTATTGAAAGTTTAGGTTATCGAACCATGAGGACTGTGATTACTTAAGAATTCCAATCCTTTCTATCTATCTTACTTAAAATATGATCAATTAGTCGATTCAGTAATGAAAATAAATGAAATAACTAAAATAAAATTCCAAAGGAAACTTTTAATAATTATAAATAATAACAAAGTTAAGATATAGGCAGATAATCCCTCCAGGATATATTCTTATTCATTGTTCAACCTTAATTTAACAAGTTTTCTAGATCTTCTTAGACTGTAGGTTCCCTAAGTTAAATCATACACTCTCTTAAGTTATGCAATAATTGAAAGTTCTCTTTATCTAAACATATCAATTGAATGGATTAATGTGTTTTATGGAACCTATTTCATCTTACTCCTAATCTGATCATCTTATGTAAGCCTATATCTAGGTTTCCATGTAAGATGCATTATTTATGGATTGATCTAAAAAAAATCTTATCATTGGAATTGAAGTTTGCATTCGCAAAAAAATCAAAATAAACGTCATTGATTCCATAAACAAATCTAATGAAAATATGGAAATTCAATGTTATATTAAGAAAACAAATGAAATACTACATCTTAAAGTTCATAACAACCTAAATCTTATGAGAGAATTAGTTTTTAGACATCACAAAAGTCACAACAATAATCATAAGAAGAAAAGAAATAGAGATGCTCATGATTGTAAATCTTGAATCATTTATCTCTTTGATGATTCTTGTTGTCAAATCCAAGCTTAATCTTGAATTTGATGTGTAAATATGGAATCATTTGACACCTTGATGATTCTTATTATGAAATCCAATCCTAATATTGAATATGATGTGTTTGGATCTGTCTTTCCCCTTTAATATTATGCAAAACCTTGGGAGATGGGTTAGGATTGATGTTCTCTCTTTTGGTGGTTGTTAAGAAGTCTCCCAGAGGCAAAGAACTCCTTAAAAGAACCTAAATTAGATTATTCAAGCATAGGGGCCCATTAGAGCCATAGTTAGGGCCATAATTGTGGCTCTTCCCATGGTTTTCTCTTGACAGAAACCATGAGTAAGGTCATGGTCATGGCATGTCCAACTTTTCGTTTCTTGTGATCTTCTCACGATGCTCCTTCGATTGTTCTTTTGTTTTCCAACTTGATGTTGTCGCTTCCTAAGATACTTGTATATCTCTTCTAACTTCAAAGGTGCACCCAATTACTCTCCAAAGTTATATAAATATATAACCAACCATTGAAAACACATAAGTAATAACTTATTCAAAGATTAAGTAAATGTGCACATGAATCACATGGATTTTCACTTCAAACTTAAGATAATCATCATAAAACCATGCCTAAAATGTGTATAGTTTAGGTACAATCAAATAGCTTCATATTTAGGCTATTACTTGTGAAGGTAACCACGAGTTGAAAGCAAATTGATTAAAAACAAATATCAATTAATGCTTTTGATTTAGCTTACATATCACAATCCTTTCATGAAAGAAAAACATTATTATTAAACATAATCACATTATTAGTAAATTGGCAACCCTTAATGTACAATATCAAGCATATAAGTGGTTTTTATATAATTCATCATGCAAAATCAGTCTAGGATGTTAACATTAATATAAAATACAATTTAAATTATCCTTAGAGAAATTATTAAGATTCACCTTTTATTTTAATGTAAAGGGAAACACTTTGTCATGAATGTCTCATGATTACTCAACTCAATTACAATTTTAGGCTTGTTTGCAATGTCATCTAGTCTTTTGATGTGATGGTGAACTTTTTATGTTAAACACCCTTGGTTAGTCAATTAGATCACAATCTCAAATGGTGACTAGTTCCACTCGTGACCTTTAATATTTTTATCAAAATGAAACCAGTAGAGTGAAAATTTTGCTCACTTTATTCAATCACACACATTTTTTTAAATTGTAATCCATTCCAAATTCACATGACAATCCATATGCAACATCATTAGAAGCTTCATATCATACATCAGGGTCACTTAAAATAAATGCAATTAACTCAACATAAAAAGAGGAAAAGGAAAAAAATTAGGTTAGAAATCATGCAAGAATTGATTAATGCTTAACTAAATCGAAAACATCAAGTGAATTAAAATTTGATCAAAATCAAACAATCATCATTGCACTTATAACAAATTAAGTATGCGAATAAATGATCAAGTACGTTTATCTTCTCCCCACACTTAAGCTATGTTGTCCTCAATTTTGAGGATGAAAGCAAATCAAGCATAAGTAGTAAAAAGAAAAAAGAATAGTACTCCCCTAAATATTTAATCCTGATTTGTAGGAATAAATTGACTGGAAAGTAGTCCATCCATATGATTGAGAAATTGCAGAAAAATATGATCAAAGTTTTACCTGAAGAACAATTTCAAGGTGAAAGCTTTTTTAAAAGAATAGACCAAGATGGATAATATACATAAAGGAAAAATACAAATAGCATAAATAGAAATCTGACCTAATGTAAATGTCTAAACATCCATAATGAAAAAAAAAGCTAATTCCAATGATACAAAAAAAAATAGAAGATAGTCAAACTTGGATTCAAATTTATGTTTATATGCACATCCATCATCCATCCTTTATGAGAGATGATTGCGAATAAGATATATATACCCCATCTACATGACCTATTATTAACAGTAAAAAAGGTGTAAACAAACCATATGCATTCTTAGCGCTCATAAGCTATAAGTCATATAATCATTCATAAACACCCCCTATGATCATTTAATAGATAATTACAATCAAAGTAGTATTTCATTTAACGTTTTCCATACTTGTTCAATTTCAAAGCTTATGGAACATTTAGGAATCATCGACCATCTAACAACAAGTGTCGGAGTACCATGTTAAATTCTTAAATAAAGAGTAATAGGGAGGATAATGAGATGCTTATAAATCATAATCAATAGATACCCTCTTAAGTATCCAGGGTATTAGCAATCCCAATTAAAAACACTATATGCCATCCATAATCAATTCAAAAAACAATGGCCATCAATCAAAATTATTTCAAACACTTAAAACCACAATTATCACTAAAGTTCTAAGGCATAAAAATCACCCATAAAATGTCTGACATCAACAAGGGGTAGGTTTTTAAAAACACAAAACATCCATAATGGACAATTAATTTATATAGATCATTAAAACCATAATTATTGTAAGAATAGGTCCATTAATTCATGGATATAATCAATTCCATGACCTTTGTTTGTCAAATAAGATTAAGTATATAGGATAAAAATTAACAATCAAATTTTATATGAAAACCAAAGAAAATAAAACACAAAACAACTTGTAAATGCAATCTAATAGAACATGTCAAAATGCAATCCTAAATGAAATAAATTCTAATTGTCAAAGTAAAGAGCAATGAAAAGAGATAGGTTATAGGTTGGGGTGCCTCCTAAGAAGTGATTCTTTTATATCTTTAGCTAGACCTTAATCCTAGAGAATTCATATTCTCTTTTTATGTCTATCATCCTAAACTTGTTTCTTATCTCTATGTTGATGTGCCACCATCTTATAGCTCACTATACCTACTAGTGGGCTTCGTTTTTCTTAATTTTTACCTTGCAAAAAACTCCTTAGTTAACATTTTGATATGCATCCGATCCAATGCTAAACAACTATAATGACGACAAAGTATATATCCTCAGAAGCTTCATTCCTTCTAATGTTTATAAACTTTGAAAATTCTTAAATAATCTTAATAGACTTAACTATCAACTCCTTTTATCTTTTGATTGGATTCACAACTTCTTGTGTCCTTGGCTCCTCTTCGATGGTGCTAGTTGGTTCAATTTGATCATATTTAAGAGATGACTCAACTAAGTGTCCTATTTGTAATTCTAAGTCGTAGCGAGAAGCTTCTAATCTCTCTTGACTATCCGCGCTGTTAGAAATAAACTCACTTAAAACCCTACAAAAGGCTAGCCTAGACTCTTCTTCAACTTCTAAGTTTATTGGCATTATTGTTAGCCATGAATTCATCCAAACCCTCAAATACTGCCAGTGGGACTTCTCTTCTACTTTAATTTTTCTTGATCAAAATTGTTGTTAGATATAAATGTACTTTAGGTTATATGCAACACCAATCTTGATTCTTCTGTGAGTTGTTAGTGATGATAAATGATGGATGGTTGCTTAAAGTAATTCCCATCATACAAAAGTGGTGATGATGTTCTCTCTAACCATAGTTGTAGGTTCTATCTTGCTAATTTTTACGACACATCCAATTATCACTTCCACCATAGTTTGACACATCTTCATCTTTACACCATTTAAAACATTACTAGTGTAACTTTTTAATTTTCATAGTGTCTTCTACCTACACTTCAAATCTCCCCATATAAGATCAATAAAAGAAAATCTAAACAATTAAACATAAAAAAGAAAATAAAAGAAAAATAAATGGTCTAATAAAGAATAGAAAACATTAATAACTGAACTAATCCTGGCAACGATACAAAAAACTTGATGCATACTTAGCGTACCTAAGTTTTAAATAAATATAAACCAAATAATCTTAACAATGATACTAAAACATGCAATGAAGCAAGTGCACCTATGTAATGTATTATAGCTATTATGAGTCCAGGTTGTCAAACCACAAGGATTGTGATTGCCAGAAAATTCTTATCCTTATTATCTATTCTACTAAAAAGATGATTGATTAACTGATTGATTAATGAAAATAATTGAAATAAATAAGAGACAATTCAAAAGGCAACTAATAAGAATTAGCAAATAATAATGAAGTTAAGATCTAGATAGTTAATCCCTCTAAGATGCATTCGTATGCATTATTCAATCATTATTTAAAAAGTTTTTCATATCTTTTTAGACCTTAGGTTCCCTAAGTTAAATCACACACTCTCTTGAGTTATGTAATAAATGAAAGTTCTCTCTATCGTAACTTATCAATTGGATGCATTAATACTTTCTATGGAACCTATTATTTTGATTAAGCTCACACCTAATCTAGATAAATTTATTTAAGCCTATCACTAATTCTCCAATGCAAGATGCATTGTTTATAGATTGATCTAAAACATCTTATGATCAGAATTGATGTTTGTATTCACATAATAATCAAAAACCAATATCATTAATTACATAAACGAATCCAATGAAAATTTGGAAATTCAATGTTAAATTAAAAAAACAATGAAATACTACATCTTAGAGTTCATAACAACCTAAATCCTATGAGAGAATTAGTTTTTAAACATCATAAAATTCACAAAAATAATCATAAAAAGAAAGGAAATAAGGATGCTCATGATTGTAAATCTTGAATCCTTTAACCCCTTGATGATTCTTATTATGAAATTCAAACTTGATCTTGATTTTGATGTTTGAATGTTGAATCCTTTGACTCCTTGATGATTCTTGTCATGAAATCCAATCTTGATCTTGAATTTTATGTGTTTGGATCTATCTTTCCCCTTCAATCTTTTGCAAAACCCTTAGAAGATGGCTTAGAATTAACGTTCTCCCTTTTGTAGCTACTAAGAGGTCTCTCGGAGGCAAATCAAAATAACCTTAATTAGGTCATTTAGGCATGAGGGTATGCCAAAGTCACAGCTAGGGCCATAGTTGTGGCTCTGTTCATGGTTTTCTCTAGATAGAAACCACAGGTAAGGCCATGGTCATGGCCTATCTAGCTTTTTGTTTCTCTTGATCTTCTTACGATGCTCCTTCCATTGTTTTTCTGTTATCCATGAAATTTAATATGGAGATTCCTAACTTGATGTTCTTACTTTGTAAATTACTTTCATATCTCTTCTATCTCTAAAGGTGCACCTAGTTACTCACCAAATTCTCATAAAAAATAATCATGAATTGAAAACACATAAGCAACATTTTATTCAACGATTAAGTAGATATGAACATGAATTACATGGATTTTCAATTCAAGCTCAAGATAGTAATTATAAAACCATTCCTAAATGATGCATAGTTTAGGTACTATTAAGGGGCCACAACCATCTTCTCAATCTTCCTTGTCAAGGACTCAATCTTTGCCTCTAAAAGTATGATTGAATCCATATTATACATACCATTAGATTTTGGTTTTTTCCTCAAATTCTTGCATTGATAAATGTTCATTGCTATATTCTCATTCTATTGTAGTTTCCTAGGAGTTTTAAAGTTGATAATGTCATTTGAAGATGCATCAATCAACTACTTGGTTGTATAACTCAAACTCCCATGAAACACCTACTTTAATATCCCTAAATAAAACCCATAGTGTGGAAACTTCCTCAATAATTCCTTTCAATTGTATCAAGTATCATATAAGGTCTCATTATCCCATTTCTAAAAATAGATGATGTATTGGGGGTGAGGGATATCTTATCAAGCTTAGTAGCTACTTGGTTCCAAGTAGAATTAGAACCTGTAGGATTGGATTTTAACCAAGACTTGGCTTTGACCCTTAATGTGAAAGGGAATAACCTTAGATGAATAACATCCTCAAAAACTTGATTAAACTTAAAAGAGTCATAGATCTATACAAAGTTTGTAATATGTGCATTTGTATCCTCATATGGCAAAAAATCAAACTACATAAATTGTTGGAGCATCTAGATCATCTGGCGATATCTAGGGTTTAATCTTAAAGTTATTAGGCTCCATTCTCATTCTAATGATGCCAAATTTAGTTGCCATGGGTGATGATTTGGATAGTTCCGCTATGTTAGGCTATGCTCTCTACCCCACTTCCCTTTCCATTGTTTCTTGTAGTTTTATGCTCAAAGCTTTCAAATCTCTTAGACTTCTTAAACTCTTCTCCTTTAAATATCGCAGTAAGGTTCTCTTGCTTTCTAGTTCTAATATAAATAAAATTTTGAATTTACTTGTAATAATTAACCAAGGTACAAAGACTTGAAATTTACGAAACCAAACACATGATCAAGAGGAAAAGTTCTAAAAATAATCACAAAAATTAAAAAAAAACAAAAGGAAAATGATTAGATTAAAAAATAAAGCATTCCCAATGCTCTAATCCATGACAACAATGTGAAAAACTTGATTGTCTCATGATCTATCCAATACTACACTTAACTAGGCAAGTGCCCCTTTTGCTTTATTGTATAGTCTCTAATCAATCTAGGCATCATCCCACGAGGATTAACATAATTAGTATTAGTCATCTTTCTATTATCTAATCTAATAAAATGGATGATGGACTAAATGAATTATTAATTGAACTAAAATTAAACAATTAAATCAAAATCACAAACAAAAAAAATTTACTCAACAGAATAAAAATTAATGAGAATAATACCTAAACGAAGAATTCCCCTAGAACCTTAGATTATTTATATTTTATCTCGATTTACTGTCCAAAATAAATTGATTAAATTCGTATAATTCCTTAGTTAAATTATTTCCTTCTCAAGAAATATAATTTTTGTCTCTTAGTTGATTAATTAAAATCTCTTTTAAATTAAATCCCTAAAAATAAGTATTAACTGATTAATATATTTTACGGGTTATGTTTGATTCTAACCCAAAAAGCATATGTAATTCTATCTCTAGAAATTCATGCAAGCAATTTTATTCATGAAATGATCTGTTTATATAAATGATTTCTCAATCTAAATATATGAAATCTGTATCATGAATAAATTTAAGATAATCCATATTTTACATTAAATCAAAGAATAAGCTATAAATAATTTGTATTATGGTTCTTCATATCAAGATTTGAAAAGAAATTAGTCCAGGTCCATCAAAATAAGCCCAATATTTAAGAAAGAAGAACAAGGAGCTAGGAAGCTCAATCTCATGATATCCTGTTCTTGACTCTTCACTTGATTGTTGCTAGCAACCTCTTGATTAGCATGAAGCTATAGTTTATTATTGATTTAGTCCCCTTGAATTACTTCAATCTTAGGTAACATTAGTTTGGTATTGTTTTTTCTTCCTTGGGTGGTAGTTACTCTCTTTCTAAGGTTAATAATCTCTTAAAAACTTTAAAAGAACACTCCTTTATACACACAGAGTAGTGTCTCTCATGATTAGTAGGATGAAGTTCACCTACTAGGATGTGTGTTATTCTTTCAAGAGTTTGAAATTAAGTTGTGGTATTTTAAGAAACATTTGTGCTGTATTTGATTTGTTTTGTTATTGTATTTAAGAAATTTTGGTGTATATATCATTCGATGTGTTGAACTCTTTAAACACTTTGGATTGGTCAAACGAGACATATTTATGATGTATACTTTAGGGTTGTGTGATTGTGAGGATAAAATTGTAAAGGGATACTCTTGTGCCCACTAAAAAATAAAGCAATTGTGTAAAGGTTACTTTTGTTCCCATTGAAAAAGAGAGTGATTGTAAGGATTACTATTTACCTATTGAAGAAGATACTTCAATAAAGTTTATAATAGGAAGTGAGAAAGTGGACATAGGTATGGGTTGCACATCAAATCACTATAATTTGGTTTGCCTTTCTCTTCATTTTTATTTTTATTTTCAAAGTTTATTTTAGTTTAATTATTTTATTATTTGATTAATGATACTGTTTAGCTCCCACATTTTAATTTAGAGGATTATGCCAAATAGGAATAAAAGCCTTAAGAAAAATTTTGGTGACCTAATTTATCCCTCCTTTTAGGTTCCATATAGGGATCAACATATTTAAATTAAAACTTGTAAAGTAAAAGAAACAGGAAAAAAAAGGTAAATCAAATTTATAGGAATTCAATGTATAATCCATAACTACGTCTGCTCTCCAACTATTTGTTGGAAATTTCACTAAATCAATTTTCTTCACAAGTGAAGACCTACCTTTGTACAACAATCTTCTAATGATAAAGAGCAATCTTAAACCCTCAATTTAACAACTCCATGCCTAAAACACACTAAAAAAATGATCTTACTTGATTAACTAAAGTATTTAGTAAGGGCTCCCACAAATTCAAAATGACTGCATTAAAAAACCTAAAGACACACTCAAAAACCATTAATTCACTTGTTACTCAATTGATACACTTGGATGTCATACACACATCCTGCAACACTTATTTATAGGTGAGAAACTACAAACTAGTTGTTTGTTACTATTTTTATACACTAACATTCATTAAACACATTTTTTCTCATTATAAATTATTAACCGGTTATATGACATACTAGACGACCATTGAGAACCACTAGTTGACCAATCTTATACGCTGATCAACCATTCTATACCATTGGTTTATTAGTCTAACTTACTATTCACTTGTCAACCACTCTAATCCTACTGGTTGATCAGTCTCTATAGAAACTACATACTAGTAAACTAATCAATCTCTCCAAAAACTAGTTTTTTATATTTTTAACACTTTTCCTAACACATATAAGCATCCCTAAAACATATCTAAACTACACTTTTTCATAAACCTTCATTCAATCAAATTTCAAACAAGTTTCCTAAAAGATTTTAATGCATTAATATGTTTATTTAAAAACTTCCCCAAAACATTCCCTCTTGATTATGTAACAGATATTCAAGATATCTAAGTATGGATATAAATGCATGATTTGAGCCCTTAAACACTTAGAAAGAGCAAGATAAGGCTTATAACAAAAATTACAAAGAATAACATCTTGTTCATCATATATCATCAATATTGCTCTAATAGATTCAATTTGTATTATTTTCATTCTTTGCTTAGTCCTATCTTTCAATATATCGAAAATAACAAAACAATCAGTAATAAAAATGTTTTTTCATCATCAAAACATAAGTGAAACCACCCTTAGTTCAAAAAAGTGTAATATCCTAATTTTATAAATATTTATATTTTATTTCTATGGATTTCATTTCATCAAGTTTGACTTAATCATAATTCTAATCTCCATTAATTTTTAGTTTTATACTATTTATATTTGTTTGCAAATATCTTGATGTTGTTGAAAATAATATTAGATTATAATTGAATATGTTGGTAAATAGATGTAATTTCTAGACACACAGTTGATTAATAAATTCATTATTGCTTTTCCTCACATTCATCACTCTTTTCCACTTACTAACTTGATGGAATGTATCAAAGACACAAGTTAACATGTTTGAAAGTGAATTTTTTATTTGTTATAGGCAATCTAGACACTTTCATAAGGCGTGTTAATTCTTATAAAAGGAAGTATTTGTTTATTTTTATTAGAGATAAATCTAGACACTTCCATAAGGATCCCTATGCCTTGTGGAAGGAAGTCTTCATTCCTTTTTTTTTTTGTTAAAAGAAATTCTAGACATTTCCATAAGATGTGCCTACATATATGGAAGGAAGTCTTTTGTCTCTTTTTCGTTAGAGGTAATTTTATAAACTTCCACAAGGAATGGGTATGATAGAGCTCATAATTACTATTATTTTGATGTTTAGTTTTCCTTTTGATGATTAACTTAGGTTTAGTTTAATGAAGATTGTGTTCTTTTGTGATTAGAGTGTCGAAGAATTTTTAAAGCTTGCATTGATCTTAAAAGAGGCAAGATTAAGTAAAGAAATCTAAATTTGGAAGTGAGACATAAATGTTAAGATATAAGCATTTAGACAGACTGAACGTAGGCATGTGTAGTAGCTATAATGACTAACATGAAAAACCTAACTATGAATCCATCTGATTTTAGGACTCTTATGGAAATATTGGACATGTTTATTAATTGTTTTTGAATCAATTAAGAGGATTATTATAGACTTTATGGAACCATTTCTAATGAGATTAAGGCTTGTTTTAGGGTTTGATAAAGGGATGCTATCACTTTTGGATTTTTTGAGACACAATTAAGTAATATTTCTTCTTTCTCTTCCTCATAACCATCTATTTTTCATGGCCCTTTGTTGTTGAATTTTTCTTCTTAGTTGAAGGGATCTGACACCATTGTAACCTTATGGATTGTAAGATATTTTATTTTTTTAGTGATTTATTTGATTATTTAAGTATTAATATCTCTTCTCTGTCGATTTCTATTATTATTTTGGTTAACTCCTAGGGTGGAAAACTTATGTCGTAATGGTTATGATCTATAGTTAGGTTAGACATATTCTGTCCCTCTAATTAAAGTGGAAACTAGTGTTTACAATTTGCTATGTCAAAAATCATTATTTTCTAAGAAGTGAGATTACTAAGCTGAATGAAGCCATTTATGTTTGTATTATCTAATTTCATTAGTTTGTTTGTATTTTTCTACTATTATTTGGTTGAATTTTAGTTCATGTCTATGGTTATTAAATAACTAATGCTAAGTAGATTGCATGTTGAAGATTAGCTAATAATAAGGAAAAACAAGAATTAAAGTTATATAATGTATTTTAATAACAAAATGATAATTATATTTGTCAATGATTATTCAATGTTTTAAATGGTGGATATGATCCGAGATCAAGGTTTGTTTTATTGATTTCTCTTTATTTATTTATTAAAATTTCTAGTAGTTATTAAGTTATTTCATTCTTATTTTAATTATTGTCATTTAATTGACTCAAACCCTCCTTTACATTTACTACTTAGTTGTAGCTCACAATATTGAGTGATCTTTGTGGGAATAATCCTTACTCCCTATACGACATTCATTATTATTATAGGGGCTAGGATTTATAATTTTGCATGTAGACAACATCATGACTAAAATTTTAACACCAATGTTAAGGAGTTCATGATAGTTTATGTTCGTTACCATATTGTTAAAGGAAAGTGAACGACAATTTGATCTAGAGATCAAGAAGAATGTTAAGAGATTAAGAAAGGAGACCAGGCAAAGGAGGTAATGACTCAATTCAACTTTTGAAATCAAAGAAGTCACAATTATTTCTTAAACTAAAACCTTAAGGGAGATTCTAACTTCATATTTAAATCAACAATCACACTGTATTATTTTTCCTAATTTTGATATAAGCACTACTATTAAATTAAAATCAGGACTAATATGTTTTTTTACCTATTTTTTTATTTTTCTAGTGAGGATCCACATAAGCATCTTAAGTAGTTTAATATAGTATGCACGAGGATGAAGCCTAACAGAGTTACAAAGGAGTAAATAAATTTTACTACCTTTCCATTCTCATTAAAGAATGATGCTTAAGACTAGTCGTATTACTTACCCCCTGAGATTACTCCTATATGGCATGACATGAAAATATTAGTTTTAGAGAAGTTATTCCCTTCATATAGATCCATGAGCATTGGAAAGGATAGTTGTGAAATAAAACAACACATTAGTGAATCACTATATTAGCATTGGGAGTGATTTATGAAGTTGTATGCTAGTTTCCATCACTACTAGATTAGTTATTAGCTTCTTATATGGTATTTTTATGAGAGAATTCTATCTACTGATAGGATTATGATAAATGTAGTAAGTGGAGTATTTAGTTAATCAAACACTTGAGGTAGCCTGAAATTTGATAATAAACTTATCATCCAATTTAAAACAATTTAGGACTAAAGATTATTAGCCTTACAGAAGTTTCAATGAGGTAAATGTATCTTCCCTTGAAAAAATGAATAGATGATTTAACCTCTCTTACTCATTAGTTATCTATAAGAAAGATGGAGACAGCCAAGGTATAAGGACTTTATTTAGTGGTAGGCACTCAATTGATGCATGTTCAACCTTGCAAGAGGAACCTTATGAGTAAGAAAAAGCTATAGGTGGATTTTCATGTCAACTGTAGAGGAATTATAATCCATACTTGAATACATGCAATCTAGATTAGAGGAAGCACCTATACCTTTGGTATGATAATATACCATTAAATTAGCCTCCACATAATTTTTAGCCATACAAGCAATCATATCCTTCTGGGCAGTAATTTTCCTAAAGCTCTAATTCAAGTACGTGTCTTGAGGATATTGTTAAAACCTTAGCTACTAATATTATTAAATTCCAATAAGAGAGCAAAGATATCATTCAAAATTTGGAGAACCACTTGGGTCAAATGAAACTTTCCCCTACAAAAAGGACACGCCCATATATGTATAAGAGGAGGAAATATATAAGGAAAATGTAGAGAACAAGCCTTTAAATGCTAGTGCATTCATAGGTAAATCTCCTAATACAGATAAGTATAAACTTGTTTTAAATTTTCTTAAGGCCTTTGTAGAGAAGAAAAAAATATATGAAAAGAATGCTAATCTATATAAGAATTTTCAAAAGTGTGAGCCAATTATTTCTCTTTTATAGGCTATTAAGTACCTACAATTGCTAAATTCTTGAAAGAGTTATGCATTATGAAGAGAAAGGAAAAACTCAAAAGGTATAAGGAAAATACGATTATGGAAAAATGCATCTACTATTATCTAGAAGAAGTTTCCTAAGAAGTGCAAAGGCCCGAGTATGTTCTTTGTTTGATACACCATAAGCAATGCAAGGATTGAGAAAGCTATGCCAGATTAAGGAGCAATAATCAATGTTATACCTTATTCTATTTATACTTTCCTAAATCTACCACCTTTAGAAAAAAAACTAATAAAGTCATTCAATTGATTTATAATTATAATGCATATCCAAAGGGATTGAAAATGATTTACTTATTCAAGTCAATGATAAATTGATATTTCTTTAAAATGTTTTATTTATTTGATGTAGAAAACAATGATTACTCAGTCCTTATTTTATTGGGTAAACTATTTTTTTGAAAGTTGCTAAGACAAAAATGTATATGCATAACATTACATTGTTTATGGAATTTGAAGAAGACGTTGTCAAATTTAATATTTATGATGTTATGAAGTATCTTGACAATAGAAATCCTATTTATTTTGTTGATATTATTTACTCATTAGGACAAGACATCTTTGAGCTAGATGGATAGTATGAATTTAAAACCATCATTTAGGAGCATATTAAAAAGGAAAATAACAAACTTATACTAAGTTTCGATGTGCAGAAGATTATGAAAGAATTGAATGAGTCATTACAACTAAAGTAGCAGGTGATATGTTGTATATAGAGCATCCAATGCCTAACGAAAATTTGTTACCTTATTTTTTATAGGCTCATGGACTTAAATTAAGGCCTTTACCTAGTCATTTGAATGATGTATACCTTGGAGAAGGCTATCTTATTATTTCAAGTAAATTAGATTCGATTCAAGATGACAATTTAGTGTAAGTTTAAAAAAAGTATAAGACAACATTCAGATGGAAATTTGAAAAAATTGAAGAAGCAACCTATCAATAGTTATGCATCAAATTTTATCACAAGATAGAGCAAAGTGAATAAGACAGCCACAACGAAGCTAGAACCTACCTATGATGGAGGTAGTCAAGAAGGAGATCCTTAAACTTCTCAAAGTTAGAATCATTTAACCTATTTCAAATAGTGAGTTAGTTAACCTAGTGCAAGTGATGTTAAAGAAGACTAGAATAACTATCAACAAGAACTAAAATGATGAGTTGGTGCCCACCTTTATATAAAATGGATAGGGGGTTTGTAATGATTATAGCTAAATTCAGTACCTGCAAAGATCATTTTTCACTAACTTTTATTAATTAAATTCCAGAAAAATTAGTATTTCATGCATATTATTATTTTCTTAATGAC
>JAOXYD010000004.1:11015815-11028384 GCA_028565735.1 Pinacopodium congolense | reverse complement strand
AAGCATCTCACAAATATAAATAAGGATGGCATAATTAAGAAAATAAATAATGCAAACATACTTCAATATATTTTTGTTTTATGTATCATAAATTACCTTCAAGACTCGAACATTGATATTCAACACTCAATGATACAAATTATCAATACAAATGAAAATGCCCATTCATATATCCATTATTTATGTTTTCATACTATATTTCTTATTTATATCTTTTTTCTTTATTTTTTTGTGTTGTACCTACACATTTTCTATGAGTGTGGATAATGGATGCTGTGGATATCCAAAGATATCAAATTGTGGATACCTGAAGGTATTAAACTGTGGAAAGCATAATGTATCAAAATGTGGATACTCGAAGATATCAAACTATGGACACCGGTGGTATAAAACTATAGTAGTTATACTGTAACCCTATAGGTATGCCTATCTATCCACAACCAAGATAATATAGTAGGCACCATAACATTTCCTTTAACCATTTGCAAATTTCACAATTCATATATAAACAAATCATATAAAATATATTTCAGGTAATAATCTGTGTATATGTTTGTAAAACATTGTACTCAATCCTAAATTCCATTGTTCAATCACCCAATTCACACATGATAAGTCCTACTGAATTTATTTGAAAGTGTTTGAAAGGTCTCATACACATTAAAAAAAAGATTGGGATAAGAGTTGGTAAAAAAATAAATCGAAAACAAAGACAATGCTACGGTCATGACGGACTCTTTCCATTTATATCGCTACTTGTTCCTCAATATACATATTCAAAAAAGTTAGAATTGGGTTTCGAAGTCTTTTAGACATTTTTCTCCTCTGTATTTAGTTTTTATAGCATCCACAATCAGATCATTAGGAAATCTAAATCATGAGATATAAGCAAATTATCACAAGTTGGTCCAAACACAGGAGCAACATTAGGTCAGCTTTTTTGAACTTAATGTCCAAGGCCAGATCTCATCTAAAACCCTTTGTGTCCTCTTTAAACAATATTATACTTTATCTGATTCTTCTAAAATCACATCTGCAAATTCTTCTTCCCCTATGCTTTCTCAAACCTTCTATGGGAGCTTTAGGCGTGGTCATTCTATCCATCAATCTCACCATATCATGTGAAAGCTTTGGAAACATCTCCCCAGGTACTGATGGTACTGGTACTTCACCCTTTGGAAGCTCAAGAGGACCCAAAACTGACTGATCTCCCCCTACCACACCAACTGATTCTTCCTCAGCTTTACGAGATTTTTCCATTTCTACTATCTATAAGAAAATAGGGACATCTGGATTAGGCCAACAAAAGATCAAACTCTATCACATATCACTATACTCTTATTGGTCAAAACTGTCTAAACCTTGCTCTGATACCATAAAATGTAACACCCCCTATACAAAACCTACAACCATCCACACATAAGACAATCAATTTTCTAGACATACATTCACGACATGCATTTTGGTTCAATGCTATATATATATATATATATATGCATTACAAAATTCTCCAATGCTTAACATTGTAATTTAAGAATAGTAAATCATATTCTTTTTTGTTTTTCATTTACATGGTAACCTAAAAGAAAACGTACAATTTCATTAAACTATTACATGTATAATCATATGTAGCTAAAAAAACGCATTCTAAAAGTACTTTTTCTTCAACTATTAGCCTTGGTCCTTGCAGATGTTCCCTGACCCCTACTCCTATGACATGGACCTACACAGATTAATAGCCGTGCTAAGATTAAAAGCTTAGTGGGTAAATACTTAGTTTGGATGACCACTCACAACAATCATCCGCTAAGCACATACGTTCATGAACATCGTACAAATATAAATAAGGATGATATAATTAAGAAAATAAATAATGCAAACATACTTCAATATATTTTTGTTTCATATACCATAAATTACCTTTAAGACTCGAACATTGATATTCAATACTTAATTATACAAATTATCAATACAAATGCAAATGTCCATTCATATACTAATTATTTATGTTGTCATATTGCATTTCTTATTTATATTTCTTTACTTTATTTTTCTGTATTAGGCTTGCACATTTTCTATGAGTGTAGATAACGGGTGTTGTGGATATCCAAAGATATCAAACTGTAGATACCTGAAGATATCGAATTATGGACATCGGTGGTGTCAAACTATAGCAGTTGCACTATAACCCTATAGGTATGTCTATCTATTCACAACTAAGATAATAAAGCAGGCACCATAACATTTCCTTTAAAACTATTTTCAAATTTCACAATTCATATATCAACAAATCATATGAAATATATTTCAAGTCATGAACTATATATATGTTTGGAATGCATTATACTCAATCTTAAATTCCATTGTTCAATCACCCAATTCACACATGATAAGTCCAACTGAATTTATTTGGAAGTTTTTGAAAGGTCTCATACATATTTAAAAAGATTGGGATAAGAGTCAGTAAAAGCATAAATCGAAAACAAAAGCAATGCCATGATCATGACAAACTCTCTTTCCATTCATACCACTACTTGTTCCTTAATACACAAATCGAAAAAGTCAAAACTGGATTTTGAAGTCTTCTAAACATGTTTTCCCCTCTGGATTTAGTTTCTATAGCATTAATAATCCGACCATTTGGAGTTCTAAATCATGAGATATAAGCAAACTATCATAAGTTACTTCAAAATAGGAGAAGCATCAATTCAGCTTTTTCGACCTTAATTTCCAAGATTATAGAGCCAGAATTAATCAAATTCTCTATTAAAGATATTTACCTCTACGTATTAGGTTTCATATGCAGTTGAAATCACTGAATTTTTTGGTTTTTAGCCTTAGTTATGACTCAAAAAACCTGACTGACTCAAACAAACCCTAGACAGAATTCTACTACACAATACTCTCTTGTCATATTTAACCAATTCTATCCAAGATAACACCAAAGCAACATCGCATAAACAATTTCACATAAACTAAGTGAAGTTCCAAACCTGAAATTTGAAAAAGTAGATCTTATATTGCTTTCCTTCCCTTCCTCTTTGGCTTTATTTGATTCACCAACTTGATTTCCACCTATTTTTACATGAAAAATGATGGGATGGAGAAGGTGAAATGGAGAGGAGAAAATCTAAACTTAGAATGTTGTGCAATCCCTCTCCATATCTCCATTCCAGAACTTTCAAGACTCACACATATGATTTGTTATTATTGGTTACATGTGCCTTAATCCAATCGGTCCATACATGCCTTAATCTAATTGGTGCATATGTTAACCTTTAGAAATATTGTATATTGGTCATTGTTCTTCTTTTACTTTATATGTTGGCTTACAATCTTATCAATTAATTTCATTCCCTTATGTCGTAATTTTCTAATATCATAAATTTCATGCAATTTGGTTAATTATTTCTGGAATTATACCCAAAACACCATAGGTTGTTTGAAAACAGGGACAATAGCCATAATTCAACTTCAAACCAGAATTCAAAGACCTTATAGGCATAATAAAATTTCAGTTCCTTCATAAACATTTTATATTTATGTCTCTAAATTAATTCCCAATTACAATTATCCAATTTGGAGGTATGCATACCAAGATATGGCCAAATTATCAAGGTATGTTCCTACTAAAATGAATAAATTACCCATTTACCCAAATCTTTTACATGAAATACCATTATGTTAATTTATTTGTTATATTCACTTCCTGATGCACCTTAGACATGCTATAATACTTCTACGGTAGATGTTGAGGCTTTACATTTCATCATCTAGCTCTCACGTAGAAAGAATTATCATGCATTTTTGTATGCATCAAGACCATCATATAAAAAGAATGTACATATGTCTAAAAATAGACATAATTTCTTTGTTAATGCACATTATTCAAATAATACATATAGTCCTTCTACTTCTTATGCTCCTCCTGCACATATGAATTTTTTTAGAAATATTTATCATATGCCATTAAATGTGTCACATGTATATTCTAGACAAGAATTTTATCAAAGAAGAATGTTTAGATCTATAAATGTATATAGAAACTATATGAGACCCTATTGTTATTCATTTAAAAGTTTTAATGGATCTAGACCAAGGCATAATAATAGAAATTCATATAGGTCACATGTACCTTTGGTTTGTAATTACTGTGGATGTTTTGGGCATGTTCATCAATTTTGTTATAATAGTTTAAGGGATGTAAATGGTTTGCCGAATAGATTTACCATCAAGGACCAAGATGATTTAAGTACCGAAAATTTGTTAAATTTATTTTTTACGTTTTAAAAGGTATCTCCAAGAGGATAAAAGGAAAATCATGAACATGCATTGTTAAACCAAGGAAGTAAAAGAATTCAAGTAGTATACTTGGTGATAGACGTAAAAGGGAGGTATGCTTTGAATTTAAAATTACATAGTTGTTTATTTTTAAATGCCATTTGAAAATTTTAAATGCTTGTTACTTTAATTGAATATCTAAAATTTTTTAAAATAAATCTTGTTAGAGTATTTTACTTGATTTTTTGTTTTATGCATAGCTTGTATACGTAAGTGTAAAAGTTTGGTCGACTAAGCAATCAATCGATCGATAGAGGTAAGTTGGTCCACTGAAACATTGCTAAATCGAGTCTTAGGTTTAATGTTTTTGTATGTCGTTCCTTTCATTTTATTTTTTTCGAAGCTGTTGCTTCTATTTTGTTCCAGTTTGTGAGTATTTCTCCCTTTCAATCATGAATGATGTTTTTTTAGTTTAATTTTCTTATATCATAATTGATTGTTTCTAAGTACTTGATTGAATGTTCCTAAATTTTGACATGTTTTTGCATTAGAAACCATGATTAGGAATGCATAAATATGATCTTTAGGTGTCTTGATTTCGTTGTATATTTTTAAATTGGTTAAAAAGCCTTTTAAATGACTTTCCTATATGATTAGATTTTGAATGTTTAGGTTAATTGAAACTTATGACTTGGTAAATGTTTTATACGATTATTTTAAGTGTCACTTGAATGGTTAGATTCTTTATGGTTTGTTTTTGCATTTTGAGCATATTTTCAATTTTTAATCCCTTGTATTTTAGAATTTTGAACCTACATATTTTAAAATTTCTTTCATTGAGGGGGAGCTTATCATTTTCATAAAAGATGAAGGATTTCTTTCTTTTACAAAATTATTTACTAAAGATTTTGATGAATTGCATCAATTAGTTTATGATAAAAAGTTTGGAAGTTTCATAATGCATTAAAATCCTTAAATCTAGACATCATACATTATATATATATTTTTTAAATTGCCTAAAGGTTGATTGTTAGAAATTTATGACATGACATTTAAATCTTAGTCTATTCTTGTTGAGCGTGGCATTTAATTTATTTTCAAAGCTTCAAAAGTTGAGTTTTGATAAATTCATGCATGTTATTATTTTTCAAAGATGGATAAGGATTTTTTAAAAAAAATTTTATGAAGGGGAAGTTTTGTATGATGTTTTTGAAGTTGATATGTTTACAACTTGTTTATTCCTTTCATATGTTTACTCTATGAAATGAGAAATTTTAATGACGGTGCAAGAATTTAAAGATGATATACTTATGTTTAAATTTGAGTGATTTTAATGTTGAATGACTCTCTTTATACATTTTATGTTTTGCGATAAAAGTTTGAATTATTAAAAATTAAGAGTTCATGAATTAAGGGGGAGTTAGTTGAATTTTAGAGTCTTGATAATTTTATGATAAAAGTTGAGATTTTTTAAACAAATTTGGAATTTTGTAAGTTCAAAGCAATTTAATTAGTATCTTGAAATTTTTTGTATCTTGTGTATAAAGTTGTGAAATTAATTTTTTGTTAATTCTTTGTTCTCGATTATATATAAAGGAAACTATCCCCTTTTGACAATGATAAGTGCTCTTTATTGTTTGTTGATGATGCTTTGTATTATATATTTATTTTGAATATTATTAACAATTAGTATTATATTTTTTTCTTAATTAATTGTTATCAATTATTGGTTTGCACTGATTTTGTTACAATTGGTATCACCAAGTTAGTTTTTCAACAATTAGTATTAACTATTAGCGTAGGTTGATGTTTTTGATAACAAATAGTATCTTATTTTGAAATTTGGTTTCAATTGAGAGTGATTTCAATATTTGGTATCAAGTTTTTTACTTCCTAACATCTAGTATCATATTTTGTTTTAACAAACTGGTGTAGTCATACCTCATTTTTCAACAAACTGGTGTGGAACATCGGATGGATGCAGGCGACGACCGGGAGATCAAGCTCATATGCGACTTGGCCCATAGGTCGAAGAACGCGAAAAAGCCCAGAAAACCTCTTGGAGAGGTTCTGGGAAGGTCGATGGTAGACCGAGATTTTCTGATCCGGTTTGAACTTAACAAAGACCCACTCTCTAGTAGTAAATCTTTTCTCCGCTTGTTGCTCCATTTGGTGCTTACTATGTGAACAATTTTCTTTTAGTGTGGTTAAAAGGCTATGTATATGTGTTAGGGTTTCATCAAGGGAGGTGATATTGGTAGAGCTAAAGAGGTATAATGGTATTAATGGTGGAAGGAAGCCATAAAGGGCTTGAAAAGGAGTTGTTGTTATGGAAGAGTGGAAGGATGTGTTATACCAATACTCAGTCAGGTGAATACATCTTGATCAAGGGCGAGACTCATCACTAGTGAAGCAGCGAAGGTATGATGTGAGGCAGCGATTAACGACCTCCGACTGGCCATTCATCTGGGGATGGTAGGCACTACTGTAGGTAAGGGTTGTCCCCTATAATCTAAAATTTTCTTTATAAAATTTGCTAAGGAATATTGGGTCTCAATCACTGATGATCGATTTGGGCATCTCGTGAAGCATGAAAATTTTATTAAGAAAGGTGGACGCCAAGGAGGTAGCCGAGTATGTGAGAGGCAAGGCAATGAAATGGGCAAACTTGGTAAGGCAGTCCACCACTACTCAGATTGCTATCTTCCCTTGATAATTGGGTAAGTGAGTAACAAAATCCATAGTAATGTCTTCTTATACCTGTGAAGGAGTTGGTAGGGTTTGCAATAGTCCATAGGGTTTTTAAGTGATAGATTTGTGTTACTGACAGATGATGCATTCTTTTATAAAGGGCTTGATATCCTGGATCATGTTGGGCTAGTATAATGAAGCTACGAGGCGATTTGTGGTGGCACGGATACCTAAATGGCCTCCTATAAGAGTTGTATAAAATTCATGTAGTACTTGTTGCCGTAGTTCAATGGCCTGAGGTATGTAAATGTTGCTATAATAATGAAGGAAACCATTTTTGAACCGTTAATGAGCTTGTAGAGTTGGGTCTGATTGTGTTTTTTTGATGAAATGTTGTGTAAGGGGACTTGAGAAATACTGGAGGAGCTACTAAATCCAAGGAAATGATGGAGCTGAGAAAGCCAATATGACAGCTTGGCATTTAGAAGAGACACAGGGGAGGGCATCGGCTACTTTGTTCTCCTTACCAGGTGTGTAGTGAATCTCAAAGTCATAGCCTAATAATTTAGTGAGCCATTTTGTTGGTCTGGTGTCTGTATTATTTAAAAAATAAGATGCTTTAGGATTTTCTATTAAATGAAAATTTTGAACTTATGACCCAAAAAAATATTGTCTCCATTTTTTGATAACTTCCGTGATAGAAAACATCTCCCTTGTGTAGCTAGAAGCTGACTAAATATGAAGGGGAAGCTTATTGCTAAAATAGGTGATTGTGTGACCGAGTTGAGAAAAGATTGCACCGATGGCAAGTCTATAAGGATCAATTGTCAGCTCATAAGGGGAGGAGAGATCAGGTTAGTGAAGGACTGGGGATGTAGTCATTACTTTCTTCAAGCCTTGAAATATTGTTGTGGCTGTAGGAGACCATTTAAAGCCATTGGTTTGTAGTAAGTCAGTGAGAGGACTAGCAATAGTGGCATAGTTTCAAACAAAATGTTTGTAATACCCTCTTAGACCTAAAACTCCATGTAGGACCTTAACTGTGGTAGGTATAGGCTAAGTAGTAATGGCTTGATTTTCCTTGGATCCACCTGCATACCTTCAGTAGAGATGATGTGACCGCGATAAGTTACAGTAGAAACAACAAATTAACATTTAGATAGTTTAGCATAGAGGTTATTAGAGTAGAGTAACTAAAGAGCCTGTGCAAGATGGTCCAAATGATCGGAATAATTGTGGCTGCAGATTAAAATATCATAAAAAAATCTAAGACAATTTTCCTAAAGAATGGACTGAATAGCTCATTTATGACTCATTGAAATGTGGAGGGGATATTAGTTAGGCCAAAAGGAATAACTAAAAATTTATAGTGGCCATCGTTGGTGCGAAAAGTTGTTTTAGGAGTGCCTTTAGTTGCCATACTAATTTGATGATAATGGGAATGTAGGTCAATTTTAGAGAACACTTTAGCATCAAAAAGTTTGTCAAGTAGTTCATCGACAATTAGGATATGTAATCTATCGCGAACAATGAGGGCATTGAGGACACGATAGTCAACGTAAAAGCACCATATACCATCTTTTTTGCAAACCAATAGAACTAGTGAAGAGAAGGGGTTCTGATTGGGCTTAATGAGTCCTTTTGAGAGCATATATGAGATAAACCTGGCCATAAGAGCTTTTTGAAAATGAGGGTATCTATAAGGTTTAACATTGACTGGAGGCGAATAAGGGGTAAGATGAATGTGGTGGTCAAAAAGGAGACGGGGAGGCAGGCCCTTCGAGTGTTGGAAAACTTGTGAGTATTGGTGGAGGACAACTTATATGTTTGGTTGGTAGGAGGAAATTTGGTCTAGGAAGGAATGTTAAGTGATGGATGGTGAAGGGTGATTGGGTGGGTTAGGAATGCAGACTAGGGAGAAACAAGAAGCTATAGAGTTAGTGTGGAAGTTGCGATAAAGCTACTTATATGTGATAAGTGCTATATTAGAGTCACTTGTAAAACTGATGAGAGAGCCCTGATGATAGAAGGATATGGTATGGATCGAAACATCGGAGAGGACATGGCCTAGGGTACTAAGCCATTAGATTCCCAAGACCACTTTAGCACCTTGGATAGGGAGGAAGAAAAAAGAGATGTTAAAGTTATGATTCTGGAAGGTTAGAGGTACATCAGAGCAATAACTTGAACAACTCAAGTGATCTCCATTACCTACCATGACTGAAAAAGAGGAGATAGTAAGGATATGAAGATTAAGAAACTGGGTTAGGCGGGGTTGGATGATGTTGTGGGTACTCCCTGAGTCAATTAGGACGGAAATAGGATGACCATAGATTTTCGCTGTGATTTGCATAGTTTTATGTGAAACAGAACCCAAAATAGTTGCAGGAGAAATATGAAAATGTTTAGTAGTTGTATGGGCAGACGGATGAGTAAGGGAAGGGGAAGGTAATGGTACTAAAGATGTAAGAGGGGGAGAGCCAGATGGGTAGTCATTGCTGAGGTTCAGGGCACAGGGCTCATCCTACATTAGGATCAGGAATTGCTTGGATTTACAACAATGACTCAGGTGAAAATTTTCATCACAGTTATAGCACATGTCTTTGGAGCGCCTCCCCTGCATTTCAAATGGGAAGGGTAGTTTGATAGGATATTTGGCGGTTAGGAAAGGGGAGGGTAGTAGTGGTTTATAAGGGGAAAAGGGGTGAGGGCGAGATGCAGAGGAATTGATGGACTGAAATTTTGTTTCCAGTAATTTGGCCAAGCCAATAGCCTGTGAAATAGAGTGTGGGTGAAAGATTATCAGTTCTTGTTGAATCTCAGGTTTAAGTCCTGAGATGAAGCAGGCTATTGGCTTGGGAGAGACCGACCACCAGATTGTATAATGTTTTAAACTCAACTTGGTATGCTTACATTAAACTAAACTGACGTAATTTGAAAAGAGCTGCTTTATGATTATCAAAAAAGGAAGGGTTAAAACAAAGCTCAAGAGCTCGAGTGAAATTGTCCCAGGGGATAGCTATTGATTATTATATATACATTTATACCAGTTGAGGGCATCTGCAT
The DNA here is from genome assembly GCA_028565735.1 of Pinacopodium congolense. Classification (NCBI taxonomy): domain Eukaryota; kingdom Viridiplantae; phylum Streptophyta; class Magnoliopsida; order Malpighiales; family Erythroxylaceae; genus Pinacopodium; species Pinacopodium congolense. The sequence goes on along the minus strand of JAOXYD010000004.1, from coordinate 11,018,346 downwards.
GCATGTAGAAGGAGATCAAATCCATAAGTTGGTCAAGAGGTATGTGATAAAATTGGAAATACTGCTTAGCTTGCAACAGTCAGTCAAGAGGGTTGGGGCCACCAAAGGTAGGCATTTGTAATTTAGGAGGTTTAAGAGTAGGAGAATTAAGGGATGGGGGAGGTGGTGGAAAGGTAGGGTGGGGGTGCTGGTGAGGGGATAAGGCTCAGGTAGGATGGGGAGGAAAGGCAAAAGGAGTTTGAGATTGTGGCGTTGGAAGGGTGCACGAGAGGACATACTGCTGTAAATTAGTGACAACAGTTAAAAGGGATTGGTTTTTATCTTCAAAAGAGGAAATAGGGGATTGTAAGGAGGTTTGGAGTTGGTCGATGGAGGCCTATAGGCTAGCAATTTGGTTAACCAAGGCAGTGATCTTGTCTAAGACATCATCGAGGCTAAGTTTGGGAGGCATAGAGCAGAAAAATGAAAGCACCAAATGACAGGCACTCGAAAAGAAAAGAATGGTCCATAATTTGAGAAGGGACTAGCAACTTTAGGAGAGAAAAAAAGAATATTTTAAACAATAAAATTGGCTATTCTCTTTTCTCTATTCTCAATTGTCTGAATAAAAGGGCTTACATTATAACCAAAAATCCCTTGTTTTACAGGGATCATGACGTTTGTCATTATCTAACTAGTATATTCTTTCTTATTTGTTATATATGTTATAACTATGCTTTAATACGCTATTCTTTTATGCAGGCTTAGATGTAGTCTTCAAACCACTTGAGTTTCAGTGTCTTATGTTTGGCTTCACAGGTTCAGGTCCTTTTTTTAGTTGTAGTTTATGTTTGTGTCTTACTTGAGATTTGCTTGTATTAGTCCATTCTCATTGTTGTAGTCTATGGTTGTATCACAAATATAGAATGATTATATTAATGGAATTGCAATTGATTTTTTTTTCAAGTGTTATGACTATTAAACATTAAAGTATTGAAACTTGATGAATATCTTTTTTTATTTAATTAGAATGAGTTAATATAATTTTTATATTTTATTTTAGAATTTTATTATATAAAATTAATTAAAACATTTTAATTGTAATAAGTATTAATTTCTTTTATTCTAATGTGAATGAAAATCAATTAATTTAATAATATAATTTGATATAATAAGAAATAAATTAAATTAAAATTTAATAGTAATATGTAATGATATAGTAAGAATAAAAGAAAATAGAATGATACAACTAAAAAAAATTTTATTTTAAATTTTTTATGATAGATCTTAATTAAATAAGTTTATATTTTTAATTTTTTATTATAAATCCCAATTAAACAAATTTATATTTTTCTTAAACTACAAAAAATAAAAATAATACCAATCGATCATTGCACCAGATAAAATCTTGTCATAATTGACTCACAATTATCATTTTATCGAAGAAATCATCTACCAAATACCTTATTTGCTACGATTGACCTCCTCTCATCCTTCACTTTCTTTCATCAACTCACCTTGACAATAGCAGCCATAGACTCGAAACGAAAGCAAGGTAACTTCGTTATATAGGAACTCATTTTAGCATATGTTGCATCCACGGATGTAGAATGCACGTTCCAAAATCCAGAGTCCAGCTAAAGGTTCCTGGGTCAGCGATTCACGTCCATGCCACATGTTCCTTCCAAACCTACCATCTTTCTTTACTAACAATTCTATCTTGACTGGATAGAAGGTTCATCAGCTAAAATATCTCCCATGAAATGAAGCCCACTAGGAGGTTAGTTTCTGGCAGAGAATCTGCCAGATGAAGAAGAAGAAGCAAAAGCAATATGATAGAGCTTCAGTGTGTGAGAGGTAGTTCGACCATGAACCAGCAGCTTTATGACAAGGTTGTTACGTTGTACAGAGCAACAGATTTCTTAACTAAACACAAAATTTCTTCTTTTCAAGTTGACCTATCAATACCTAGGAAAAAAATGCGGGAAAACAATAATGTCAATATAATTCGCCCTTAGATCTGAAAACACACATTGAATATCCACACTAGGCTTGTTTATTTCAACACCAATCTATCTATATTTGACTTCGCACCTATTTGGTTGAACTTTTAAAAATGTAATAAGTATTTTTTTTTAATGTAAAAGTCTTTTTATGAAAAAATTGGTGTTTAGCTGTAACATTAAGTACCCGTTTGGTTGAAGTTTTAGAAGGGTAATAAGTGTTTTTTTCTAATGCAAAAGTCTTTTTTTTTTTTAAAATGGTTGTTTAGCTGTAATATTAAGAAGTACTTTTTTAGTAGATTTAACTTTTTTAAAAGTTAAAAAACAGCTTTTTAAGAAGCTCCAATTTGATGCTTCTAAAAAAGTACTTTTTCATGTAGATGTTTCAAAATAACTAATGACAATTAATAGACCTATTTTTTAATCTCTTTTATCCTTATATTTTTAACATAATGCCCGTAATACCTTCATTTCCACATATCTCCATAATAAATTTTGCATTTAACATATCAAATTATTTTAACTAAATTATTTTGAGATTTATATTTA
>JAOXYD010000004.1:10996703-11009881 GCA_028565735.1 Pinacopodium congolense | reverse complement strand
AGGTGCACTTGCCTTATAAGTACGTTGGTTTTAAAAGTAAAAATCATTTTGAACAACCATCAATTTTAAAGTCACCTAACCAACGCAACACACTTCCTTCCCCCTCTTTTATAAGTTGCTTCCTTAAAGGTTATATCTTCTTTATTCCTTGCTTTTATCAACTTCTAGTGTACTCTTCTACATAAAGTTGGTTTTCTTTACTTCCAACCAAGTTAAGTTGCATACCCTCTTTGTCATGAGGATTGTAGCCTTTCCTAGCTAAACCACTTTCCTTTAATTGAACTAACTTCTAAATAGTTAGTTCCTAGTTTTCATTCTTACTAGATTTATAATATTTATAACCTTCTCCATGGCTGAAATTTTGTTCATCTAGCAACTCTAGAAATGAAGTAGTTAGCGGCAATAAAACATGGATTCAAGTAATAAGGAACTCTTCTCCTAGAAATGTTAAATTTCCCTTCTTCTTATCTAATGATTTCAATGGCTAGGACAGAGTGTCTCTTACTTTAAAGATGCTAATGAATAGAGTAATAAGGTTGTTAGGGTTCATGATAGGATTTTTCATGAGAAAGAGAATGCATTTCCCTGTCATGAAATAATAGGATAACAATTAGTGAAAGATATGGGGTTTAGAAGAGTTGCAACTTCTAGATAGTGATTGGTATCTTTTCAAATGAACAAAAATGAATGAAATAAGCCCTTGGCAAGTACATTATATACCATCATTCCTTAAAAAATAGAATCCTAGTTTACAGGTAGAGGAGCCACAATTAAAACATTTCCCTATATGGATCCAAATTCACAATGTTATTTTTTAATATTACTCCACTATTAGCCTTAGTTACTTAAAAAGTTTTGTTAGCATACCTCTCATTATGGATGAAGTGACTGACTTGATAAAGTGGCTTAACTTTGCTAAACTATGTATATAGGTTGTCTATAGGAAATCCCGACCAAAATCCATTCTCGTAATAGAGCTTAATAAGGATGACATTTTAATAGAAGATATGCTCAAAGATTCTTATTAATGATAACCAATCTAGAAGCGAACTCCTAAGGAATGGAAACCAACAAGAAACTATTTAAACATGGTGATGCTAAAGAGCTTAACTTATTGGAAGAGACTTACCAAACTCTGGTATGCACTTAGATGGAAAATATGCAGTGGAAATGTGTAGGAATCCTTTGAAGTTGTTCCTATAATTCCACAGTAAGTTTCAAAAGAAATTATGAGGGTCTAGAATGTTAGGGAAAGAATCATGAAGATGGTGTAACTACACATACTTAGGAAGTAGCTAGCTCACATACTATTAAAAAGCTAGTAGAGGGAAATGATGGTTTTACCAAAGTATAACCCAAAAGATTAGTTAGGAGGGTTAAGCTTTAGGTATCCTCAACTTTCCCAACATCATGTTCTTAGTTGTCTAGAATTTCAGGAGTTTGAATAACCCAAATAAACAAGAAGCTATGTTAAATTATGTTAAGAAAATCTATTGAACTAAAGAAGGTTCCAATCTTAGCTTTGATGATAACAAAACATAATTATTACTAATCATTTGAGCTTGCATTGTGAAATTCAAAGATAAGATTATTTCATGATGATTCCATGTGTAAACCTAAAGTTTGAAGTACTAAGATGAAATTAAATAAAGAACAAGAGATATGGAAGCTACAAGACCTTAGTTAAGGTGTCTTGCATACAATTGATCATGTATTTGATGTAGTTTCATGTTAAGTTTCATAAAGTTTCATGTCACAGTAAATTCACTTATTTTGAAGTTATTAAATCATGTTGATTTGTTTTATAGTCTAAATTATGTCTTAAGACTTACTTTAAGTCTTATTCTATTCTAAGTTAATGTCTGAAATTGTTTAGAATTGTTTGAAGTCGTATGCTTGCATTTTTAGAGCAAAATGATGATTTAAGCAAGAGGAAAATGGCGTCGTTGTACTCCCACGAACTTGCATTTTGGTCTCTATCCAATGGATTTTTATTTCCTTTCTTGGAGTTAATTCATATTTTATGTCTAAATGGCTAATGTCAATAACAAAATGCTACAAAACTATCCCTAGATACATATCTTCGCCTCCTTAAAATTTAAAGACACATTTTCAAAGCTCTTAAATTAAAATTGAAAGATCATCTTCCTCATCTCTTCAAGTTGTCACAACATTGCACTATTTTGGTTTTCTCTTATTCTTATTATCTTTAATCTATTTTTTTTATTGTGAGATTGTATGTTTATGACAGATTAAGTGTATATGAGTTGAATCAATCATTTTTTTCAATTTTTAAGTTGATTAATATATTAGATATTTATCTTACAACTTAATTAAAACAGATTCTGTTTGTTCTTATCTATATCAAATATTGATTCTCAATACATTATTGTTTTTCAAAAATTCAAAAATTGTGTTTTTATGTTTAGTTAAGGTTCCTAGAGGTTTTCTGTTTTGATTTTTGGAAGATTATTTCTTAGATTTCAAGTCAGTTATTTTTAGAGATACCAAATCTATCCAAATTTTTGTCAGAAATTTCAACGTGTTTTTAGATATTTTAGTCAGTTCCTAAAATCTTGAAATAATTATTTTCTGATTGCTTAAGGTTCCTAGAGTGTTCTTAATTTTTTCTTTAAGTTTTTTTTAAGGCTATTGCTCAGGCTTTAAAATTTTTTTTCTAGATACACCTAAACTATCATTATTTTTCTTTTCATATGCTAACTTCGTGTTTTGATTATCAAAGTCCGTTTATGGTCTAAAAACTTATTTTGATTAGTTCTTTTATGAATTCAGGATTATCTAGGTATTTTTTTATTTTTAAACACTTATATCTTTTGTTTAGGGTTTAAATTTTCAGATTGCCTTAAACTGTCTAGATTGTGTGACCTAGACTTAATTCATATATTTGAGCACTTAAATCATATTTGATTATTTTCAAATTACTTTTTTCTATTTTTTAAGTCCTTGGGAGCATCATTGGCTATCTAAATCATTTTTAGAGGCTTGTTTAAGTGTTCAGAATCATTTTCTATCTTATCTATCAAATTTTTCTAGGTTTGTGTGAGTTTTTTTTATTGTGTTTTCATTATCATACACATTTTTAGTGCATTAATCAGTCACATTTATTTTTTTAAGCCTTCATTATGGTCATTAATCATTCATATCATTCTTGAATGCATTGAAGCCCTTAGATTGATTATGCCTTAAGTGAAACACTTTTTTAAGTTTCTTAGTTACTTATCAAGGGCTTGTTCAATTTGTTATTGGTGGTTAAGTGTGTCAAGGCTCATCTTTGCCATATAAAGATTCGTCATAATGTTTCTCTTCACCTTAACAAAGGAAGATTGTGCTTTTTTTCAAGGCTCCTCTTTATCTTAAAATATGTGAGTTGTAAAAGCTCCTCTTTGCCTAGAAAAAAAATTAGTTTATAAGGGTTACTCTTCACCCTGGAAGAAAATTATGTTGCTTTCTTTCTTTTTATAAGAGTTAGTCATAAAGAACAATATCCAATAGGTAGTTTGAGAGGAGATGTAGCCTATCTTTGGGGTAGGTGGAGTTCTTTAACAAATCATGTGTCTTTACCCTGTCTCCTCTCTCTTTACTTATTTTGTATTATGTGCTATCTTTTTGGTATTCACTTATGCATACCTTATTGGATTGAATTGTCTTTGGTCTTGAGTTTAATTTGTTAAGAAAAATTTTAAGACTCAATTCACCCCTCCCTCTTGAGTGCTTTTAGGGCTTACAAAATTGAGCCTAGATTAGTATTTTTTTAGAAAATTAAGATAAATTAGGAGTAAATGTCCATATGATGGTTCATAAATAAGCAACAGAAGGGGATATCCAACCATCAACACCATTATTATGATAGGATCATTCTATCTTATAATCTAAAGATTTTCTATGGTATCAAGCTCGTTAAAACTGACCAAAGTATTCATTTGAAAAAAAAATCTCATAAATGGCTTAGGATATGCATTATTGTGATTTCATTAAAAACTCCCTATGGTCAAGTCTCTTAGACCCAAAGTAGAAGATGAACTACCTTTAGATAGAACTAGGAGATTTTAACTATACATTATAAAACAAGAAACCAAGACTCTTAATAATCACTTAAGTCATTGCAAGAACTTAAAATCTTACATTTGCAATCTTTAAATGATAAACTTGAGATAAGAGGGTTACTATGATACTTAGTGTAACAAATAATATGGGAGGAATCTAATAAGAAGGAAGTTAGATAAGGTATTGGTAAATGAATTATGGATGGCTAAGTTCCAAGCTTCTAAGGTAATGTTCTCTAATCCCTTAATCTAAGAACAAATTTCATTAGAAATTCACAATCTAACTTCTATACAAATTAAATCACCTCCATTTAATTGTTTATAATTATCTTGCTAAACTTTAGGGTATCTAGATGTAGTTAAGGAGCAATGAAGTCAAATTAAATCACATCATTATTGTTGCAATGCCTACTATTGTGGTTCAAAATCAGGGATAGAAGAACAATGATTTTGAAGAATGGCACAGTTATGCCTTAAGTGTTAGGCACCGTTCTGATCCCAAAATGCAGCAGCAAGGTAAACTTTTGAGCCAAACATTAAATTTTATGTGCCAACTCATCATTTTAATTTTTTGAGCCCATAGAAAGGCATCAATAGAATATAAGGAATATGATAAAGTCATTTTCGGGAGCTTTAATGTAACACCCATACACAAAAGACCTAATTATAAAAGTTCCCAATAGCAGTAGCCCTATAAAAAACATTTTATTACAAATTAAACCTTACTTAAAAATAATAGGAATCAATATTATCTCTGTGACTTGGCAAGCACACCTACAATCTCCAACACCTAAAAAATATGTAGTGGGTAATGGATGAGTTGCTAACTCAATAAGGGAAACTAGAATGTGCCCATCATGCATCGCATCAATCACACAAGCAAATTAAAAGATATATATATATACATGGTATCATAAAATTCAATCACCATTTATATTAACTTCATTTATTAATAATTATTCTTAATTATCTCTTTCATGTTTATGCTTTCAATTCAATTATTTAACCTAACAGTGTTATATTCAATGATCTTCCAACAAATAGATAACATGGGATACTTCCTGCTCCTAAAACATCCTAAGTATTCCCACTCCTAGAATATTTAATCTCATCATAATCCAGAGCATTCTCGCTCCTAAAACTTCCTACCTTAGAAGCATCCTAGGCATCCCTACTCTTGGGATACCAATATAAATCATTAAGAATATCCCACTTCCTAGAATACCATGGCGCATTCCTAATAATCGATCTTAATGTCATCACATAGATATAAAGACCAATAAATATAACCTATTTAGGCAAGCATCTAACTAAATCCTCCTTAAGTTCTCTTAATGTTCCACAATTTGTTACAAATTGTAATTCATCATCGTAAATCCATGTCTCAATATTATTATGATATAAAAATAATTTCTTTTATTCATGCAAAATCATACTCGTAAGGTAATTCTAAACAATTCCCACATATTTCCACCATCCACTAACTTGTCACATTGTTTATCACATAATCACATACATATTTCTTGTGTAAGAACCTAGTCACATTTTTAATTCATAATTAAAAAATAAAATTTTTCATAATTTGAAAATTGTTCATATAATATTGTACATTCTAATTTTTTAATTTATACCAAATCATATTATTCACAAAATTGCAGAAAACACATAGAAAAAACATATTCAAATCCATAATTGTCATAAAATCCATAATATTCATTTTTTCCCAATAATTCACATTTCCAATTAACCCTTACACACCATTCAGCTATAATAATTCTAAGACAATAACCAATAACTATGATGTAGACAAAATTCACATTTAACCATATCAAATACAAAAATTACATAATAAGAATACATTCTAGTTAACCACTTAGTTGGTATGCACAAAATCTAAAGCCAAACACTTAATTTGAATTGTTGACCTCAACTCTATTTCCCAATATCATGGCCATAAACTCTCTCTTATATCTGTTAATACCTTAATAAGGACACAAAAAAACTAATTAATGGCATCTTTAATAGAAAAAAAAGTTAATAATAAGAAGAATCAATTCCAAGTTGGTGAAATAATTCTAGATGTATAATGTATGTTTTTCTCACTATTTCTTTTAGTTATAAGGATGCAACATCTATGAAGTGAGCGTGTGTGGACGTTAGGGACATACCCTTGCAGCTATAGAGCCAGAACCTATTTTTAGGGGTTGTCCAAGGGTGAAAATCTTCTATGAAATAGGCCATATATGGTATAGATAAGACTCATTTTCATCTATCTTCCACCCGATTTCCAATTAGTTCCTATTCAATGCTTTCATCAGAAGGTCAATTAGCATATATCAAAAGCCAGCCTTAGAAACAATGTGCTATTTTTTCTTCTCTTAAATTTATTTCATGATGGAATCTACTAATTCCACCTTTAATGCTTTCAGTGAGTGCTGGTAATGGTGGTTACAATGACAATAGAAGTGACACTAGAGATTTCGGCGGTAAGGCATATGTTCTGCAGGTTTTTAGTGGGAGTAGCCGTGGATTGTCATCTATAGTAGCCATTGCCAAACTCCAAGTCCAACAACCTTCTTAAATAAGCCTTCCAAAGCCACCAATACAAATCAATCTTTAACATTCTAAGGCTTACACATTTTAATGAAGAACTAGAAATTGAAGCCACCTTAATCATCAAAACTTACAAGCCTGAACCTTTCCATGTAATTGAACAATAATAAATAAAATAAAAACCATTAGGAAATTGTAATAAAAACTAGTTCCTTTTTTCTTTATAATTATCAATTAAATTAATTGAAGAGGTTTCTAAATTCTTTCAAAACATTTCCAAGCCTCATCATAGTCTCTTAAAGCTTCATGAGATTAGAGAAATTGTACTTAAAAAAAGAAGAGAGGTCAAGGGAATGAATAGTGGGGAGGAGAATAATGGCTTACAAAGGTTAACGACTGCAACTAATTAAAAGAGACAACTTATGGTTATATATATATATATATAGATGGGTTGGACCTATCTAGTTGATTTGGGTTTAGGTTTGTTTTGAAGGATGTTACATTGGAGACCTTAGTTCTACCATATTATTGATGCATATTTTCCAGCCACCTTCACCCGCTTTTTCACTTACTTCTAATCAATGTTTTGAAAGTTAGAGGTTGAATACAATCAGTTCTATTAGGGAAGAGTTTCAAGGATATCGAAAGAGATTGGATTGGGATGTTAAAAGTAAAAAGTCTTAAATAAAATGATTGTCATTTTCATGAGCATTCTCTTACATTTACTTTTGTTTCCTCTTAGTTTTTGTCATTGTTCATTTGCATTTATATAAAATATATGTAAAGATACATAAGAAGCTTGGATTTGGAGTTTGGAAATAAGGATTCTTGAAGAAGAAGTTTTCATTACTATGAACATCTAAATCTCTACTTTGATTTATTCTAGTTGTATTCATTGTCTCTTTAGACCTTGAATCATTTTACATGGAAGAACATTTAGAGATTTGCTTTGAACGAGAAAGACAACTCATGTTTTCTTTGACAAATTATATATTGTTGCATCTTGTAGATTTATAATTTGATTAATGTCTTATTTTTCTTAGTATAGGGAAATCTAGCTTTGTTCTTGCATCATTAAACCCTTTAGATTAAGTTAGTTCTTTGCCTTCTTAATGTCAATACATTGATTGCTAACTAATAGTTTAAGATAACTAGTTTTAATATTTGATATAAAGTAGTCAATTTGATAGGTTAACTAGTAGCTCAACATTCAAATTAGTAGTCATTAATTTTTCCTTATGGGATTAAAATTCAACTCACTAATATGTTATGAAAAATGATAGGTACACTTGTCTATAATTGTGCATAGTATAGAAGTAATTTTTTTAATTTTAAACTTGACATTATCATTAAATATACAAGCATACCCTTTCCTTACCAATAATATCCTATTGGCCTAGGAATTTTTTAATAATTATAATAAGAGGAACCTAGAAAATAATTACTCAATAAAGACAAATTTTATCAAATCCTATGACTTTGTTAATTAGAAGTTCCATCATTACTTTCTACTAAGCTTTGGATTTTCTACTTTTAAAAAAATGGGTAATGACTTGCATATACTCTACCTCTTTTGGTGTGGTCATTAATTAAGAGTTCATAATATACTTCAAGGGTAGGAAAGGCTTAAGAAAAGGAGACTCCTTATCTTATTATCTTTTCACCTTTTATATTGGATTCTTATAATCAAGTATAACATTTATTCTCAGAAGGGATTAAAGTATCACTCTTACTATAAGAAGCTACTATTAAATCATTTAACTTTTAAAGATGTCATCATAATTTTTTGGGGGATTGAGAAACATTGTATAAAGATTCTTATGGAATTATTTTCAACATTTAGTGTTATAATAGAGTAACGTCATCCTATCTATAATGGTCATGAACTTTGCCATAAGACAAATTACTTTAATTGGAATGAAGTTGTAGCCACTTCCTATCACATACTTAGGACTTTCCATTATCTCTTTTACGCTAATATTTAGAGATTGACTACCATTATTAGACAAGATATATAGTAGGCTGGGATGTTGGTGCAATAATGCTCTTTCATTTGTTGGAAGAGTCTAGCTAGTCATATAAGTTCTTAGTAGCCTCCACATTTACTAGACTTCTCATCCTGTGTTGCTAAAGAAGCTAACCAATTACATGGAAAATATCATAAGGAACTTCTTATAAAAAGGTGATGTTACTAAGAAAGCTAAAGCAAAGTTTAAAAGTAGTGATATATTTAAGCCTAAGAATGATGGAGGATTAGGGATTAACTTAACTATGTCCACTTCTAAAATCGACTTATCTAAAAGAACACGGAAGTTATTCATATGTTGATCCTATATGGCACCTAAGAGCGGGTGTATTAGGTTGTAAAAAAAAACTTTATTTAAATTATGCACCACTTTAAAGAAATTGCGAAAGCTAAATAAACAAATATGAAATAAACTTGTTCTTATTGAATAAAAATAAGTAAGCAATACAAAAAATAATAGTTTCAACAACTTACAAACTCCTTTTACACTCAAGGATAACCCTCTCATATTCTTTTCCTAATGCTCAAGAATAACCTTATCTTGTTCTTTTTGAAAGCTCAAGAATAACCTCATTAGTACAATGCTTTAGTGTGCTAAAAGGACACTCACTCTCAAAGAGTATACAAAAACAAGGCTAGCTAGCTTTTACACACTTTAAATGCAATATGGGCATAATTCACTTTCTTAAAAACTCAAAAGGCTTCACGTATTTCATTATAACTTGTTTCTTCCATTGTGTGTCTTTGCTCCATGCTAAAATAACTATTTATACTACTAATCAAGATTAACTAGTAGTTGGTAAATCTCCAATGTTCATCTTTTCAATTAATACTTGTGAACGTTATGTAATATAACCATTCCTAATTTTTTGTTGCATAATATTTTTCGTTCGGTCGACTGATAAGCAATATTCGGTCGAATGGTCTTTTGGTTTTGTACATTTGGTCAGTCGACATTCTAAATTTGGTCTAGCATTCCTCTTTGTAGATGCATTCGTTCGACCAAACCTTCTTCCTAACGTGTTCAATCGACTGGGGTCCATTCGATCGACTGATCTGTAGCCAATAGTAATAGTCACAACTCAGATCAATATATTTTCTTCTCATAAACACTTCAAGATTTTTCTTTCCAACACACCTATTTTTATAACACACTAAAGCAAGTAAAAAAAATATTAGCAGTAAAGGTATTTTTTTCATCATCGAAACAAAATGGAACCTCCCTTGGTCCAACAATCTCCCTCTTTTTGGTTATGGCAAAACCACATGATATTAAAACATAACACAGCATATAAATATTTTAGAAACTCCTCCTAAAATAAACAAGAGTTCAAAACTTCATAAAAAAATTGTTATTTACTCCTCTAAGTTCATGCATAAGGTAAACATAAAAGATATCACATATATATCACATATCACATACCACCTCTCCTCCTTTTTGGAATCAACATAAAAAGGGAAAAGACGTTATAGGGAATTCCCATAAATCATATTGATTTCTCTTTGAATTGAATAAAAATGGTCTTTACATAAAGGCTTAGTAAAAATATCTACTGATTGATACCAGGTAGTAACAAAATCAAGTCTAATATCTCCATTTTACACATGATCTCAAATAAAATGATATCAAATTTCAATATCCTTAGTCCTAGAATGCTGGATAAGGTTATTGGCCAAACAAATAGTACTTGTATTATCACATCGAATGGGAATTTCATCAAGATTCAAACCATAATTCCTAAGTTATTATCTAAGCCACAATACTTGAGTGTAGCAAGTACCGACGGCTTCATATTTGACTTCCATTATAGACAATGCAACAAAATTTTGTTTCCTACAAAAACTCGAAACTAATACATTTCCTAAGAAATGACATGCACCAAATGTACTTTTCCTTTGTAGTAAACTGCATGCATAATCAGCATCAGAATATCTAACCAAGTTTAAAGATTTATTTCTAGGATACCAAAGTCCTAAATTCAATTTACCCCATAAGTACTGCAAAATATGTTTAACAGCTAACAAATGAGATTCATTAGGATAAGATTGAAAATGTGCACATAAACAAACACTAAACACAATAGCAAGATGGCTAGTAGTCAAATACAATAAACTACCAATCATACCTCGAAATAGTTTTACGATTACCTCTTTACCATCTTCATCCTTATTCAACTTGTTAGATGTGCTTATGGGAATGCCTAAAGGCTTTGTTTGATCCACACCAAAATGCTTAACAAGATCTTGTGTATAATTTAGTTAAATAATGAAGATTTCATCCTTCATTTGCTTGATTTGGAGTTTGAGGAAGAAGTTCACTTCTGCCATCATGCTTATCTCGAACTCTCTACTCATACACTTAGCAAATTCTTCACATAAAGGTTCATTAGTGACACAAAAAATAATATTACCTACATATATTTGAAAAATTAACAGTTAATTTTCATCCTTCTTAATAAACAAGGTAGTATCTACTTTACCCTTTTCAAAACCATTTCCAAGCAAAAATATACTCAATCTATCATACCATTCTCTAGTGCTTGTTTTAAACCATATAATGCTTTGGATAGTTTTAAAACATGTTTAGATGCATCATGTCATTCAAAACCAGGGGGTTACTCAACATACACATCTTAAATAAATCTTATTGAACTAAGGGAGTTTCCAATCTTAGTTTTGATGATAAAAAACATAATTACTACTAATGATTTAAGCTTCCATGATGAAATTCAAAGATAGATTATTTCAAGATGATTCCATATGTAAAGCTTGAAGTTTGAAGGACTAAGATGAATATAAAGGAAGATACAAGAGATATGGAAGATACAAGACCTTAGTTAGGGTATCTTGCATACAATTGTAAGTTTCTTTTATTGTTCAATTAACCTAAGGGCTCAACATTGATCATGCATTGCATGTAGTCACTCCTAAGTTACATAAAGTTTAATTTCATAGAAAATCCATTTTTTGAAGTTAATTAAATCATGTTGATGTGTTGTATGGTCTCAAATTTTGCCCTAAGACTTTTTTTGAAGTTCTATTTTATTGTAGGATAATATCTGAAATTCGTTGGATTTGCTTAAAGTTGGTATAAGTCCTCCTCCAATGGCTACTTGCTTCCTTATTTAAAATTACTTGTTTCTTTATTTAGAATTAATTCAAGAAAAAACCCTAAAGTAGCTAAGAAAAATATAGTGTGGCCACAAAACACTTCCCAACATCTTCTTAGATCTCTCAACTCTCTCAAATCACGTTTTCATACTCTCAAAACAAGATTGATAAGTGAATCTTCTCCAATCTCTTCAAGCTACCACCATTTACACTATTTTGTTATTTATCATCGCTATCATCTTTTATATAATTGTTTAAATTTTGAGAATTCTATTCTCTGTTATAATAAGTGTTTGTAAGTTTTTTTAATCATAGTTTTTATTTTTTTTATTATTATTTTGATAAGTTAGAGCCTTATCTCTCAACTGCATTGAAACAAGTTAAATTTGTTCTGGTTTGATTTGTATATTGATTCTCGATATATAAATTGGTTTAAAAATTTTGGATATTATGTTTTTAAATTTTCCTAAGGTTTTTAGAGGTTTTCTTATTTATTTTTCAATTTTAGGAAGATTATTTCTTAGGTTTCAAGTCTGTCATGTTCAGAAGTATCCAATTTATCCATAATTTTCTTCCATAGTTTTTTGCATATTTTTGGACATTTTAAGTAGTTTCTAAAATCTTAGAAAAACTATTTTCTGATTTCACAAGTTCCCTAGTGTGTTTTAATTTTTTTAAATTTTTTCGAGGTTATTTGAGTTGCTTTCAAAATCAGTTTCTAGACACACATAAACTGTCATTATTTTTCTAATCTTGAGTTAACTGAATCGTTTGATTATATAAATTAGTTCTAGGTATACAAGAGTGCTATTCTTTGTTTTTTTTATGACCTTAGGATCATTAAGGTATTTTTTAAAAATTTTTGGGCACTTATTTCTACTGTTTAAGGTCCAAGTTTATAGAATGCTTCAATTTTCTAGATTTCATGTACTTGCTTACATTCATATATTTGAGCATCTAAATCTGAATTTTTTTTTACAAATTATAGTTTTATGTTTGATTAGTCCTTAAGAGCTTCATTGTTCATTTACTTGAATTTTTTAGGCTTATTTGACTATTTGGAAATATTACTTTTCTTATCTGTCAAATCTATCCCAATTTGGATTAAGTGAATATTTAAGATTGTGTTTCTTTATCATGCAAATTTGTTTGTGCATCAAATCTATCATATCAAGTTTGTTTAAGCTGTCATTGGTTGTATTGATTATTCATTTCATTAGTGAAAGCATTGGAGTCCTTAGCTTAACGGTGGCTTAAGTGAAATACATTCATAACTATCCCCTTTGCCGTTCTGCTTGCCATATATATCTGATGCTATCTCCTGTTTCTGGCCTGAACAAATTGATATCCGCCAAGTCGATCGCCTGCTAATGCGAAATTTGTATATCCTAAAAAATACGAAGATATAAATTGTTAAGGACGTA
>JAOXYD010000004.1:10979814-10991615 GCA_028565735.1 Pinacopodium congolense | reverse complement strand
ACTCCATCAGAGTAAGATAATTATCCCATTTTCCTGTGAATTCTAACACATAACCCCGGCGCATATCTCCCAATATATGAATAAACTGTTCAGATTGTCCACCTGTCTGGGATGGAAAGCAATACTGAATTTGAATTAAGTACCTTAAGCCTTATGTAGATTTTTCCAAAATCTCGATGTAAATTGACGATCACGATCAGAAATAATAGACAACAGTACTCCATGCAGTCTCACTATCTCATTTATCCAAAGAATAATCAAGACGAACAAGTAAAAAAATGAGCAAACTTGATAAACTTATCCACAATCACTCATACAGCGTCATGTTTCCTTTGAGTAAGTGGAAGTCATGTGACAAAATCCATGATAATGTTATCCCATTTCTATTGAAGAATAAAAATAGGATGCAACAAACAAGATGGAACCTAATGTTCAACTTTAACTTGCTGACATGTCAAACATTTAGCCACATAATCCACAACATCTCGTTTTATACCCGACCACAAGTAATGTTGTTTCTAGTATTGGTACATCTTATTACTACCAAGATGCATTGTAAAGATAATATTATGAGTATCAAACATCAACTTCTTATTTAATTCATCATACTGGTACACATAATCGATCTTTATAATACAAATCATCATCTCCTTTCACAGAAAAGTCAGGTTGCTTACCTTCTCAAGTAGTCAGGATAAGTTATTGTAACTTCTTATCCACACTCTAAACATCACGTATTTCTTACCTCAAAGTAGGCTTAACCTTCAATTGAGCTATTAAAACCCTTCGGAGACAAGTCCCTATTTACTCTGCTTCACTGCTAATGCTGAAATGGTCTTCGACTTAAGACATCAGTCACAACATTATCCTTACCCGGATGGTACTCTATAATATAGTCATAATCTTTAAACAATTCCAACCAACATCGTTGTCTCAAATTAAGTTCTTTTTAGGTAAGCAGATACTTTAAGCTCTTATGATCAGTAAAGATCCTACACTTTTCACCATACAAGTAGTGTCGCCAAATTTTCAAAGCAAACACTACTGCTGTAAGCTTCAGATCATGTGTAGGATAGTTCTGTTCGTGAGGCTCTTGTTGCCTATAGGCATAAGCAACTACCTTTCCATCTTGCATCAAAACACAACACAAATCATTTCTAGATGCATCACTAAATATAACATATTCCTTATCAGACGTGGGTTGAGCTAACACATGAGCTTCAGTAAGCATTCCTTTTAGTTGATCAAAATTATTCTGGCATTTATCAGACCATTCATACTTCACCCCCTTCCATAATAGTTTAGTCAATGGA
Organism: Pinacopodium congolense; assembly: GCA_028565735.1. NCBI lineage: Eukaryota > Viridiplantae > Streptophyta > Magnoliopsida > Malpighiales > Erythroxylaceae > Pinacopodium > Pinacopodium congolense. Next base: position 10,990,302 of record JAOXYD010000004.1, on the reverse strand, counting down.
GATGCTATCATTGAAAATCCCTTCACAAACCGGAGGTAGTAACCTGCTAATCCTAGAAAACTTCTTACTACTATCACATTCATTAATGGCTTCCAGTTAACAATTGCTTCAATCTTACTAGTATCAACTCTAATCCCTTTAGAAGAGACAAAATATCCAAAAAAAGATACATCTTGAAGTCAGAAATCACACTTTCTTAACTTGGCAGACAACTACTTTTCCCGCAGGATCTGTAACACAACTCGAAGATGCTCAGTATGATTATGCTTATTCTTCGAATAGACCAGGATGTCATCTATAAACATTACCACAAACTAGTCTAAATAAAGCTTGAATACTCTATTCATCAAATCCATGAATACAACTAGAGCATTAGTTAACACAAATGGTATTACCAAGAATTCATATGTCTATAATTTGTCTTAAATGCAGTCTTCGGAATATCTATTTTCGTAAACCAGAGTTGATAGTACCCTGATTGCAGATCTGTCTTTAAAAATACATCAGCATCTTTTAATTTATCAAACATATCTTCAATCATTAGCAATGGATACCTATTCTTCACTGTGACTCTATTCAATTGTCTATAATCAATACACATCTGAAGAGCACTATTTTCTTCTTAACAAATACAACCGGTACTCCCCATGGCGAGACACTGGGTCAAATAAACCCCTTATCCAAAAGCTCTTACAACTACACTTTCAATTTCTTCAATTCAGTAGAAGTCAGCCTATACGGTGTTCTGGATATAGAAACATTGCCATGAATAACTTTGATACACAACTCCACTTCCCTTTCAGGAGGGGGTCCAGGTAATTCTTCAGGAAAGACATCCGAAAATTCATTTATCATCGGAATATCTTACAATTTCCTACTTTCCTTCTTAGAGTCAAACACAAAGGACAAATAAGTTTCACATCCTTTTTTGAGAAGCTTCCAAGCTTACATAGCAGAGACCACATTAGCTAAAGGCAATTGTCTTAGCAAAACTATCTTAGCAGTACAATCAATCACTGTCTGATGCTTAGATAACCAATCCATACCCAAAATCAAATCAAACTTACGAAAAGGCAATTTAATCAAATCCGCTACATATTCATTTCCTTATATCACAACAGGACAGTGTCTAAACACCTGATTAACAAACACACCACTACCTAAGGGACTAGTCACGTAAATGTCATATTCTAACTGATCTACAGGCATCTACTTATCAGACATATCCCCAATACATATGTAAGAATGAGTAGATCTAGTATCAATCAATGCATACATAACAGAATTAAAGAGAGAAACAATAGCAGTAATGACTTTAGGTGAGTCCTGATCCTCACGACCTTCAATGCATAAGCTCAAATCAAAGCAGAAGGTATAGCTGGTTGATCAACAGTTTTTGATTGGTTATTCGGATTAGGTCTAAGCTAAATAGATCATCCACGACCTCTACCTCGTCCTCTGTTCCCAGCAGATGCATAAGAAACCTCCATATTAGCTTGTGCCATATGAAATTATCTCATAAGACAGTTAGCTATCAGATGCTCAGTACTACTACATCGAAAATATGCACCCTTAGCTTGTGCCACCCTTAGCTCTCCAACAAGTACTCCAATGAAGTCTGGAGCAATGAGGACACTCTAAAGCACCAGAACCTCGGCTCACAAAAGAATCCCGAGCAATAATAGTCGATAAAGGAAAGTTTTGTTGCCTTCCCCGGGCTATAAATCTCTGGGTAAATTCAAGTGCAGAGAGAATACCTTCACGACTCCACTTGCCTAAGGATTGGCCTCCTCTGACAATGCCCCTTCGTTGACCCCTTTCTCTCCTCATCATCTCTTGCCTCTCTATTTTTATAGCAGCTTTCACCAGTTGATAGTAATTCACTTGCTGCAGTAAAGTAAATGCTACAAGAAGCTCCTTAATCGAATCGTTCAAACTATCATCGAACTGATAAAATCGAAACTCCTCAATAAGTACTAGTTCAGATACATACTTATTGAGCTTATTAAATCGTCTGTCGTACTTAACAATAGACAGATTTCGCTGCTTCATGTTTAGAAACTGCTTCCACTTCTCCTTTCTATAAGCCTCCATAACATACTTATTTTTGAATTCTTGGGTAAAAGAATTCTAAGTTGGAGGCACAAGTAGTTAAGGATTTCTCAAAGCAAACTTTCACCACTCGTAAGCTGCTCTTTGAAGGAGAGAGACGGCACAATGCACCATCTGTTCTGGTGGATAACTGATTTCAACTAATACCCTCTCCATTTTCTTTATCTATAACTCAGTTTTTTTATATTCCTAAAAAAATGTTTCAATAAATTCGTCAGCTCCATACTTTCACAACTGATCAATCAGAGCCTTTGGTGTGGTCATACAGTGTGGTAACATCATCATGTCCTGCGATAACTTAACTAAAGCCTCTCCCTGAGCTGGAGGAGGAGGTGGTACCTCGACTTCACCTCGATTAACTCCAAATGGTCCAAAGATAGATAGACGAGATCGCTCAGGATTAGCACTCTCATCAACCTTATCAATAGCTTTGTGAGATTTTTTCATCTTTAATTCTATAATCAAAACATGGGACAAACCGTATTAAGCCAAAACACAATTTTATATCTAAGTATAAGCAAAAGTTAAAAGCGGATGACACCAGAATCGCCTAAACCATGCTCTGATACCAAAAGATATAACACCTACAGACCCCCTGAAGGATATACAAATGTTACCTAAGACATGACTTAAACATATCAGAACAATTCAATGCATTCCCCAAATTTAAACATCCAATCATTCATTTTTTCATACATATTTGACTTAAAATAGAATTTAACTAGCACATTGAATTTATCCGAATATACGCCTCAACTACAACACCATCCCAAATTAAAGTTATTATCTTACAAACCCTTAAACAAACAGCACATATCTAAAGTTCAAAACTTTTACAAAATACATCATGTCTCATATTATTACATATAACTCAGATAAATATTCCCAAAACAAAACACGTTCTTCATTGGCCATTGCCGTTGTTATTATCCCAGTATTCAAACCTTTTTATCTGAGCCTACATGGGTAAAACCACGTTGTTAAACGCAAAGTTTAGTGAGAAATAAACTAAACAGGTATAAGCTGACAACTGTTACAAATAGTCATTCAAATATTCACATATTCAAAAACAATTCAAATACTCATAATAAAATATAACATATCAAAAGAGATTACACATTTGCTTTAGAGCCAAACTCACCAATATCATAACTGAATATGATAAGATTAAATCATAACTTCTTTGTAATAAAACAGAATTTACTTATTTTAGAATAGAGTTCAGCTGTTTCAGAACAACGTTTATTTATATCAAAGCTGAGCATATAACAGAATACAAAATATATTAGTCTGTTAGTCCTTTATACAAAAATGGTCAACATGACTAATACAGGAGATACCGTGATTTGTATCATAGAACAAGAGAGATATATGTCTCAATAACAGGAGACATCGAAATGTCAGTAACAGGAGACACCGAAGTGTCACAGGAGCATTTGTAAACCCTTCTAGGCATGCCTATATACCCATAACTAAGACTTAACATTATTAAAACAAAATAGGTTCATTTCATACTTCTCATGTGAGGGGAATATTACAACACATACAACCTTATTCCACTTTTCTTCAACTTGACATATTCATTGATTTCCAAATAACCGAACATTTCATACAATTACAAGTATATGTAATAAGGCATTAATAGAGGTATTGAGTCCTCACAAAGTATATATATTCACAAAAATAGAAAGCACTTCTAATATTATGTTAATTATCAAACTCTTCAGACAATTTTTGGTCCGGAATTAATATAATATAATACATAAACCAAGCAGTTGTTGAATACTAAATAAAGTTCATAACACGCCTTAACAAATCCATTTATAATGTAACCTGATAGAGTTCATCAATTGCCCAAAACTCCAAAAAAAATTTACCTTCCTAACCATTTCTCATAATTTTATACTTTGACTAATTTGAGTTCTAAAGTCCAAAGAAAATCAAGAAATAATAAAAGGTTCCTGCACAAGGGCTGTGATAGGCAATACTAGGAAGATAAGCATACTTTAAGCTCTGGTCACTTGTTTATCAAGTTGTTTTCACTAAGATCAAGTTAAGACCTATATCTAAAATTTTTATTTTTTGAGTTTCTTCAAATTCATGCTCTAAAGACATGTACAATAGATTGAAAGACTGAAGTTAGAATTTCGTCCTACACAGGGGTCTATCACAGGAAGTATTAGGAAAACAAGCATAACTTAAGCTCTAGGCACTCTTTTATTAAGCCGTTTTCACTGAGGTCAAAATAAGACCTATATCTACAAAGTTTATTCTTTGAGATGCTTCAAATTCATGCTCTAAAGATATGTAAAATAAATCAAAAAAGTGAAACTAGATTTCGCCCTGTCTTCAATCAGCTGCTTTTTTTTTAAGGACAGGTTTTTTGGTCAATTTGGTTTGGCCATTTTGACATACAAACTGGGGGTTTTAGGCAATATGTTCTCTAAATAAATGTTCCTTTATGTCTTAAGTTTCTAACAAAATAAATTTGATGCAATTTGGTTGCTTATTCCAAGAGTTATACCCAAAATACTACAAACTGCTCTCAAATATAGATAACAACCAAAACTCAACTTCAAATCAATTTTCAAAACCCTTAATGTCAGAAATCAAATTCGATTCCTTCATGAAAGTTGTAGATATATGTATCAAACATCAAATGATACATGTTATAACATGATACTAAGTTTAGTATTCCCTTACCTTACTAAAATTCAAATCCAAGTCCAAGAATCTAGTTAAACCAAGCTTCCAAACAACTAGCGTCCTATTGTTAATGATCCAAACTCCAGTAGAAATTAAGAGAAGATGGGAGGTTTTTGGTGGAAAGAAAACAAAAATGAAGAGAGCTGGAATACTCTAGCAGAAGTTTGCTTCATCACTAGCCAGGTATCACTAGCTTAAACACCAAGGTGTCACTAATTTAAGATGCCATTTAACTCCAAGGTGTCACTAGCTTAATTTGCCACTTAACACCAAGGTATGCTGTCCACTTGCCCACCATTTAGGCTTCCATTTGTAACACTTTAAGACTTGTTTATGAAATGTTACTTTGATATTATTTTGGATAGAATTTGTTGAATATGATAAGAGAGTATTGTGTAATGGAATTATATCTAAGGTTTGTTTGTGTCAGTTATGTTGTTTGAGTCATAATTAAGCTTAAAAACCCCCAAATTGTGTGATTCTAGTTGCATCTAAAACCTAAGACATAGAGGTAAATATCTTTAAAAGATACTTTGATTTAATTATGGTTCTATAACTTTTGAAATTAAAGTCGAAAAAGGTGACATGGTGCTGCCCATATTTTAGAGCAACTTGTGACCGTTTGTTCATATCTCATGATTTAGAACTCTAAATAGTCTTATTGTTAATGCTATAGAGACTACATACAAAGGAAATTTTTTTTCTAGAAGACCTCAAAACCCAGTTCTGACTTTTTTTATATGCATATTAAGGAAAAAATCATAGGCTTAGTCATTTTAATTTCCATGTATCAACTTAACTTGTCACTTGATAATTTTCTTAGTCTAAATTTATTTCCTAACTATAGTCCATCAATACTAAAATTAAAGTCATATGCTGTTCACAATCGAATCATAGTACAATTTGAACTCCTATCTCCCATATACTTTCATAAAAATATATTATTTCAACTAGGGTGTATTTTGAGGCCTTACAATGATCTTCCTCATGTTTCAATCATTTGAATAAAATTAACTTACTTTTTTAGAATATCCTATTATATTGAATCAAACATGATTTTCAAGTAACATTATAAGATAGAAATCATTAATTTAATTATCTAGAATTAGAACGCAAATAAAAAAAGGGTACAGGTCCACATAGCCCTAAAAGAATCCTTAAACAATATAAATTGAGAATATGACTTATATTATCTTTATTGGTTAATAATGCATACATGGTATGATTCATGTAGTACAATATTAACTCTCTTTTATTATAGTATATATCTTTTCTTAAATGCTATACCGATGATAGTTCAGGTATATCTATTGCCTAAGTTGAGTTCATTTATTTACTCATTTAAACCATTTTTCAAAACTTGCATTTGGCATATTAAGATAGACTGGATGAACATATAATTCTCGAGAGTTATACTATTACTAATAACTTCTTTTATCCAATAATATACTTCACTTCGACATATGCATTTTAAGCCTTAAGATCTCACTTTATTACTTAGACAAATAGTTTAAAATTTGTCCCATCTCTATTCCTCCAAAGTAATGGAGCTAATGACTTTTGTTGGACGGCATCCCATAACTGTCTGAAGTACCTTTAATATCTATAATCGAATGTTCAATATGCTTTCCATCATTTGTTTTAAAAGTGAATAGTTAATTCAAAATAAAGTATTGTCACATTTTTAGGATTAAAGTTTCGTATAAAATTCATTCAAGAAAATAATGATGTTTAATACTCAATTAAACATATGTTACATCAAATATTTAATAACAAACATCACTGATATAATCACATGGCATATTCATTTCTCTTTTGAGCTACTATGTCTTTATGACATAATTGTACTTAATTTTGATACGTTTGATTTAGTCTCAACATGTGAATTCTCTACTATTATCTTTCAATGTGTTTATTAGTACATAACAAAGTGCTTATGAGATTACCAATTGCATCTCATCATGTGGCATCTACAAATACTACATATTGCTTAATTGCTCATCTTTAGGTGATGGTAATGTTAAAGGCTTTACAATCTTGTATATAGAACCATTCAAGCATTCTTTGATATATATGTAGCTCATAAAAGCAATACTGGTCATCTTGAATGCTTCTTTGACAATTTAAATTCCAAGATATATGTAATCTTATCCATGTTATTTATATAAAGCATGGTTGATAGCCACTTGATCAATTTACTCAACAACTTAACATTATCACTAGCTATCATAATGTCATCCAAACATATCTATAAATTCACACTTTTTTTTTGGATCTTATAACATATACTTAATGGCCTTTATCAGTCATACTAAAATCATATGACATGATTTTTGTATGAAGCTTCATGTGCCTTTAAATTTGAGACTGCTTTAGACCATAGATTAATGATAAAAATATGAACATGTAATGTTCTTAGTCCTTGTAAACAAAACCTGTTGGTTGTTCTTCATATAAAAATGCAGTCTTTTACATCTACTTGATGTAAATTAAGATCCACTCTAAACACTAAAGTTATAATTAATTAAATAAATGTAAACCTCAGAAAAAATGAGAATGTCTTCTCATATTCAATCTTATATTGTGTAACTATTAAAACTACATTAGTCTTTCAATTAATATTTGAGAATTCATTTATACTTCATGATAATAAGTCCTTTAGGATGCTCAAATAAAGTTTGCTTACATTCATTCTTTTTTATAATTAACATATTCATTATTAGCAAAAAAGAGTAGAGCCTTTTTCATATAATTAGATCCATAAATCTCATGTGGAATTTCCAATAAGATTTTTCCTTCACCGTTAAAAAAAATCATCTAGGGATTCATCCACTCATAATGTGGTTGCACTTAAAAGATTTTAAGAGGCAAAAAAAATTGTTTCCTCTTGAATCAAATTACGGTAAAGAACTCAAATTAGGCTACAATTGTTATGATTAAAAAAAGCTTAATTTATCATCTATTTAATTGCTCCAACTTGGATGTATCATATCCATTTGTTCTCAACTTACAAGATCATTTTGATTCAGTATCTCATATAAGGATAGGCTTTGAACTATCTTTTTTTGCTTCAAAAAATCATTCTTTAAGAATATGATATCTTATAATAATCCAATTACTAGGTTATTATCTTATTAAACTTTGAACAAATAGCTTGTGAAATGATCGAAATATCCACAAAGATATTCTCCTTCCCTCTAGGACTCAATTTCCCATACTAATGAAAGGGAATGAGCAAGTAACACTTCTCCTGGAATTCAAATATAATAAGTTTGGTCTTTCACCTATCTACAATAAATATGGCGTTTAATGATTAATTTTATAGACACATAGGTAAAATATATTTGGTCATCATTGATATATTACCTCAGTAAGTTCTATCCAGACTTTACTTATATCATTAAAGACTTTTCATGATATTTCAATAAGAATTCTAGTTCTTCACTTTTCATCACCATCTATTTGATACGTTTATGGAATAATCAATTGTCTATCCCTTCAACAGTCATCACATGAAATCACTTGAATTGCTCAGATAAGGATACTAAAGACAACTTATCATTGATCAGTTCTCAAAGTCATTACGTGCTTTATTTCACTGATTTTCATCCAAAAGTGTAACTTTTGAAAGCAACATAATGCTTCATACTATAAGAAATTAAGTAGATATGACTATATCAATTATAGTCATTTATAAAGTACCGGAATAATTACCTCAATGTCACAAATATTACAATCTTTTTTACTACAGATATCATGATGAATTAAATATAATGAATTAATAATTCTTTATACCACATAAAATGATTTATTATGTAATTTTATTGGTTATAAGTAGATAATTTTATATTATGTAGGCCTTCAAAAAAAAGCCCATTTGACTAATTAACTTATTTGATTTTTGTCTAATATGGCCAAACCTAATAATGCCATCAATTGGTATTGATTTTACAATTGTTAAATGAGGTAAGGAAGTAATAAATATGCTTAACATTCATCTAATACTATAAAATCTTATAACATAAAACCATGACTATGATTATTTCATGATCCTTATCATTTTTTATCATAAAAAATTGATATAGAATCTTCGACTATCATAAAAGATATAACAATAAATAAGAACTTCTTCTTATATCTTTTTTCCATTTCGTAGATTGATGAGCGTTGGCATCACTTAAAAAAGATCTTGAGAACTATAGAAGACTTTCTTTTTTTTTTTTTGGCCATATTTTGCATAGACTCACCGTAAAGCTTCAACATTTTGTTTACATCCTCTTGTGAGTATTATTAATGATTGTAGCTGTTCAAAATTATTAAGCCCCATCTTCCTATTGATCTTTGTTCTTACATGATCGTGAAACCATGAAAAAAATCGTATTGAACAATCCAGTCACTGAAAATTTGCATCCATTATCACCCATATAGCAGTTGAAGAACAACGTTAAAGTAGAGATATAAATCATCTAAATAGAATTTGTAGTTTGAAAAATCGATTTGAGATTTAAGGAAACCTTGCAGCCGAAGAACTAGATAACGCACCTCCAAAATGGAGGAAGACGGTGACGAAAATGAAAGACGACGACAATGGCAGAAAACGAAGGGAAAACGCACAAAATGACGACAATGCAGAGACAGGAGATAGAAAACACAGGGAACCAAAAAAACCCAGAGAGGACGCGGACTTGGACGCAAACGCAGAGGGAGAAGGAAGAGAAGCTAGGTTATTCAAGGATCAAATGAAATCGTTTTGTATAAGAACAAAGCAACACCGTAAAGTTGCGTCGTTTAATCCATGACAACCCACTTTGTTGCCTCTTCATCTAGCAAAATAGCATTGTTTCAAGCATAAATGAAACGATGTTGTTTTGTTCTACGCAAAAATGACACCGTTTTGCCAGGTGCAAATGTCACTTTACCAGTAAAAGAAAGTTGGTTCACGTCAATAGACTTTGATATGGGCTAACGATTAAAAAAATTTGAAAGTATTAGAACTAATTTAATAATTTTTAAAATTGTAAAGCTTAAATTGATAATTTTGACTACAACAAAGACTTCGTATGACTTTACTTCTCTTTTTATTTTTTTGGAAGCTAAAAGTCTTAAAGTAACCCTCCTGCACATGAGAAAGGGTCCATTACTTTTAATAAGCCTTCATCATTCGAGAGGAGAGCTACCAAGAGCCTTCAACTTGAGAGCTCTCCAATATTTTTCTTTTAAAAATTTCAGCCGTATTTGCACTAATGAATTAAATATTATATTAATATCGGTATTAGATTAGTTTTAAAAATGATACAGTACTGATACTAATTAATATCAGTATTATTTAGAATAATTTTTTAAAATTATAACTTAATTTTTTAATTTTATAAAATTTATAAAATAGTTTAAAAATATATTATATTATATAATTTTTAACTTAACTTTAAATTTAAAAATATAAAATTTTTTATATTTTTTTCGATAACAACTGGTATTAGTCGATATTTAAATCTGACACAGAATTAACATATTTCATATTGATTTATGTCTGATACCGACTGGTACTGATATGGTATCAAATACACTGATTCATACGTATTTTTTCTAAACTATTTATTTCAATTACTGAGTGTACTTTCATATAAAAATATAACAAATTCTTCTTTAGATCTTCCACATGCTTGAATT
>JAOXYD010000004.1:10960776-10974933 GCA_028565735.1 Pinacopodium congolense | reverse complement strand
ATTATACTTATTATTTTACATGTATTATTATAAGAATATATTTTTAAATTTATTAATATTATTTTTATTTAATAATAGTTAAATACTTTAATTATATTTATAAATATTAACAAAAATCTATATTAAAATTTTTAAAATAAATATTAATATAACTTTCTCACTTTTTCAATTAAATAAATTTGCAAATTTTTATTAACATTTAAAAAATTAATTGAAAAAAGTAAAAAGATTAAATAAATAAGATTGAATCTAAAATGTAAAATCAGATTAAGTCAAATCACTGATGACGTTAATCTTTTTTACAACTTTTAAAATTCACTCAATTGAAATTTTTAAAAATTTTATCACTTAGATAAAAAAAAAGTGTAAAAATATTTGATCACTTATTTAACTATTAACCTTTAAAAATCTAAGGAACAAAAGCTTTGTTCTTACAACTACTACTAGTTGGCATCAGAAGAACAACTAACGTGGGAGCCCATTTGTAGGCATATAGATCATCTCTCTTAATTCAAGTAACAGCGATAGTGTATGAACTCACTTTAACCATTCCTGAAGAATAACATGCTACACAAATAAACAAACGAAAAAAGAAAGAAAAAAATAAAAAGAGGGAAGCAAGGAAAAATGTCAAATAGGTGAAAAGGAAAATTGAAATTCTATGTAATAATTACAGGTTAGCTATGCTATTGTCGTATTAGACAGTTGCAGAAGGTATTTCCGTACGTTGCTCTCTCACTCTACAAAACTTTAATAGGCAAGAGCATCTCCACACAAAGATCCTCTCAGAATTTTAACCTGCAAGATACAGGAAATTTTATTATCTTGTTGGATATGTTCTTGTGCAGAAGCAGTTCACAAGTAAATCCCCGGATAAAACGGAGATACCCATGTAAAAGTTCTTGGGGAGGCATACATGTAAAAGTTCTTAAGGTAATCGTAATTAACAAAAGTGTTATGGAATAGACAAGAACATTTTCTCTCAAAGTGACTATGAAGTTAATTTTGGATCCTCTACCATACAATATTAAACATGATCTATCCCACAAAAAATCATTTAGGATCAACTATCAAATCGATCTTAATAAAATTGGTCTCCAGGGCAAATACTTGATGTCAGTTCATATTGCACCTCTGTGAAATCCTCAATTTTCGAATTCCATATATCACATATCAAAAAATTTCGTATAAGAGAAGACAAGATAGTAACTGCAACCTCAATTAACATCTTCCTATCCGCTACACCTATTTTAAAGATCTTAAGAAGAGGAACACCTCAATATGTCTTTTCCGTCCCATCCAAATTCCATAAACATAGCTGAAAAAGAAAAGCCAAGGACGTATGTCGTTTAATCTCTCTCTGTCCCATAATAACCTTCAATCATCAAAATCAACCTAGTTATCCAAGTACATGCAGAACTTGCTGTGTCGCCAACCAGTATATTCCTATTTTGATTATCCAATTATCTTCGCTAATTTCTGTGCCTAGCTCTTACGCTAACATGATCATAACTTTTGATTGTAAATCATACAATAAGGGCCTACCTGATTGATTATTGTCAGTATTCTCAGCTCCTTGACTGGTAGTTGGTTTGCTGGCATTTGGGTTGGCCATTGCTTGGTGCTGGAAATATTAGTAGTCAACATAAAGTTTTTAAAAGATAAGCAATGAGTTGGCTTCCAAGTAACTGAGAGGCAAGTAAAAAGTTCATGTCATAAATGGCGCAACAGGATGCGGGTTCACTCAGCACATAGATGGAAGTTCCACAGCAACTTAGTGAAGACATCCAACAGATTGAAAATCAACAGTTAAGACTTAGTGAATGAATACTTGGAACAATTTATACATCAAAAGTGGAGCCATATTGCAAACCTGAGGAACTTGCACTTGCATGGGGTGGGGGTGGAGACCAAAGTATTGCTGATATGGATCAATGAAGTTAGGCATCCGTGGCTGGTCTTGATGTTGCCCAGTTAGTGAGCTTAGCAGGGGATCTGAATGGTTGGCTGCTTGTGTTCTGGATGGATCAGGAGGGACAGGTGGCATATGAAAGGTTGGTATAGGGAACCTTGGACCCATATGTGCCCCTGTAGCTGGAGTTGGTAAATGCGAACCAGCTAAAACATTTGGATATGGCATTATTGGTCGATTCATTCCAAGTTCCATGCCCATGCCCATGCCCATCCCCATTCCCATCCCCATTGGTGGCATATATTGCTGCACTCCAGGAAACATCATTGGAACCATGCTGCATCCCATGGACATCATCTGCAGTAATTAATTACACTAATGTTTTATCATTGATAATGCAGAGGTCAAGAGTTAAACACAGAACCATGCACAGGATTGCATAAAAGTAACATTAGAAACTGCCAACTGGATTCATTATTTGATCGGAAAGTTCATTGCATAGAAATAAAACTGTCCATTAAGATTTTAGACGTAATAATTGATATTCTTGTTTATATTTTAGTGATATTAGTTGATATTTTAGATAATAAGCGGATTCTTTGGGATTTTGTTATGCGATTTTATAGATTCTATCAAGGAATTGATTCCCCTTGAATTAAGAAAGTGATTAGGGTTGTATTCTCCTATATATTTCCTGTACTATTCACATAAAAAGTATGAAGAATTATTTTTCTCCTTTTTTTTCATCTAACGTCTTCATAGTATCAAAGTTACAACTCGTTTACAATTATTGTCATCAGTCCTAAATGGATTATCATTTAGTGATGACCGGTCAAGAGAGAAACTCCTCATCCTCCAGCAGTTATTTCAGTATGTGACCAATCCTAGGGATACATTAGGAAACACACAATGTTGTGGTGATCTTCTCAGCTCAAATCTACCCTTTCAACTGACAAAACACAAGTTGAATGGCCAGAACTACATGGAATGGGCGAAACCGATAAAATTGGTCATTGATGGTAAAGGTAAACTTGGCTATTTGACTAGAGAAATAATAAAGCCGGCTTCAGATGATCCAAACATTGCGATATGGAGGTCTGAAAATTCTTTGATCATAGCTTGGTAGATTAATTCAACAGCACTGCAATTGGAAAACCTCATACGTTTTTCTCAAAAGCAAAAGATGTATGGGATGCGGTTCAAGAGATATATTCAGATATGGTTTACGTTTCTATTGCAGGATTAAATCAAGATTTAGATGAAGTCAGAGGCCGAATTTCGAGAAGAAAACCTTTACCATCTATCAGAGACATTTTCTCATAAGAAAGGAGGGAGGAAATGAGGCGGAAAGTGATGATTGGCAGAAGTTGGAAACTGTACACTCATATCTAAAGGAATAGAGAATGACGGAGAGAGGAAAAATAACAAAAAGCTATAGTGTGATCACTGCAAATGTGATTTGCACTCACGGGAAACATGCTAAAAAATCCATGTAAAATTGAAGAATTGGAAAAAAAAAAAAACAATTCGGAGATAATCATACCTCCCAAGCCAATACTATCGAATCCGGACCCGAAGTTCCTTCTGACACATAACCATTCACAAAGGAACAGATAAACCAAATCTGTAAAATTTTTCAGTCTCAAAATATCTCCAGTTCAAATCCTTGTTCTTTGGTTTAGAAAGGTAATTATTTAGTTGCCTCTTACTTTAATGTCAATTCAAAAAGGTCTTTGACAATTGATACCAGGACAACAGATCATATGACTGGGTCATATAAATTATTTCCTCCTATAGTCCGTGTGCAAAAAATCAAAAGGTAAAAATAGTAGAAGGTTCCTTCTCAGCAGTAGCTGGGAAAGGGTCAATTATTATTTCTCCTAATCTTACACTCTATGATGTTCTTCATGTTCCTAAATTGTATTGTAACCTGTTATCAATCAGCAAAATAACTGTCGATCAAAATTGTCAAGCTAATTTTTCTTCATCTAATTGTCAATTTTAGGATTTGAACACGAAAAAGATGATTGGCAATGCTAAACAAGTTTGAGGTCTCTATTTCTTCAAAGATGGGTATGACTCAAATAGACAATCACAGAGAACTTGTTTCAATTCTATTTCAATACTTAGTGAGAGTAAAATTATGTTATGGCATTTTAGATTAGGCAATCTAAGTTTTCATTATATGAGATTTGTAAGCAAATTAGGCATGATCAATATACACCAACTTGAGGGGGAGTGTTAAGAATTTAGATATAATAATTGATTTTTTTTAAAATTTTAGAGATATTAGTTAATATTTTAAATAATAAGCGGATTCTATGGGATTTTATAGATTTTATCCTTGATTTAAGGAGTTGATTCCCCTTAAATTAAAAACTGATGAGAGCCGTATTCTCCAATATATTCTCTGTACTATTCACATAAAAAGTATGAAGAATTATTTTTCCTTATTTCTTCTTCATCTAAATTTCTTCACTGTCCATTGATTGTGTGCTGCAGTAATGTTGGCAAAACTCCCAATAACTACTCTGCATCTGTGCTAACAAAACAGCAGCTTGAGGAAAGAGTATGGCCACCCTAAGTACGTAAGATTATGTTTCTGTTCGTTGTCTGAGACAAATATAAGGTATCTCCCCTAAATTCTCAAATTTACCAAATTTCTTAATTTTTTTTATGGATTTCTTTAAAATATTGATTTAATAACAAAAGGGATTGCAATGGAATGATTAAAGTGGATGAGCAGCCAAGGTATTAACAATCTTACGCATCTATCACACACACACACAAGACCTACATACACAACTGTAAATTTCCCACTCATATGGCCCAACAGTAGGAGTCAGACGACCCTCCCTCAGCTGCCGCATGAAGAAAGCAATTTGTAACATAGACGTAGAACCAAAGATCAACTCGTTTAACACCAAACACCAAATTGTACAACCTAGTTGACCCACTGTTTAAAACTTACACATTAATTATGTAAACATAATACCTAAAGTTTCAAGCCTTACCAGGTCAAATAAAAGATATTTACGAACATCCAATCATAATGAAGATTGCTTTGCAGTTAGTTCAATTAGTTGAGCATAAAGAAATCTCTGCATCCATATATGCATAGCACAAAGAATTTGTGATGCATTAAGTGTACAAAGATAAATGAGACATGCTTAAAAATGAGCCTAAATTCATCTGCTTTTAAAAGATTTTAAGTTGAACAAGTCTACTAACAAAGACATTGGGAAACTTCGATAGAAGAACTTCGTCTCAACCTCTCAGACCAATATCAAGTCAACCCTTTGTTATAATACTTGCTTCCAGCACATATAAATTTGAAGAAGCAGATATTAAGAGAACCACATATCTTAGAATACAAAAATACGTACCTGAACTTGAAGTTGAAGTGATTTGAGGTACTCAATTGCCTCATCCAACATGGAAGCTTTGTCTGACTGAAATTCAAAAGCAGGCACAAAATTCATAGCGAAACAAATATACTCTATGCTTGACAGAAATTGGATAAAATGATTATGAAGATAACCTTGTTGCAACGTGGAATGAGTTCTTGCAAAGCTCTCATCTTTTCGTTTATTCTATCCCGTCGTCTCTGAAATAACATAATAACACCACCTAAGAATGACAGCAAGATTGAAACCAGAAGTTAGGCATCAAAAATTTCTTCAAACAAATGAAAATACAAACCCTTTCTGAGAGGTTATGAACCTCTGCAGCACGAGACCTCTTTGTAGAAGTTGATCCACGAGCTTGTCTCTTAACGGCAGCAGATTCAAATTCAGCATCCTAACAAGAAAAACAATGCACAATCAGGTTAAAACACGATGATTAACAAGATAGGATGAAAAAGACAGAACACCAACAACATTAAATAGAAGAAAAGAGTAGTGTTTTAACATTGAGAAGAGAAAACAACAAAAAGGAGAGGAGCATGACTTTTCGGGAAAAAAAAAAAAAAAAGAAAGTAAGAAGCATGCAGACAAGCGGGTTATGGCCTTATGGGACTAGGAAACCAGCCCCGTGACGCAGGCCGTCAATCAACATAAGTAAATAATAATATTTATTACCCATCACCCCACTATATAATATTTTATTATTATTTTATCCATTCGTTGACTGGGAATCACGTGTACGGACACATGAAATTTTCTGGCCTTGCTCGCACTCCTAAACACCGTAACTTGCTATGTAATTTTTCATTTTTCATTGTTAAAGAATACCAACGGACACGATTATCAAAGCCATTCTCCCCGAGCCCTTTAGCCGATAACAGTGTAATATCTATATCTATATCTATATTTATATTAAATAACTTATAATGATTAAACTAAATAAAAAGGAACAATTGACATACATAAACATGCTTTGGTTCTAATTATTTCATTAATACTACTACTTAACGGTTATTAACTCGTCTCACCTCACTGTGATACTCTGTATCCTCGTCCTTTCCCTTCCGCTTCCGATCCTCCCTTGCCGGCCTAACCGTCGCGGGTTCTGCGCTCGCGCTGGATCCTCCCGGCGAAGATGTAACCGTGTTGTCAGACTCTTTTTTGCCACCGCCAGATGTAACCAGTACCGGAGCTACGCTCATGGTGCGGCAACCTGTATCTCCACTCGATACACCGGCTGTACTCCTCGCCACAGCCGCCTCCGACGTTCTGGACGCGGACGCCATCGCAGGAGTGTCGCTGGAATCCACAACCGTGGCTTCTCTCACGACGGTTTTCAGTTTCGACGGACCAGAATCGATGGCCTCTCTGGCTGCTTTGTGCCTCGAGAAGTGTGCGAAATTCTGCACCGTCTCCGATCGCCTCCCCGGAGGAATCGGTGGCCGAGACGCCGGAGAACTGACTGTATTCTGCACGGCGCAGACTGGATGCGGAGTGATGGCGGCGGAGGAGGAAGCTGTGGTGGTGGAGGTGACGCAAGCAGCGGAAGGATAGAGGAGATCGGTGCAGAAATCTTGATCAAAGTTAGCGTCGTTAAGAGGATAATGAAGCCAAGAGACCATCTCATCTTCTTGCATGAAGAGCTGATGGTGTTGGTGTTCCTGGGGAGGGCGGATCGAGGGTTCCGCCGGGGGGACGGCATCATGGTACTTGGGGGACGTGGAGGTTTTCTTGAGCGATCTTTGTGTTTGGTTCTGCATGACGACAGGGCCGTTTTGCCACAGAAGTTCCATGATCTCGTCGTCCTGAGGCCTGCGAAAATCATAAGCTTTTGAATGAATTGATGATGTTTGGATTATTTTTATTATTATTAAAGCATAAGATACAATTGGAGACTAGGGAAAATTAAAAGAAAGAATGGAATTACACGGAAGATTTCTTGGGGCGAGTCAAGCTTGAAGAAGAGGGAATTTGATAATCATCGTCCATTTCGAAATCCGGGACATAATGATTCATTCTCTTCTCTTCTTTTATCTTCAATCTAAACGGACAGTAGTACTAGCAGCAGCAGCAGCTAGGTCTTTGATGTGTAAGTAGGCAAGGAAGCTGATGGGCTAACGAAGAAGAGAAAAGGAATTAATATCAAGTAGTAGCTTAGCCATACTTGAATTGAACAAAGAGCAACGTAGTAGTAGAAGTAGCAGTTATTGTTGGAGCTGATGAAAACACTTTCACACAAAACTCAAGTGTTTTATGTCTTGGGTGTGAGTGAATGAAAATGAGATTATTAACCAATTTGTTGTTGTCGTCGTTGTTGTTGTTGTTGACGATGAGAAGATTTTGTTGAATGGTGTGACGGGTTGGCTGTTAGTGTATGTGTAAAGTTGGGATTGTTTTTGGGTTTGGGTTTGGGTTCGGAGTGTTGATGTCAAGTTGCAGAAGCAACACCGAGAGAGAGAGAGAGAGAGAGAGTGAAAGCCCCCCAAGATAAGGTCTCCGTCGTCTCTCTCCGAATAATGCAAAGCTAAAAGACGAATTTCATTTTTGACTAAATGCACCGGGCACAGTGTCTCCTCCTCCATTCGCAGCTTCAAGGTTAAATAATAATCGATTCTTTTTGTTAAATTACATACTTTATTCATAAATAATAGACCATGTAATTATTCTGAAAAAATACTAAAATTTTAACTTCTTATTTAAATTAATTTAAATAATATAAATTTTATTTTAATTGAATTGAAAAAAATAATATAGATATTTACCTAAATTTTTCTTAAATTTTATAAAGATTCGCATACCACAGGTTATTTAAAATAAAATTATTTATTTTTAAAATTGATAAAAGTAATTATTAGTAATATATTTAGATTGATAATAAAGAATATGCATGTTTCTGTTTTTTATTTTTATTTTTTATTTTTTTCTAATACAAAAATAGAAAAACAGTACAAAAATTTTAAAAATAATACACAAATATAATACAAAAACTGAAAATAAAGTATAAAAAACTAAAAAAAGCACACAAAAATCAATGAAAATATACAAAAACAGAAATAGAAAACGAAAATGAAAAATTAAACCATACGAACTTAAGTTTTATATTTCATTTAAATATAAGCTAAAATAAATTTTTTGAAAACATTAAACAATCTTGTTACAAGTTAAAGAAATTTATTTTATATTTTCATTATCTTATTTTTAAAATTTTGAAAATATTTATTTAAAATAAATTATTTAAAATTTAAAACTTATTCAATTTTACAATATTAATCCAAAATCTAAAATAAAATTATCAAATCTCAATAATTTAAATTTAGTATAAATATAACTTTATAATCAATGTCTTAACTCTTATTGTCTCCATCCACAATAAATTCATCCACTTTAATTAACACGTGTATTTTTAATGAATAATTACATTTAAAAAAATACTTACAATTCTAAAGAAGAAGTTTTTCCAAAGTGATCTTAGAGTACATCTTTCATATAACTTGCATGTTTATTTCCTTAATTTACTTTTTTAAAAAAATATTATCCGTAATTCTTACCTCACAAATTTCATAATTTTGCTAGTTCCTTTTTTTATCATCATTTGGTTTCGCAAGACTTGATTTTGTAGGATTCTCTATATATGAAAGACATGAAGAAGCAACCAAAGGTTTTTGAAGCTATATCTTTAAAATGCAAATTGAAATTCAAAATCATAAAAGAATTTCTCCTTCCAAGAAATATAATATCATCTATAAGTTGTCTTATTAAAGAAATTGAAAGGATGAAAAGATTGAAAAAGATGATGGAAATTTTATTATTAAAGTCTTGTGGTTTACAAAGCCTCGTAAACTCTTATATATGCACAAAGATGTGTATATAGAATGTTCTATTTATATGGTAAGCTATCAATTACGAAAAAATAATAGAAGATACTAGATATAGTACGAAATACACCAAATATTCTTATAAAAAACAAATATGTCCTATTCAATATATAGATACTTCAAATCTTTAAGCTAGTGTCATTTATATTGGAGAATAACGACATCTTATTCAAACCATACCTCCTATATTGAAGCATAATGACCCCTTCTATGGAATAAAACGGCATGGTTGAGATGATTGACAGATCATCATTTTTCTTCTGCATTTTAACACTCCCTCTCAAGTTGAAGCTAGAGGATTAATGGATCCAAGCTCGCTCATAAAATAATGAAATTGAAAAAAGGGTAAAATCTCAGTGAAAATTTCTACAAGTTGGTTACCTATTCGAACATACTGAGGCCTAATGAATTTAGACTGGACTTGCTATTGGATGTAGTGGCAATCCACCTTGATATGTTTTCATCTTTCATGGAATACTAAATTAGTTTAGACGTGCATGGCAACTTGATTTTCATAGAAAAGAAGTCTAAAGGTGATACACAAGCAACCTAGATTAGTAAGGAGACGCTTAAACCATACTAATTTGCAAGTTGATAAAGCCATAGCATGATATTCAGCTTTAATAACAGAACAAGCATCAACATGATTTTTTTTTACTTTTTTAAGAAACAAGATTACCACTAACAAACATTAAAAAGTTAATAGTAAAATGATGATCAAAGGTCTTTCCAACCCAATTAAAGTCTGTATACTCTATAATATTAATATGTCCATTTCAAGTTATTGTTACACCACAATTGATTGTTCCTTTCAATATCACAGAATACATTTCACCATACACAACTAATAAGTGGTAGGCACATGTATATATTGACTAACATGACTGACAATAAAGGTAATATCAAGTCTAATAATAGTTAAGTAGATAAATTTACTTACTAGCTTCTAATAATAGCTTAGTAATTTAAGAAGTTCCCTCTAAGGGTCAAGTTTTAATTTTCTATTTAAAAGTGTAGGAGCAGCTTTAGTATATTACATATCAACATTTTAAGGTAAACCCAAAATCTATTTTGCTAATTAAGAAAAAATCATTTATTTGACTGAATCATTTCAATACCAAAAATGCAATTTAGAGAACCAAGATCCTTAACTTGAAATTAATCTTGAATATTCTTCTTAAGTTGAGTGATGGCATTAAAGTTATTACTAGTAATAATAAGATCATCTACATAAATGAGAACCATTAATCTATCAACTGTGCCAAACCAAACATGCAAAGAAGAGTTAACTAAACTCCTTAAGAAACCAAGAGCTGGAAGCATCGAGCTTAGCTTGGCATATTACACACAAGACCTTTACTTCAACCCTTAAAATAGATTTATGAAGTTTACAAATAAAATTTGAATTATTACTTTATGGATGTCTTCGAGGAGGCTTCATGAATACCTCCTCTTTTTAGATCATCATAAAGAAATGAATTTCTCATATCCAGTTGAAATAAAGGCCATCCATTATTAATATCAACAAATAAAAGAACTTTAACCATGCTCTTTATTACAATAGGGGCAAATCCCCTTATAATTAACACTAAAATTTGAGTAAATCCTTGAGCAATAAGATGAGATTTATAACAATCTATTGATCCATCATAATTGAGAACTCAACGACCACTAATAGCAAACTTACTATTAGGAAGCAAAATGATAATCCATGCATTATTTTTAGCAAGAGCTGTCAACTCTTCACTCGTAACTTTCCTCTATTTGTCTTAAAAATAAGCGTCTTGAAATGTTTAGACTTACAAACACTGGAAATAACTATAAGAGGTGCTCAATGCAAAGGTGATAATCTTTAATACATCAGATATTTAGTAAGAGGACATCTGACTATATGAGCCATTTAACCTTAAGATTTTATGGGAGGATGAAGATTTCATAGAAGATTATGTCAAGGAATTGCTAAGTGATCTTATGTATTAATATTTTCTTTATGTGATACAAAAGGTGAGTCTTTAGTGGTTTTTTTATTTAGGTCGGTGTTAGTGTAATTAGTTTTGAAGGATATTCATAACAAGGCTTAACATTTGGCAAGGGTAGGAATTCAACTTGCATCTCCCCTTGATTAGGTGTCATAAAATATAGGATTGTCTCAATAAACTAAATGTCTTTAATGACATATAATTTTTTATTAATTGTATTATAACATTTGTATCCTTTTAATTTTGTGAATAACCCAAAAAGTTATACTTATAATGTTCACAGGTCAAATGTATCATGTGAGTTATTAGAGAATGCATAAAACAATTATAGTAAAAAATCTTTAACTGAGATAAATATGTTTTTTTAACTTACAAAACTTCAAGAGGAGATTTAAAATTTAGCACTCGAATGGGCAACCGGTTAATAGGATAAAAAATATGGTCAGAATTCCATAAAACTAAAAAAATTAGAAACATTCATTTAAAGCATTATTGATCTAATTTTCTTTACTAAGTCACGATTCTTATATTCAGCTATGCCATTTTGTTGAAGTATATATTCGTAACTGATCTGATGCAATATAGCTTTAGAGATTAAGTAATTTTTCATGTCACGATCATATATTCTATGCTATTATCAAATCAAAAAATTTTAATGCGAATAGAGAATTAATTAGCAACCATTGTATAAAAGTCCTTCAAATAACTAAATATTTCAATTTCTGATTTCAATAGGTAAAACCATGTAACCTTTGAAAAATCTTCAATAAAGGTAATACAATATTTAAAGCCATTAAGAGAAATAGAGGAAGTCCCCATACATCTTAATGATTAAGTTTGAAAGCTTTAGTTGTTCTAGATATAGATAGATTAAAAGGAATTCTGGAAGATTTAGAATAATGATAGATTTTATAGTCATTAAATTTTGTTGAATGGACTTGGGACTATTTTATTAAGAACAAATTCTGATGGATGCATTAATTAATGATACCATAAGAGATACTAATTTATAAGAATAGAAATAACTTGAGAACCCTTCGAAATTCGAGAGTTGGAAGGGAAATAATAAAGCTCATGCAAATGGAATCCTTCATTAATTATCTTCCTAGGGACAAAGTCCTAAAAAATAATCTTATAAGGAGTAAATATAACTTTACAATGAAGAGAGGATATTAGTTTAGGAGTAGAAAATAGCTAAAATGTAAAAGGAGGAACATCTTATTCTATGGTATGGAAAAGTAGTTTAATTTTTTCTTTACCCATAACATAAGAACCTTTCTCATTAGCTACAAAAACAAAGACAAAGGTTGAACAAGGAGTGAAATCACAAAATTACATAAGTTATTAGACATATAACCAGTGGCACCGAAATATACAACCTATAAGTAATGCAAAGTACTAATCTTTAAAGCAATCGTAAGGGCAGATAAAATACTTTGACTATTTCTAAAGTTTGTGTAAACTAAGAAGCCAACAAATCTACTAAGGAGTATAGGAAGTTCATCTTTTTTTTTTTTTTTTTTGGTTACCAACATCATCTTAAACTTCTAACTTATGCTTTTCTTACAAATAGCTGGCAAACTCTTTAAGTAACGTAGTAGGATTTAAGAAAAAAAACTCAACAATATGTGTTGCAACATGTGCTTTATAACTAGTAGCTCGCTTCTTCTCATCTCTAGTTTTATCCTTCGTTGATTTAGGTTTTAGTTTTGGATAGAGACTCCAACAACAATCTATTTAAGATCCAAATATTTGTTTTTATAATTTTTTTTCTCTTAAAGGATTGATTAGTAATATAGGCATGAACATCTAAAGTAAGTATAATAGTAGTACTACACGGCATATCCTTCCTACAAACTTCCTCGCACTAGATTGCTGCATATATGCTCTTTAAAAATGAAAGTTTAGCAATCATAAGAATATGGCACCTTAGATCTTCATACCCTGGATCAAGGCTTACTAATAATTGAAAGTTTTGGTCTTCTTCCATTCATTTATGTAAAAAAATTGGATCAATAGTATAAGGTCGATAGACCTTTACATTGACTTTTAAGATTACCTAATAGGCTTACAAATAGTTTTCCGTCATTATGAAGGCTAGTAATCTCTTGTTGAATTTGAAAAATCCGAACATAATTATTTTGGTTGTCATACATGTAATTTGAACTGCTTTCCAGAGATCCAATTACAACTCAGAATTGCTAAAAATTTTGACAAGATGATGATACATCAAATTAGGAAGCCACGACATAACTAACTAATCCTTTGATAGTTAGACCTCATATTCTAGCGAATTAAAATTTGGGGCTTTCTCCTTACATTAATAAGTCCCAACTTTTATCTTCCACTGATAGTAGTGGTGATTGCTTATAACCAAGATAAAGAGTTCAATTCATTCGATAACATTGAACTCAATCGTTAAAAGTTATTAACGTCATTCTTAGCTACCACATTAGGTGATGTAACTATGACCTACTTTGTAAGGTTAGAAGAAGAGGTGGTCATGGCAATAAAATAGTTTAAGAGATAAATAAAAAAGTAGAAGAGAGATAGGATTTACTACTTTGATATTATGAAGAAATTGAAATGGGTGAAAATATTGAAAAAGATGACAAAATTTTTATTACTAAAGTTCTCTATTTATAAAGCCTTATAAACTCCTATGTATATACACAAAATTCTATATCTAAAATGTTATATATATATATATATATATGGTATGGTTTCTGTTGTAGAATAACAATGTAATTATTATATATTAGGAAACATATTATGTAATTAATCGGAGCTGGTTATAGGAGTAGATTATATGATCAATAGGAGTTGATTATAGGATTTTAATTTCCTTTTTGTAAGTCCTATGGCACCCAAGAGGGGGGTGAATTGGGTATTAAAACTTTTTGCAAACTCAAAACTAACAACCTAATTCAATTGGAAAACTAAATGCAATCACTAAACCAATATTCAACCTAATATGGAATGTT
>JAOXYD010000004.1:10937591-10960676 GCA_028565735.1 Pinacopodium congolense | reverse complement strand
AAGGTAAGTTTGGGGATTTTAATCTTAAATCTCTAACTCTCACAAAAAATTCAGGTTTGACCATGTAAGGATTAATTTTTGTTGCTTATTGATTTTTCCAATAATCTAGGTAGATTTCTTGAATCCTAGATTATCTTTCACTCTAATCTTAAGTGATTAGTCCAAAATCAGAACTTTAAGACCTTCATTAAATAAAATTAGAACTTAATACATGCATTCAAGCTCTCTCTTAAAATATTAGAACACCAATCCTAAGCTGAAAAATGGATATAACAACACATAATCATCAAAGCATATAGAACATGCATCTTAAGGAACACACTTTGATAGATCCAAAAATACAAGCTGAAATAATTAGTTTAGAAGTTAAAAAATAGGATTAGAAAGCTCCTGGACAAGTCTTGAACTTCTCAACATGATCTGGACATTATCACAACTTCATATTCCACAAGATCTTGTAGAAAATCAAAGAACATTCAAGAATATGATCATAAGAATAAGAACTTTGATTAATCTAAAAAAATAGAGAAAATACAGCAATAATCTAAGTTTAGAAACCCCCTATGATGGTTGAGAAATAAAGATATATATCTTAACAATGTTCTTCAACAAACAACAACTCAAAACACACAATATAAACTCGAATTACAAGTGTTTGAAGCTAAGGAACTTTAAGAAAAACTAAGAGAGAAGGAAGAGTAATTCTCTCTCTCTACATTTCATATCTGAATTCTTATTATTCATTCATGTTTTTTTTTGTTGTTTTTCTATTTTTACAGCTCGTACAGCCTCCCACTTGCATTTGCAGAAAAAAAGAACACATCAAAGCCGCAATTTTGGAGATTTGAGGCTAATATGTTTGACTAGTTATAACGTTTACATTCACATAACAATTACATTCAAAGTTCATAAGCGTCCATAACAAATCTAATTCAAAATCATTATGAATACTACATCTTAGAGTTTGTCAAAATCCAAATCTTAAAAGAAAATGGTTCCTACACATTGAAATAATCATTCAAACAAACATAAGAAAGAAGGAATTGAAAAAGCTCATAGTGAAGTTGTCTTTAATCTTTAAATTCTTGATGCTTAATGCATGAAATCCAATCCTTAATCTTCAATTCCATGTTTTTGAATCCATTATACTCCTTCAAATTCACTTAAAAACTTTGAATAGAGCCTAGGACTTGTCTATTTTGGAGTGGTGGCTCCCTTCCTCTTTAACAAGGCTTTCAAGACCTTAAGAACTCAAAAATTAGTTTAAGGGGCATGATTCCTGAGGATCCCCATAGTTTGACCTAACCCGTGGGTCCCTACTACATTTTCCCGCTTCTGCCTTCTTTTGGTCTTTTGGCTATATCTTCCTCTCTACTTATCCATTTTCCATGAAATTGGATATGTAGAGTCCTCACATGTTATTCTTACATTTCATAAATTTCATAACAATATGAGCTCTAGAAGTGCATCTTATACCTCCTCAAAGTTACAAGTACCAAAACTAGTACTTGTTTGAGCTTCTCTTATTCTTCATTTGGTGCATTCTTCATGGCTCATCCTATGGCCTTGAAATTTGGTGTGAAGCTCCCTCACATGTTGTTCTTGAATGCCAAATTGACTCCACACCATTTTCAATCCCAAAAGTATGTTCAATTAATCTCCAAAATCCTATAAAAATTGATAAAACACGAGAAACACATGAGTAACATCTCATTTAAGGATTTTAACTTGAATTATATGCAAATAACATGTAATTGCATCTAAAATTCCACCTAACAGGCACTAAATCATGCCTAAAATAAGTATGTTTGAGGCCAATCATAGAGCTAGATGATGAGGGTCTAGATGAAGTATTTTCTATGGAAGGCCTATGTTTTTCTTCCTTTTCTAAGTTCTTTCCCTTAACAAATTTGATCATATTAGAGGAAGGTCTATTATTACTATCATAACCTAGACCATGTCTATTATTTATCAATTTTTTCCACTTAATATCAATTTGAAAATTTCTTTTCCTTTACTGAAACTAGGAAATGAGTTCTTTATACTTTATAATTCCTTTCTCAGTGAGGCATTCTCTTCTCTCAGTTTATCCTCCCAACTATTAACCTTCATCAATTTTAATTTATCCTTTTAAAACCTATTTTCTTATATCAGTTTTTTCATATCATACTCATTATTTCTCTTTGATTCTACTTCTTTTCTAAACTCCTCACTTTCTAATCTACATTCATTAAGTAGTTTTGAAGTTTCTTTATACCTATCATGTAACTTCTTTTTCTTCTCTGCTAAGGTTTCTAAAAATTCTAACAATTCTTTGTAACTATACTTTACATTACATTCATACACTTCATTATTACAAGGATTTGTGGAAGTATGTACCTCGTCATCCAAGGAGCATATATATACCGCTTCTTAGTGCTTGCTTTCCTCTTCTTCATATTGATAAATTTCTTCTAATGAAAGCCATATTTCTTGAGCACTTTCTCACCATGAAACCTTTTTAAATACATTCATACTTAAAGCACTATACAAAATATTTAAAACTTTGTAGCTAAAAGAGATAAATTCTTTATCTACATCTTCCCATTGTAATTTGTCTTTAGATACTACCCTTTCTACATCATTTACAACTACGGTCCTTATAAGGTGTATGTTCCATTTTTTATATTTTCTAAAAGTTTTTTCCTAGATTAAAGAGATGGTTCTTTATCCTAATTGTTCAATCTCTAAAATTTTCACCAGTAAACAAAAGAGTGATATCTAAACTAAGTGTCATATTATCTTTACTTACTAACTTGCTAGAATTAATCTATAAGAGACTTAGGCTCTAATACCAACTGTTAAGTCTATATGGCTCCTAATGGGGTGATTTAGGGGTTTCAAAACTTTCTTCTAAGTTATATAACCTGAGTTCACCAATTTTATAATATGCAGAAAACTTACACCTAATTCACCAAATTAAACAAACAATATAATAAATTAAACAAATTGAAATGATTGTATAAAAGTAAATAGTATAAGGAGGAGAGACACAAATGGTTTATACTAGTTCAAAGCTATCCATTTTGCTCATATTTTTCATTATAACAAAAATAAATACACATTAGTGATACAATTGTTTTTGAATGCTCAAGAATAATCTTTCACTCTCCCTTTTTAAGCTAAGGAATAACCTATCACTTCCTTTTCTAAGGCTATGGAATAATCTCATAATACCCTTTTCTTTTATGGCTAAAAAATAACCTTTACAAAAATTCACTCATAATTTTTCTTCTTTACAAACTCTTCTCACAAACCCCCATCTCACAAAACACCTAACAAAAATATGTCACTCCTTACTCACTAAGGTAGATAAGGGCTCACACTATTCTTATGTACAAGATGTAACACAATACCCACAAATATATTCACAAATATACACCATTCATATAATCATACATAAAACTATACCATAAACTCATAAACAATTTCACAATTGCTTAAATCACTTGTATAAATATTTACAATTTTTTTGGTATGAAATAACATACGCAAGACACATATTTATGGCCTTACTAAGCCTCCCTATTATTTCTCTAACATCTCTTAAAGTTATAAAACATTTAAGGATTTTATCGTTAGAAAATCAACCATTATAGCCTATTTTTTGGACATTTAATCGACCAATACATGCAGGGTCGATTGTCAAATCCAAGAATAGAACTGTTTTTCTCAACCCACTTTGGCCTAATCCATTCCAAACTCAATCCAAAACAATTGTTAACCCAATCAAATATATTTTAACACATTTCAATCAATACCAAGCATATCTTAACATAATTGAATACAATCATACAATCATATTCATTTATTTACCAAATTTCATTAATCCTAGCATTGTAATTTTCATCTTATCATATATAATCTCATTCTTAACAAATTTTCCAATTCATGCAACTCACACATGCAATGAATTAAGACTTACAACATAATTCATACCAATTTAATCCTAATTACTAATCTATTCACTTATCCAAATCATTCCAATTTTAAGCATTCATTTACACTTTAAATTACCCAGCCATACATGTATTCATTCATTCATTCATTCATCAAGAAGATTTTTACATACAATAATCACATATAATATCTCTTGATTATGCATCCTAATGCAACATACTAAATATGAATGCAATATGCATAAAGTGAGCCCTTAGACACGTGGTAAGGCCAAAGAGAGGACTTATAATGAAATTCATTAAAACAATTTATTAATCGTACTATCTTGAACTTAATCTTTCATCTTTAATCTTAAAGTTCACATCCAATGCATCTTTTGTCATCAACTTGGTCTTTAAAAATTTGCACATACACTTTAATACTTCAACATAAACTTCAAGCATATCCTCTAACTCAAAGGCTCCAATTATGCACTTCAAAATAAGTTCTTCATCAACCTATATTTTTAAATGTAGCAAACTTCAAAAATTACACTAGTAAAGGCATTTTTCCATCATCAAAACAAAGGTGGAATCACCCTAATTGGTCTAAGACTTCGATTGTATTGAAAGGGCTCATATAATGCATCTTACATTTATGGTTAGCGATTTTACATATAGGATGCATAATTAAAAGGAATTGTGTGTGAATAGTTTTTAAAGAGACTTTTAATATAGTAAAATATTTTTTTAAGGAATTAATCTAGTGAGTGTGAAAGTAGTGATTGAGGTTAAACTATGTGGATGTCATAAGATTGTGTGAATGGGCTAAAGATTGTATGGAATTAAGTGTTTGAAAATGATATAATGAGTGTGGCAGTCTATATAAAACCAAAATAAATCCAATTCTAATCTAGACTAAATCAAAGGTAAGTGAACCTTATCAACATGGAGGATAAAATGATAAGAAACCGAGGATTGTACCACAAGGACTAATGTGTAAAAATAACAAATTAAGCGGTGTATAATTTACTTAGATAACCAAAGTTTTGATTGATGAAAATAAGAATTTAAAACTAACAATTGGCAAACTTATAAAAAGATTGCAACATGATAATATTTATCAACTAGAACTTATCTGAAAGTAATAACTGGTCAAGGCTTTAGAGTTCAATAGGTTAGTCCTTAAGAGTGTGCAATGAGATGATTTAGGACCTACTTTACAAAATCAAGATATTACTACTAGTCATAGAAACATCTTATTGCTTTTAAACTCAAATTACCTACTTAGTCCATAAATAACTTGGCATAAAAGGCATGAATATTAAGAAACCTAAGTCTAAGTTCATTAAATTTAGGAATCCTCATACAAGACTCTAGAACATGGTCAACTATTAGATTCAAGTATATTGCATAATTGATTTTCCAATAATTAAAACCCAATGTTTATGGAATTCCAATTAGTTAATGTTCTAACCTAGGTGATCAAGCTAAATTAGAAGAAATAAGCATTCAATTGATATGAAAATCCATTCATCAATTTTTTTTCTTAACCAAAATACTCTCCTAAACTCAACTAAAATAGATTACTTACACATATTGATCAATAGAAGCCAAGAATAACTTAAGTATATCCATTGAATAATATATGTAAAAAGTGTCTATAAAAATGGAAAAACAAAAAAAAAACCAAGATGGTCATTCCTTGCTCAAATCTATGTTTTTTCATCACTTACATGCTCCTCCAAAGCCAAATTGCTAGGCAAGGTTAAATTAAAAGAAAACTGAGAAAAACTATGGAAAAACCTAACTAGATGACTGTTTAATGTGTATCTATCGTCAAAATTATGTAAGAATAAAGTTCAAAAGGTCCTTATATAGTCCTCTAGGTGGGTGTTAGGGTTTAAAGGCATTTTGGGAGTAATTTGGCCAAGTTTGCTCCTAAAAATCATAAATATGATGCGTACAATAAATTAAATGGAAATTTGATATCTGTTAAATGGTGCCATTAAAATACCACCATTTAACTCCTAAAAAAGGAATTAAATGATGGTTATCCAAGAGTTAAACAACGCTATTCAAGGTTTCCAACACTTGCCATTTAAGTTTTATTTTGCAAGTCCCTTACTCCTTTTTACTCTAATTCTAATCCAAAAGCTCCAAAATTATCGTGCACTTAGGTAACATTTAGTTAGGTTGTTGGTTGCGGTTTTTTATTATGGCTTTTGTGTTTTTGTATTGAGTTTCGTGTTTTTTATGTTGTTTTTTTTTTCAGTTTTGTGTTGTCTTAGTATGTTGTTTTTATTAGTTTATGTGCTATTTTTTTTATTTCCGTGTTTAGAAAATCAGGAAATGAAAATCAAAATTAGAAACCCAACTAAACAAGGCCTTAAAAGTTAATAAAAAGTGATCTTAAGTGATCCAGTTCATACACTAAATGGGTAAAAATGCAACATAACATTCATTAAAACCAATTTAATTTACCCATTTATACCATCACCTCAATTAAATAATTGCTCGTCCTCAAGCAACTTACTTAAGTACTGAAAAACACATCTTTTAAGGATGGTTAAAGGTTAACTAGACATCTCAACATAACTCATACAATCAAATTTAGCCAATACCACCTAATTCAAAGTTAGTCATAGATTAACACATATGGTCATTATATATAGCAAAATCAACTCCTCATGATACTAGATATTAAGAAACTCACTTAGATCATTATGCAAACTTATCATAAAGTAATCCGTTAGTCTAAATCCTTATTTCACTCGTTCAATCATTAAAAATCCTTAAATTCTATGCAACCAATCATTCATATTGATTCATAATTCTACTTAATTTACCTTTTGCCTTTTTCAAACTTGTACTTAAATCATAAAAATCAATATTATATATAAAATGAATAAATAAAAGCAAAACGCATTCATGCACTTTATTGATTGAGCATTTTAGGCTTGGTTGGGAGGCCACTTGGTCTTTTTATGTAAAAATGAACACCTTATCATGACACCTTAGTCATTTTTTATGAAAGTGAACACCTTGTCATGAACACTCTTGATTACAAAGCTAAGTCACATCACATTAACTAGTTACTAACACCACTCTTTAACTTCAACCTTTTTATTGGTACAAAGCCAATAGAGTGAATTATTACTTATTTATATGCAATTTATACATAAAAGATCATAATGAAAATTAATTATCCCCTTTTTCATAGTCATGATACAAATCAAATGTCCTTGTTTATCAATATTCACAAATAGTTGCATAGACTTTCAAATTCACTTAAACAATTGAATTCATTATGAATATCTTAGTTTCTAGTCCAAGGGCACACAACCACGACATAAAGATTCTTTCAACTTATCATTATGAAAAAGGAATCCATTCCACCATATTAATAACCATAATTAAGAAAATCCATGATCAAACAAGAGTTAGTCTACACTCACTCTACTAATCACATGTATCACATCAAGATATACTGATTAACATTTAATCAACCGTAATATGAATTTTCATAGAATATCCAATTTAGCTACTATAAGACTTGCAAAAATCCAAGTGTTTATCTCTCAATATAATTTTCATCTCATCCCCCCCTATACACACCTTAATTTAAAATTCGTCCTTAATGTTCATGGTATCAAAATAGAGCACATAAGAAAGGAATAGAGAAAGGAAACTCCCCTGAAACAAAAGATCCAGTAACTCCTTACAGCCATCCAAACGAAACCTATAAAAGAGCTCAAAACAACTAAAAGAAAGGAAAAACATCAAACCAAACAACAATGCAAACAAAATAAAATGTTGAAACAAAATCCTACGCCCTACAAAAAACACACCACAGAAAATCAATGAGGAGATGCAAAAGAATCTAGAAAGAAGAGCATTTTATTCGTATCCTCCACCAACTTAAACATATATAACTTAGCTCTCTGGCCATTTATTTTAAAAGAGGTCTCATTTTCTCTGCTTACCTCAAGAACCCAAATGGAAAAATCTTTATTACCTTGAATGGACCAGTCCACCTTGACTTAAGCTTCCCTGGAAATAGTTAAAGATAGTAGTTATAAATTAATACTTGATCTCCAATTTTAAAGTTTCAATGCAAGAGCTTTTTATCAAGTCATCTTTTTATACGTTCCTTATACAAATTTGAATTATGGTAGGCATCATACCTGGTCTCATGGTACCAACATATTGAAAATAAAAATTAAGAAACTTAGTGGCCTAATATGCTTTGTGATCTAACCCAAAAGGAAGATGGCAATATTTGTCATACACTATCTTAAATCATGACATGCCTATGGGTGTTATAAATACATTTTTATATTGCCAAAGCATATCGTCTAATTTTAATGACCAATCTCACCTAGAATCATTAATGGTCTTCTCTAAAATTTTCTTCAATTTCCTATTAGAGGCCTCAACCTAATAAAGAATCAAATAGTTTATTGCAAAAATGTGACCCCTCATCACTAATAATAGCCCTAGTTGTTTTAAAATATGTGAAAAGGTTTCATTCTAAGAATTTGACAACACCCTTAGCATCATTTACAGGTAGTGCTTTTGCTTCATCCTATTTATTTTCATAGTCTACTACAGCCAAAATGTACTAATTGGAATATGACTTAGGGAACAGTCTCATGAAGTCAATATCTAAAATATCAAAAACCTCATAAACTAGAATATTAATCAATTGGCTCATATATTAGTTTGAATATCTCTATACTTTAGCCTAAGAGATTGACTACTTCCTTCATAAGAAATAAATATAATGTATACTAGTCTTTTTGCTTTATTAATGCTTAATCTCAATAGAGTAATAATTAGGAATAATTTAGGGACAATACCTAATTACAATCAATCCTGTAATTATAAATTCCATCATATTTTCAATTGCAAATTATAATTATCTTAGATAATTTTTATACATTATTTAATTAAACAAATATGCATAAGATAAATAATGTCTTTAATAAAATCTATTACAAATTTATAACCATCCAATTAACTGTAGGACATAAACCAACTATCTCCTACTTACAATAAGTTGATCACTTAAGTACCTTATGATATATAATTATGTGGTGATCAAGCTACTACTAAGATAGTGGTTTAATGAAAGAATTCTATAAGATTCGCTTTAATAAATACTTACATAAACCTTACAACATTTATCTCAATTATCATTATAATTAAGAGTAATTGACATAATACATTCTTGTATCATTGATGAGACCTTAATTTCTCTTACATACTTAATAGCTCTTATGTTCTATAGTACATTATTATTCGAACAATGCAAAGAACTATACCTAATTCATTAAAGAACTTATGATCCAAGTAATCATTTATAGTAAATAAAAAATCATTAAGACTTGACTAGCAACTAATGCTATATTGAAACATTTCCAACTCAAATAATATCATTTTAAGTAACTACACCTTACTAGGACTTAACTTTTGTTGTTTTCAAACTAATTGAACCTAAACTTAAATACCAACTCATACAGAAAATAATGAATACCATTAATACTTCATAAGTGTTAGACAACTTAAATTTCAAATGCTTTAGCACATTATCTATGTACTTCAATTAGAATAAGTGAGCACCTCTTATATATATATATATATATAGATTTTCATTCCCAGAAGTTATATTGTCACATTTTTATATCCAACTAAAAGTTGATCTTAGACTAACATGTCTTCAACAATGAAAATATAAATTTTTATTCTTAATGAACTATATGTCATTACATACTCCCTCAAAATAATACAACTATACTTCTAATAACCTTCTTAAAGACGTATGATTAATTCACAATCATCTTCAAATCAAAATCTTTGAATTCATCATAAAAGTGAATCTTTCAATATCATTTAAGTATACATCGCATGTATTACACAAAATGTATTATTACAAGATTTGAATTGTTCCAAAATTTATCTTACTTACGCTACTTATTTATAAAAGATATTTTAGAGCTACTATATGTTTAATAAGAGTTATGCATAAATCGTTTTCTCAAATTCAAAGACTTACTAAATCTAAATTTTAGATATATTTTAAAAGATCATTTAATATATAATTAAATATTTGTTGACTAAAATTAAAAGTTATTATACAATACTTCCTACTAAAATATTGAGGTATCCAACCACATGTTAAAGCATTGATCACTAAAATTAAAAAATAAATTTGGTCGCAATATAATTTTTATAAATAAATGTTTTCTAATCTTAGAAGGATGTTACTTTTATAATTAATTAAAAAATTTTAAATTTATTTGAGAAATTCCTTTGTGTTAATTATTTAAATTTTTTCTTAATTAGTTAGAAAATCAATCCTTAATAAATTATAAAAAATTTCTAAGATATTAAAATATCTTTTTTTAAATTAATAAATGAAAGCTCTTTTCAAATTTAATTAAAAATATCTTCTTTTAATAAATTAAGAAACATGTTATTCAAAATAAAGAAACAACAGATAGATAACAATTCTCTAAATAATAACTCTCTATCAATATTGATGACATTTGAAAAATATTTTTAAAGTGTCACTGTATATTGACAAAGTATTTCTTAAATTAATACTAATTGAGAATAATAGAGCATTTTTCCTAATTACTTTAGGGTAACGAATCATATATTGATCACTTAATTACCTCCATATAGTTCGTGTTATAACTATTAACCACCAAGTGAGCTATCTATAGATAGAAAAATTGTGAGTAGTATCAAAATATGGTAATCCTTATATGAAATACTTTAAAGAGTTCAAGTCTAAAAATCACTTATATAATCATCGCAATGAGCATTTCATAAATACCCAAATGATGTTTCATATAAAATTCTCATGTAGAACTAATGCTTTTCTTCCCACATCATATCCTTCAAAATAACAA
Source organism: Pinacopodium congolense (assembly GCA_028565735.1). Lineage (NCBI taxonomy): Eukaryota > Viridiplantae > Streptophyta > Magnoliopsida > Malpighiales > Erythroxylaceae > Pinacopodium > Pinacopodium congolense. Next base: position 10,949,839 of record JAOXYD010000004.1, on the reverse strand, counting down.
TTAGATATGAACAAAAGTGAAGGAGTAAGAAGCAAGATGTACACCAAGGCTCAAATTGAAATGGTACTGCATCTTGTAAATATGAATATATAAATTTTAGATAAATATAAAATTGGAAAAATGAAAATTGTACATAGTGTATTTTAATTTGAGTAACTTCAGTAGAAGGTTTTGGTATTTAGACAAAATAGATGTATAAATAAGTTTGGATAAAGAGATTAAAGAAAGAGAGTAGTAATTAGGGATAAGATTTATTAAATATTGACATCAGAGAATAAAAAACAAGTATAGGATGAAGATGAGATGTAGAACATTGAGTTTAGTTTAGTAAGGAGATGGGCAAGAAAATAGGTTTCAAACCTTCAACTCTCAAATGTTTCTTTGTTGTTGTTTTTTTTTTCCTTCTCTTATTCTCTTTAGATTACTGCTTTCATTTTTTTTTCAAATTGATCCTCGTTCTCCTATTCTAACATGTCCTCAAAACCATATTTTCTTTTCCATTTATTTATGCCCGTCAATAGTTATCTGATATCCAAAACCAATGAACATAACAACAATAATATTAAACAGATATGAACTTCAACTATAAAGGAAAGCAATCCCATATATAATTTATAGACACGAAGCATATAACCATACCACTTTATCTAATATAAACTAGTCTTTACATTATTAATTAAGCCTAATAAGTTAGGGAAAGTATTATTTTAACACTTTTTTTAATATTTCTATTTAAAATCATAGCTTTTAATCATGTGTGAAGATTAAATACATTAGAAAAATTAGATTACCCCAAGTAAAAGTATTATTAAATAATTAGTTTTAATACCTAGACTTAGAATATCTACATATCAAATACCTTATATAAGTGATTTAAGGAATAGATATTTTTTGACAGACCTAAGATTATATATGAAATATACAATTTATAATAGTTTAAATTAATTATGTGATATAATTAAAATTATTAGTATATAAAAATTTTGAATATCTAAAAATAAGCTGCAATCAATTTAAAAGATTTCAACATTCACAATCCATTGATAAACTTTCATAATATAACAATAACCACAAAATCTGTAATGTGCCCGCAAGCAATCGCAATTCTTATATATATATATATATATATATGTATATTTGACTACCTTCATTCAATCCTTGCTTTTTCTTTGACAATAAAAATATTAGTATGCGATACTCAATACTCTAATGCTACTAATATTCTTGTTGTTACCACTGTTGCTAGCGTTGGGAGAATTTTACCGCTAATAAGATTATAATACCGGAATATCAAAAATAATTCTCTCAGAATATGTGTAAAACTTTCAAATATAGCATATTCTAAAATAATTTAACTACAAATACACAATAATATTTAAAGAAACAATTCGCAAGAGATATTATAATTTTTAATGACAATCTTCAAACTTCTTCCTTAGTAAAGATTTTGTTAACATATTCAAATCATTCTTATTAATATGGATCTTCTCAAGTTATAATTGCTTGAATTTTAACACATCTCTTATCTAATAATATCTCACATCAATATGTTTCTATCTCGAATGAAAAAGGAATTCTTACTAAGATGAATAGCACTTTGACTATCACAAAATAACGCATAACACTCCTGTTCGAAACCAAGTTCTTTTAAAAATATCTTCATCTATAGTAACTCTTTACATGCTTTAGTTACTACAATAAACTCTTCTTTTAGGATAGAAAGTGCAACATATTTCTATAATTTTAATTGTCATGATACCACTCTCCTTACAAATGATATCAACTATCATGAAGTAGACTTTCTAGAACCAAGATCATCAGTTATATATGTATCTTTATAACCAACCAATATAGGCTTATCAATACCAAAACATAAGCACAATCTAAAAGACCCATGTAGATAACTTAATATTCATTTAATAACATTCTAAAATTCCTTACCGAGATTAAAAAAGAACCTACTAACAACGTCAACGGCATGAGTAATCTTGGTTCTAATACATACCATAACATACGTTAAACTACTAACTGCTAAAGAATAAGGAACTTGTTGCATACTTGCCTTCTCTTTATCAAAAGAAGGACTTTATTTAGTACTCAATATAAAGTGATTCGTAAGAGGAGGATTAACCACTTTAGCATCTTCCATGTTGAATCTCTGAAATACCTTCTCAATGTACTTCTCTTAAGATGATCACAACTTCTTTACTTTCATATCTCGAATAATTTATACTAATGATTTTCTTTACTAGCCCTAATTTCTTCATGGAAAAAGACTTGATTAACTGATTCTTCAAACAATCAATCCTAGAAACACTCTTACTAGCAATCAATGTATCATCAACATATAATAAAAGAATAATAAAATCATCATTAGAGAATTTTTAGTAAAACATACAATGATCTGAAGTAGTCTTCTTATAACATTACTCCCCCATAACTGATTCAAATTTTTTGTACCCTTATCTTGGTTCTTGTTTCAAATCACATAAGTTCTTCCTTAGCTTGAAAATATAATCCTCTTTTCCTTTTACCTTAAAACCATATAGTTGTTCCATATAGATCTCTTTCTCTAAATCGTCGTGTGGGAATATTGTTTTCATATCCATTTGCTCAATCTCTAAATCAAGATTAGTTGCTAAACTAAGTATAACCCGGATGAAAGACATTTTAACAATAGGAAAAAATATCTCATCAAAATTATTACCTTTTCTTTGACTAAACCCTTAACAATCAGTCTAACTTTATATCGTGGATGTGAAGAGTGGTCTTTATTTTTAACTCTATACACCCACTTATTCTTCAAAAGTCTCTTACCTTTAGGTAACTTCACTAATTCAAAGGTCGTGCAAAGACTTGTTCTCATCTCACATGGCTTGAATTCACTCTTTCTTATGGTCATCTTTCATGACTTCTTCATAACTTTTTGGTTTATCACTATCTATCAAATTCAACTCATCAATGTTAGAAGAATACCGAGTAGAAGGTTGTCTACCTCTTAAACTTCTCTAAAGTTGAAACGGGACTTGAGATTCAGGAGTCAAAAGCTCTTTATCATCAGAAGTGATCTCTATATAAAGATTTTTAACTTTTTATTACTCAACCTGACTCTCATCCCCGGCTCTCTCAAGCACCATCATTGGAGGCATTATCTCTTAATCATCACTAGCTTGAAGATTTGTCTCTTTAACTTTATCAATATCCATAATAGTCTCATTCTCCACAAATACTGCATCTTAATTTCTTACAAGTTTCTTCTCAACTAGATCGTAAAACCTATAACCAAATGCCTCTAGACTATAGCCAATAAATTCATACTATTGTGTCTTGACATTAAGTTTTGATCTTTCATCACTAGGAATATACATGAATGCCTTTCATCCAAAGACTCGTAAATGATTATAAGACACATCTTTTTCTAACCATACCCTTTCTAGAGCATCAAAATTTAAAGGAACACAAGAAAAAAGTTTTAAGATATATACTACAGTATTTAATGCTTCATCCAAAATGTCTTTGGCAACTTTGCATGGGAAAGCAACCATCTAACCCTCTCTCTAAGTTTCCTATTCATCTTTTCAACTGCACGATTCAACTAAAGTGCCTTAGACGGAGTCATCTTATGTTGAATACCTTATTATTTGCAATATCTCTCAAGTGGTCTAATGCATCCACCTTTATTATCTAACTTAAATCTCTTTACCTTCTTCTCAGTTTCTCTCTCAACTAAGGCGTGAAACTATTTGAACACATCCACAACTTGATTTTTGTTTTTGAAGGTACAAATCCACAACTTCCTTGAATAGTCATCAATAAATATAATAAAATAATAGGAACTACCAAATGACATAGTTTTAAATTGACCATATACATCATAATGTATTAATTATGATACCTTAGGTTTCTTCTTTGAATCTGTAGAGCTTTTAAAGGAAATTATATGTTACTTTCTGGCTAAACAATGAGTAAATCTCCTTAAATACACATTATTCAACTCAATCAAGTTCTTCTTCTTGACGAATATTGAGATTTCTTTCTCACGCATATGACTAAATCTCTTACCACATCTTGACTTTGTCATCATTCTTTGTTATAGTAATCAAGCTTCCAAAAATTTTAGCCCCCATCAAGTAAATGTAAAATAATTTTCACCTTGATCTACTGCAAGAGAACCTTTAATCAGATTGTATTGAGCATTTTGAAAGGCATTGCAATACTCTTCTTTATCAAACTTGCCAGTAGAAATTAAATGAGCCTGATATTAGGAATATGTTTTACATTCTTTAAGAGTAATCTAATAGTGAAATTGGTTTTCAAATGAATATTACTAACACTAATAATTTTAGAAGTATCATCATTGTCTATTTTGGCAATCCGAAAATTATCAAGAGCATAGGACATGAAGAAATCCTTTCAAGTTGTTACATGTATAGAAGTACCACAATCAATCACCTAACCGATTTCATGATTTGCTAGGTTAACAGAATTAGCATCATAGAAAATAAAAAAAATCTTACTCGATTATAGCGACTACTTTCTCATTATGGCTAAAAATCATGGGTACAAGCCAATAAATCATCTACTATATAAAATAATTGGTACAATAACCAATCTTCTCTACTCAATAAATAGGGGTAATAACCACAAAATATTAATAAGAGAGAAAAAAATACCAAACCCAAGACAAACTAAAAATGAATTTAAGATCATAATAGACTTTGATTTTGGTCGAACAAAATAACTCACATCTCTCAAACCTTTTTTTTATTTGGTTTCTTTTCTTATTTTCCATCTAACTCTCACCTACTAATCATGGGGTTCAATACCATACTGGTACCGATCAGTTCCGATTGGTACCGGTGGTATCAGACACTAACCGGTATGAAATCAACAGATTTTGTACCGGATTCAAATACCGATCGGTATCGACTGATACCGGTTAATACCAGCCGACATCGAAAAAATAAAAAAAAATATTTTATTTTAAAAAAAATTATATTTTGATCTTTTTAAATTTAAAATTAAGTTAAAAATTACAAATATAATATATTTATAAATTATTTTTTAAATTTTATAAAATTCATGAATTAATTTATAATTTTAAAAAATTATTTGAAACGGTATCGGTATTAACTGATACTGATATAATACCATTTTCAAGGCCAATCTAATATCGGTACCGATATAATTTTTAATACAATGCTACTAATGCATCTATTTATACTAAACTACTAGTACACTCGAAAAATTCATCAACTACAATTCATTATTTGACAAAACTTCATCACCGTCTTTGACAATAAAGAAACAAACATCAAAGTTGGAACAAAAAGAACAAGAGACACCGAAGACCATCGTTATTAAAAAAACAAAACACATTTTTGTTTCTTCTACTTTTGTCCCTTTTATTGTTTGCGGGACACATGACAGCAGCCTTGGTGGCATTTGTTGCAAGGTGATTTTATTTACTAAGAAATGTGCTTTTTGGTTCTGTACTTGGGTGAAACGGGACTCATTTCATACTTGCTTTGTTCATCACTTAAAAAAGATCTTCCATCTGATCCAATTGAGGAACTTCAGAACCTTTAGCGTGCAATTCAGATAGGGCACTACTTCTCTCTTGACTTGCTTAGGAATCAATTGCGACATTGAAAGGCCTGTGTGCACGTGACTTTTGATCACTAAAGGTGTTTGAGGACCTCTATGCAATTATTGTATATTATGATCTTGTTATCTGTTTGTGGACTTGTAAGTAGAGCCTGTTTTTCATTGTCTAAAATAAGAGTGGTCATTAATAATATTTATATGTTTTTTTCTTATGACTTCCTTATAGACTCTCTCTCCTAAAAATTGAAGTCTTATAATAATTTTAATTCAGTTACATAGAAATATTAGTATGCTCTATACTTTCTTTTATAAGAGGAACTTATACATCAAAAGTATCGTAGCATTGTTCCTATTTGAGTTTTAGGGATCGTTTGGTATTACTATAAATTGTGATTTTTAATTGTTATTTTTATATATTTATATTAATTTTTGTATTTTATCTTCGATTTCTGTGCTATATTAGTGTGTTGTCTTTATCGATTTTTGTGTTAAAAACCAAAATCAAAAATTTCAACTATACCAAACAAGGTTGTATAAGAAGAGTTGAACAACTGGAACCTCTTAAAAAAAAACTTTAAGACGTCCATAAAAAAAAACCTTATACTCGACTAACATATTTAAGATTTAAGCTACAATTATTTTTGTGTATCTCTAAAATATAATTCTCTCTTTTCAGTACAAGATTGGCCTTGAAGCTTATGTACAAATGTCCTCGTATTTCTATGGTACCAGAGCCCCATACTCACGAGATTGGGCTACCATCTATTATTAAAAGAAACCAACTACTGCAGCACGTTACCTGTCCCTCCGATCTGCCCAAATTTCTTACTTCACATACACTTAGGTTCACGTACAGGAAAATGATTACGAATTCCAATTTAAAAAGTTGTGCAATTTGTTGATTACGTGCCACATCAGAGATCTTTTGTTTGTGAGGGAAGGGTAGTTAGGGATCAAATGATTTCTGCTACATTATCTTTTAGTGTCACGTCATGATGATTTGTAGTTTCTTTGTGGATATTCCATTATTAACGTTTGGCATGAGCTTATAGAACAGTAGAAACTAGGATGTGTTTAATTGGAATTTCGCGACAGTTCAATTGACTGCTTCTAGTTACTAACCTCATGCAGCAGTCATTATGACAAGAAGTTAAGAAGTAGTTTAGGAAAAAGGCCTATCCAAAACCTTCTGTTCAGGTAGTAAGGCAAGACGTACTTCATAGGCAACCCCCTTAAACAATTGGTTTCTGTTGTGAGATCAGTCACACAAATGTCTATTTCCAAAGTCATTGGGTAAAAATAGATCAATAAATCAAGCAGCTGGTTTCCACCGGCTATATGCATTCAAGAATTAAAAGATTGGCACTCCGAGACGATTTGGATGCTAAACTGGTGAGTTTCTGAAATGGTTCTACAAGGCTAATGGAGAAAGTTGTTAACCGTCTATGGTGGTAAACATATGTACATCAGACAAACAAAGCAGTTGGGACTGGGGCATAGCAAGACAGTTCATCATAAGAATATTGCGACAAAAATAAGTTGGAATTATAAATGATGAGTGCTCTCACACTTGCCCCGTTAAACAAAAGAGAGAAAGGGACAGGAGAACCATCCCCGTTGGAAATTAAATACATAGGACAAAAAAAACAGATGGAATGAGGTACAACAATATCACAAATAGGAATTTTTGAGAAAAAAAAAGGGGGATAAAAGGGAAAAGCCCCATCACGGCCTATCTGACAAATTCACAACAGCCTCTTCCACAAGCTCTTCAATCAACTTCCCTTCTATTTCTCTACCTAAATTGTCTAATTCCGTTCTCATATTGTCAGCCCATGCCTTCCCAATCACCTCATTTCTTACACCTCTCTCCACCACCAGGCTGTTGCTGTCCCCATCATCCCCTGTGGTACACCTTACTTCACTACTAATCCATTCCTTAATTTGGGACCACACATGGTCCACAAGAATGGCTGATGATGCTTCTTTCGTCCGACTCTGAGAGTTGCAACATGATGATATAGCACTTGTTCTCCTGTCTGATGCATAACTTGTGAATTCCACTATTGCGGCATTGACACAATCGAATACAAGCTTTTTATTGGACCGTCTTTGTCTGCACTTTGCTTGATGCAGAAGCTCCTTGTCATTGAGATTAGCATATTTGTCTCTTAATGATGGGTCGAGTGGGCTTTCAGGTGAATGCCATCTAGCATAATATGTGTGAATCTGTGCCTTCTCTTCAAGGCCACCTGCTGATATTAGAGTTTGAATAAAGAAAAGCAAGTCCTGATCTTCTTCCTGCACAAGTGAGGCTGCTAAAGACGAATTTACTGGATATGGGGTTCCAATTTCAGTACAAGTATCGTCCCATGATAACGTCCTTGCAATCGAACCTATAGGTGGTGACTTGTCAATCAAACTAGACTTCAGAGGCATCTCAGCTCCTGTTATGTCAATAAAAAAAGGATTTTAAACTCAAAGACCAAAATTTGGATAAATATAATGCCTAAATGATGTAGGCAAATAAAATAATTCCTCAAAATCTGCCTCAAGAGACAACTTACCCCGACATTCTGACTTCATGTTGACATAAGGCTCAGGATTTATGTTATCATCTTCTTCAAATAAGCGTTCCAAAACTGAGATTGGACTAGGCTGATCCTGGTTCTCACTAGCATTCCCAGGCATCAATGGCTTCGACACAGATAAAACTCTCTGCAAATTTTCAATATATTGTAAATTTCAATAAACTAAGTTTAAACAGTCATTTAGTAAGGAGGGGAAATGAGAATGATAGCTCAACCAAAGATGGCAATGCAGTTTAAGCCATAGAACATTATCACCGGGGCCATTATATGACAATAATGATGTTCTCAACACATGATTATAGAATTCAACACCAGAGAAATCACTGCATTACAAATATGATATAAATACTTGAACATAGAAAACTAAACATTTATTCTATGACTTGAGCCATCCCATTCTTCAAAATTTTGATTAAAGAAAGACGAGACAAATATCATGTAAAAATCCGTTTTCACTTATAAACACTGCCAAAACATATATTTGTATATTGAATGTGCATTGATCAATAAGTCTGCTTAATTATTATCCATTCATCTGCTTAATTATTATGCATTCATCTCTTCAGCAACCTAGTTACCACAACAGTGGAATGACAATGATGCAACAAAATTGCAAACATTGACATAGGACAGAAAATAACAAGTGGGAGCAGAACAGGCTCTTAGATTCAGAATGGGCCAACATTACGCGTACCTTGATGATAAACAGAAACAAGAAAATCCACCAATAAAAATTATAAGATGAATAGAAGAATGAATACCTCGTTGGAAACTAAGCCTTCTTTTGTTTCCATGCCCATCAAATCTGGATTACTTGTATTAATTGACGATCCTTGCAGACCAGATGAATAAATTTCAAAAGCACTGCTATTAGTACATCGTGTTACATCCCCACCAAGTTTTCCGGGGAGATGTACAGGTGAACCTGATGTCTCAGTAGTGGTAGCTTGAAGTTCATCTTTGAAATGACAAGGGTGAGATTTTTCTCTATTACTTCTTTTATTCCTAGAGAAAAATAAGTTAGAAACTCTCCCCTTTAAAGATGACTTTGAGCTCTTTGCCTTAATCGCTTCTTTAGGTATTTCCATTTTACGAACCTCAGGATCTGAAACATCAACATTAATCCCGGAACCAAATACTGCAGAAGTAACAGGTAGAGATTTTGATCTCAGAAGGCTCTTAGGTGAACCAGCCACACCTTCCTCCTTGTTCAAGTCACTAGTTAAGTAACAAATTGATCCTGTGGGCTCTTGTTGCTTGTTACTAACTTCTCCCTCCAATCTCACAGATCTTTTTACATCTGAAAGTGCAAGCATATCACCCAATGTACTAGAGCTCCTGCAAGTGTCTTTTTGTTCCTGAGAACCCCCATTTAATGCCATCATTGCCCACCTTTCAGAAAGTCGCTTCTTTGCCTCTCTACAAACAGATGACTCAGGGGAACATGAAATATGACTGAAGGAGGCAGAAGAATATGGGCTTCCAAACTTATTTATGTAATCCCATGAATGCCTAGATGTTGGTGACATAATTTCTGATTCACTCAGAATTTCGTCAGCATATTCATTTTCTGATTTGTTAAATGAACTGTCATCACCAATATAACCATTTGAAAGAACAGAAGAAAGGAGAGCTCCATTCCTACCATCGCTAGGAATGTGACGGTCCAATGAGAGCTCTGTTGATTCTCGTGCCTCAACATCTTCAGGTTCATCATACGTATCTTCACACTGGAGTATTCTTGGTGAGGAGGAAGGCAGTGAAACCACAGCCCTAAATTCATGAGTCACTCCTGGGCTAGGCTTCAACACTACTATTCGAGTCGATTGAGAAGGATACTCATCAACCTTCTGATTGCAAAAACTAGTCAAATAACTGTGATCATTAATCTGATAACCAGTAGGATAACCCATTTGGTTAGTTTTCTTTACTTGTTTGTCACTCTTCTCCAATATAACTTTTTCATTATCAATCAGTTTAGAGGGTTTAAGAACAGTGATGTGTTTTGTCTCAGAGGCTGGAGGAATAGAATCCATGTGATACAGCGCCCGGGAGAACATGGAATTTGGTTCATCCAGAAACTTGAGCAACAAGTCTCTATTGGAACTTAAAACATCAATTGCCTCTCGGAATTCCTTGGACTGGCAATCTGTTGCCAAACATTTTGCTTCCATGAACTTCTGGCGAATGAGAGCCATCCTTTTCTCATCAACATTTTCATTATATCTTGCCTTCTGTGGTGAACTGTCTCTGGTATTCACTTCCTGGGATTGCTTCCAGATTTTGCAGACAACTTTCTGTTGATTTTGTTCATGACAATGGTGAGCTTCACAATGCATTTGCTTTTCCAAGAAACCACGATCTTGTTCCCAACGGTCCAGAAATATACCTGAGTGACTTAAAGAACGTCTTGTATAACCTTTCATGTGGCCTCCTTGAGTACCTGAATTAGGCTGCTGAACTGGGAAAGTATCAAGTCCCATCAACTTAGCAACAACATTAGGTGGATTATGCTTGGATTCCACTTCTTTGGACATCTCTTGGGCTATGAGTGCCTTCATAGGAGTCCCATTTACTTTCTTCTTTGAATAGCTTCTACTTAAATCTGCAACCATCTGCATATAAGCACAGAACTAGAAATCACTCTCAAAGATACAAAGGTGGGACTTATCAGAAAATTTCTCTTTTGTCATTCATGTCATATTAATCCCCCAATTGTTTTACCATTTTATCCTCTATCTCATCAGCTGAACTCAACACTCTGGTAACATCTGACCGACTTCTTAAGTTCAAAGAACCTGCAAATCACACATTGTCAACAACCAAACATTAGCACCGCTGATTTTAAGATCTAAACTTTCAACCACAAGAAGATTCACTAGTGCAAGATTATTTCAATCACATTTCACACACTTTTCAAATAATTGTGGCTTAGTTAGATTCAATGATAAAAACTTCTGCCTAGGCACCTAATTTGAAGCTTTAAACATCAACTAAGCCATCAAAGGCAACAAAATGAATGGACATCACAAATGCATTTTATACAATAAAACTGCACAGTGATTAACTGAGTTTTCTTGCACAGTCTAAAACCCAAATCAGCGGATAAGAGAAGCATGGCAAAGGGAAGTACACAAAGCATATGCTCTTTTAAAGGAAAATTAAAAAGGAAAACAATCAGAAATTAATAAGAAATTCACAAACACTACCATCAAAATGAGGTTTATTTGTGAGCAGCCTTTTTCCAGAAATGCCATTGCTCATATCAAAAAGATTCACCATCCGACCTAAACATCCAGGAAAAGGTCTCTCTACGTTCTTAGGGTTTCTATTTTGCAGCCCTATCATCTCCAAACCTCTCATAAAGGAACCACAAACTTCATGTCAATCAATTGGCCTGTAAACACAGAGCAAGATGAAGCTAAACCCACAGTAAAGTTATGTTAGGAAAGAAATAGAGGATTAGAGAGTGTGAGAATGTTCATAAACAAAGACAGAGAGCAACAGAAAATAACTATAAGCAAGAAAAACAAGTGGCATTAAATTTTTCTATTTAAGGAAACAGCTCTGGAACAGAACCAGGAAACTTAAAAGGCTAAATGCAAGCATAAGCTATTTTCACCTAACCTGTAATATTTTTCATCAAAACCCGACGGGATAAAGAAACGGACCATTGGTAAAAGTATTATCTCTAACAATCAAACCCAGATCTCCTCTAAAGGGTTTCAAGCCAAACACATTCAAATAAGTGAAAAAGCAAGCATGACCCAGGATTTTGATGACAGAAAGCTACAGATTAAGAGTCAAAAGTTGGTAGACTGGCGCAGGACGCGAGAGACAAAGAGAGGGAAGGAAACGTTAGTTAAGCAAACACGAGAAGCCAATCAAGTCACAACGAAGGCCTTGATTACAGCGAAAGTTAGTAAATAAAAGGATAACACACTTCAATTCAGAGTGCATAATTGACATATTAGTGTGTGCGATCTCAGTGTTTCAGGTGAACGCACGTGACCCTACCCTTAAATAGACCATCCCACATTCATTTTCCAA
>JAOXYD010000004.1:10919208-10937491 GCA_028565735.1 Pinacopodium congolense | reverse complement strand
GAAGATTGTACTTGTTTTGATTGATTAGTATAGAATCATCCAACAAGTAGTTGGAAAGGAGATGTAGCCTATCTTTGAGGTAGGTAAACTTCTTTAATTGGCTTGTGTCTTTCTCTTATCTCAACTTATTACATTCATTTTGGTAATTGCATTCTCATTTCATCTTAGGTTGGATCTTGGTTTAGCGATTGCATCTAGTTTCCAATTATTTTAGGTTGCTAGTTTGAATTAGCTAAAAGTTTTTAAATACCTAATTCACCCCCATCTTGGGTGCGATAGGACTTACACTTACTATATTCTCCTTTTTATGGCTCAAGGATAACCTTACTTACTATTAGTATCTTCAACTTAGAAACTTCTCTTTTCACATACACTTTTCACAAAAACACCTTCTAAACATTATCGCTCTTCACTCATAGTGGTGTATAAAAGGCTTACCCACACTTAGAATGAATGCAATATCAAAGTCAAAATAACTTCTCAACACTCATATAAAAAATAAAAAATAAAACTTTACCAAAAACTTATCAACAAAGCTCATAATCTTTGTATGAATGTTTTCTCCAAACTTGATGCATAAAATTCATCCAAAAGCATCTATGTATAGGCAAAAACCCTCAAACTAACCATTTTATGACCGTTGTACAATGTTCAAAAACATCAAAATCGTTTTCTTATTGATAAATAATCATTGGAGTGTAAATTTTGAACATTAATGGTACTTACTATCGAGCAACAATGACACTGTTAATGTATTGTTATTATAATCCACTTTAATGTGGGTAGCATAACGACACCATTGATCTCTTGGTGAAACCACCATTATGCTTATGGAAAAACACTTTAAACTAATCCAATCCAATTCAATTCAATTCATAACTCACTCGTACATATCTTAACGCATTCCAACCAATTCTAAATATCACCAAACATTTCATAACTCTCAATTACTCAATTTATCACAATCATATAACTTAATATAATCATATTCATCCAGTTTACCAAATTTCCTTTACCCTTTATCCTAACCAATTTTAATTCATCTTTTCACATACAATCACATACTTTATCATATTATCTTACCATTTCATTTATCACATTCATTAATCCATTCATACAAACTTTCATCTTAGCACACAAGACTTACAAATTTACATAACGCATTCATTCATTCATTAATACATATTCATCCAAGCATTCATTAATACATCAAGAGGATTTTTCACAGACAACAATCACATACAACATCTATTAATTATGCATCTTATATGCAAATATTAAACATAAATGCAATATATATGATATGAGCCCTTTGACATATAGTAAGATCAAAGAAAAGACATAACAAACTTACATAAATAACCTATTAAATACACTACTCTTCAACTTGATCTTCCATCTTCCATCTTTAAGTTCAACTATAATTCTCCTTTTTCATCTTAGTCTTTAAACATAGATCAATACAAACTTCAACATATTATCTTCATGAACTCCATTATACATACAACTTCATTATACATCTCCAGCACCTATCTCAATACTTCAAACTCAACAAACATATTAGTAATAACATTTAGTCATCATCAAAACAAAGGTAGAACCATTCTTGATTAAAAAATATTAGTTATTAGTTTCTTAAAAAGATAATATAGATATAATTATGAAGATAATGTAATTTGTAATGATTAAGAATTTATAATAATAAATTGTTTCTTTTAGGACAAAGACTTATCAAATCTGAATCCTAAATATTTTCTAAAAAAAGTATAACATATAATTAAGTATTTGTTAATTAAACTTAAAAGTTATTATACAATACTTCCTACTAAAATATTGGTATATCTAATCACTTATTAAAACATTGGTCACTAAATTAAAAACTTTTTAAAGGTTGGTCATTAAATTGAAAATTTTCAATAGATAGATCATTAGATTGAAAATATTTAAAGGTTGGTTAGTTGTTAAGTTATACATGTGAATATCTATGCATTCGTATCTTTCTAAATAGACATCCACATGTCAAGTTTTGTTAGTTGCATTAGTAAACCATTGACAGGATACTTGAGTTGAATAACTTTTATAAGTTTGATCACTAAATTAAAAACTTTTAAAGTTTGAATATTAAAGTGAAATTTTTTAAAATTGATCATTAGTAGATTTATTATTCCTTTTTTTGTGTATATAGATACACATACACACATATGTGTATATGCATAGATTTTTCTTTAAAGGAAATTAAAGGGTGGTCATACAATATATGTATGAGTCAAAATTACGTCGTCTCTAATAAAAGCTTATAATATGATTAGCCATATTCCTTAATTATAAAATACTCATTTGATCTAAGTGCTTTGTATAACAATTCAATTGATCGGAATGAATGTATTATAAGATATACTTTACCCATCCATTCTAGAATCCCATTAATCCAATATAAAGCCTTAGGTCTTTCCTTGCCAAAAATGTTATTCATTATATATTCCATGCAACATACCATCGGATAACTTTCATCAGTACTTTCCATTAATTTTACGGTACTCTTCAACTCCAAATTTCAAACTTAATTCCTTAATCTACAATAAAATTCTATTAAATTTTGACTTCTTTGTCATATTGAACCAATAGGTTCCATGATTCTCCATGAAGCTTTTGCTTTAAATTGTGATTGTATTGTTGCTTCTTCAAGTGTTTTGATGTTTTTTGTCTTGCCTTGTACTATAAAGAGGGAGCAGGCAAAATGATCCTAAATCGGATAGATAAGAAGTGGACTTGAAACTTATAAGTGAGAGAGAAGGTAATGGCTTAGTGACAAAATAATATTAGAGTTAATCCTTAACTTATCGGATCTTTTAAAAGGAAGGTAATAATTACGTGACATTTTATATAGAAATGAAATAGGAAAATATTATAATTAGTTCTGTTACTATGAACTTGTCTCCAATATTTTTCAATTATGTTACAAGTCCCTTGCATAATAAGAACATCAATTACCTAATTCTGACTCATCAATATTATAATTAGTCTTGTTACTATGAACTTGTCTCCAGTATTTTTCAATTCTGTTACAAGTTCCTTGCATAATAAGAACATCAATTACCTAATTCTGACTCATCAATATTATAATTAGTCCTATTACTATAAACTTGTCTCCAGTACTTTTCAATTCTGTTACAAGTTCCTTGCATAATAAGAACATCAATGACCTAATTCTGAGTCATCAAGAAACATAATGTACAGTTTGTAACTTTAAGGTCCGTCTACCGAATGTTGCTAATACCTTTATTGGCAAAAAAAAAAAAAAATCCACGAAGAAATAATAATTGGTGGCCCTATCAAGCCAAATTATCTAACTTGAACGCGTGGATGGAGGCCACGTGCAACTGAAAAGAATTTTGCGAAGTTTCTTTCAATTCGTGGACCTTGTTTGTGAATTTACAGTAGCAATCATTGAGGTTTAGTTTGCATATTGTTCAATCTAAGCTAATTCTTGAATTATTCTTGTGCCGTTTCACGATATTTCCTTATACCAAAAAAAATAAGTGTTATACTTGTAATCTCAGGGATAACGGCTTATATTTTTTTTGAAATATATAATAACACTTATATTTGCTGAATGTATAGGGAGGAACTTGGCCACTGACTGCTTGCCATTACAGAGCTGTCACTATATGTCTCGTCTTTTTCTCCCGTTTATTTTCTTAATTTATATCAATAAACCAAACAAGGGAATGTAATTGGATGATAATTAATTGCACGAAACTCCCTAGTTGTCTGTCTGTTTCTTCTCATTTCTTTCTTGTGGTTTACTTAATATCAGAATTATGTAAGTAGGTCAATCAAATTTGGTGGTTTAAAGCCTTTCACATATATTTTAAAGGGATGATGATCAAACTATAGGAAGCCATCTTAATATTGAAAATAATAATCTCATTTAGATAATTAAATATTGAAAAATAGTCCAACATAGCATTTTCTCTTTTTTGTTTTGTACATACAAGTGAGAAGCAGATTATCCACGTTAGGTCAACGAATTCAGAAACTGAAAAACTAAAATCTACAAAGTAATACAAGCTCATTTTTATCTTGACTAAGAAAAGAAAGGGAGGGACCCTCCTAGATTATTTTTCACAAATTCGTAATTTTGAGATGAGACTTTGAGACTTAGAATAGCTGTAATATAGTTTATTCGGCCCAATTGACGTGTAATATAAAGCCATTTGGGATACACGAAACACCGAAACGTGACAGGGAGGAAAAATTAAGGGGTTGCTTATTATTGATGTTAGTTTGGATTTTTGGTTTTGTTTTTTTACTTAATTTTTTTAAGATTATGTGTATTTTTAATTTTTATATTATATTTAATTTTTTTTGTTAAATTAGCATGTTATTTTTTAAAATTTTGTATTTTTATATTTTAAAAAAATTAACAGAAAAAAAAACGAGAGGAAAGATGAGGGAGAGCTAAATGAGCGACGTCAGCAAGCCAAAGTCGGACAGTAACGTCGCAGCGTGGGACCACGAAGATCGGAGTTGAAGTAATAGGCACGAGAGTGGGTGTGAGTGAGAGTGAGTGGGGTCGTTATTGACATTAAATAAGGAGAATTAGCATCTAACTAAATATTTGGGTGGTGGAGACTGCAAGGTGGGATCCAGAGACACGTGTCTCTGTTCCTGACGTTTACATTGGCTGTCTAGGGGTAGGCCTATATTTTGATCGAAGTCGATATGTTGTGCACCTAGGGCTTTAGCCTTTAGGAGACGGAAATGGCGTGACAGAGACTGTATTTTTCACTTTTCTCTGTCGCGAACTGAAAATACTTTTAACCAGTTGAGGGGGGAAAAAAGAAGAAGCAAAGATTACTAGACTCAAATTCTGAAGAAATTCAAGTTTGGACTGGGTGACCCAAAAGGGCAATACTTATTATCATCTTGTTGACTTAACATTCGGAAAGGAAAATGCTTAGCCTAAAATGGGTCATTGTTTGACTAGAACCGTCCTTCAGAACAACCAAGAGTTTCTTTGCCAAGTAAAAGTAAAATTTGAAGTTAGGAATGTTAGACTAAATTATTATCTTAGGATTGTCAAAAGTTTACAGTTTCCGCTAACATTTAGACTAAATTGCTTTTTAATCAGATGTCACGCTGCATTGCATTGTTTTTTGAAGAGAGTGGTACACTTAGTCTGCCCCACTCTGTGAAAGACTGCCACATATTCATGAAGGGGATAACCTAGAAAGATAGTCAGATATGCATTACCATGCAATCAACTATTGGACTAAGCAACTGCTAGATCATACCACCTCAATGACCTCGTACACACTCCTGTAATTAGTAACTCATTCTGGGGTCTCTACATCCTCTACTGCAAGATCAATCCTTACAACTAATTTTCCCAGCACGATGTCCTACAAAGTATCAACTCAACTTAGATGAAATATGCACTGCTGGTAATCAACTAGCTCATCTAATCTAGCACTAACCTATCAACTTAACATGTTCAGAAGTTCATAGCTCATAGGAACGTCTAACTAATCAGCGGATCACAGCAAGCTTTTCTGAGGGAGGATCCCCCGGCATAATAGCAGCATCAAAAATATTTCACTTCACCATTGTCAGAAAAATCTCCTTAATATCCCTCCAGGTATGATTCATCCAACACAAATGAACATGCCAACTCTTTTTCAATACATAAGCTGGATGGAAAGAATTGCCAGTCATGTATTTTAGTCATATTATCTTCATGGTAACAATGATAAACTGCTGGTTCCAAATCACATAGGGAGTGCTCATGCTTGTCCTCTATAAGCAAGCTTGAACATGCGTCAATGCTGTTCGGGCGTGCAAGAGTATGATGATTTGCTACATAATAACCTCTTGATGAATTGCTTACTGGTGAGTGCCTCAGCGCAAAATTCAAATCAATTCCAGAGGAAAAGAGAACTTTTGTATCAGGATGAGAATGCTCGTCATCTACAATCTTATGCTTATCATCTACAATCTTGTTCATAAACCAAAGATGATTTGGGGGAGAAAGAAAGATACTTCTTTTATCACATGTGCTGAAATCGCTGGCTTTGTCTTGCAAGGATGAAGACCAATCATTCAAAACAGTATCTACATTTTTCTTACGCTCAATAATACCTCGTCCCAAATCATGGCTGTCATAGCCAGGTGAAGGGTCCCAACACAATGAGGGCAGGTTTGGAGAATGATGAGATAAACAAGACGCCCTACACAATTCATTTACACTGAATCTGCTAAAGTTTTCTATTTGTTGATCATCAGCACGTAAACCCCATGAATTTGGACACATGCTCAGCTCTTTATTTTCATAACCCAAAGATAGGTTTCTATCATCCAACATGTCTTTGGATTCCCAACCCAGCAAAGGAAGATGGAATTCTTCTAAAGAGACAGGATTGTTGGGAGAATGGAAGTCACCAATCATGCTGTTCTGTTTCTGTTTCTGATAAGGATAAATGCTCCATTCTGAAGTTCTGCTGGTCAGAGATAGTTTTCTCTCACCCACCATGTTATATTCCCAATTCACCTGAGGGAGATGGAGTTCATCACCACCAAAGCATTTATTACGGTCATGGAATCTGTTGATACCCTTGAGATCACTACAGGTGTCAGGTTCATATTCTGGAATCTGAAAGCCAACAGTAGAATTGTCCTCCGCATAGAAACTATGGCTCTTGCTTTCTCGCAGAAGTTCAAGTCCTGTCATTCGGCCATCCTCATAGGTTTCATGTAAGATTGAAGAGCTGGAACTCGAGATATTTGGCTCTTTTCTTATGTCCATCCAACAAAAGCATAGGCCATTCTCCAAGGCCAGCTTATGATCTGTTTCCATTATGTTTCCTGTAGGCATCTGATGAGACTCATTTGAATAATTTTTTGAAAGAGGAAAAGCATGCACCTTAGTTTTGCCATCAATTTGCCCCTTTCCTGTCTTGAAAATGTAAAAGTCAGAAAGAAAACTTCCAGCTGCTTAAGTTTAGACATTATCTAACTCATAACCACTCAAAATAATATTTCTCCATACTTTTTCCATGATAGTCACTGGGAACAGCCGGCTGATCAGCGGAGAAATAATATCACACCTGTGGGAATATTCTTTATGGTACATGACAGCAGAAATAAGGAAGACTTAAGGACTCATTATATGTCATGTGTCTAACCCCTTTGGACATAGCTCATCAGAAGAAGAGGAATTTGCAACCCACTGATGAAGATTTTTTCTTTTTTTAGAAAAGACATCCAATTGCCTGTACCGAGCCCCTGCAGATTTGCAACAACTTGGTTAGGACTCGAAAAACTTTAGGATCCACATTTTTCACATAATGATTGCATGCAAGGATAGCTACAATGTACTGCATATTATTCAGTTTTGTACTTAAGGTTTTAAAGGAATACAAAGTGATGCTAGTAGTAGTAGAATGGCATTATTCATAAGAAAGAAAATAACTAGGCTATATTTTATAAACCCGTCTAATGATATAAAGGACCAAAGTTGGAAAGATGACAACAAAACCAAATTGTCATAATACTGACATGCTTCCTTAAGCCCCAATGAAAAACAAATCAAAAATTTCTCTCTAATGTCAATATTGTGCGAGTTTTGAGACACTGCAAAAAATGTTTTACGATTGATGTTCTTTCTGAACTATCTGAACGAAGCCAGAAGAACATAATAGTCCTTCGAATACAATGAATATTTTAATTTCATGAAAATTTATGATCAGGCATTCAGATGTTACCACAGTTGTCTGTGATTTTCGGCACATTGTGTACATCCTCTGAAGCTGCAAAAATGTTTTTCAAATTCACCTCTGCCAACAGAAAAAGCACATTCACTTGCTTAAAAGAAGAATGGAATCAGTTAAAAAGTTTGCATTTTAGTCCTAATGAATTTGAAATGGAGAAAAGCCAAGATTTTAGCCAGCCATGGGAATTGTGATACCATAAAACTGGCAATGTCTATATCAGAAAAAACAACGGACACCACCTGATGAAAATGAGCAAAGTAATATATGTAGGTGAAATTCTAATCGTCACTATTTTTTGTTCGCAGGGAAACATTATTTCCTTGAGGATTGTTCATATTCTCGTCCTGTATAGTCCATCCACCACACATTTGAATCGTAAAATGCAATGATGACTTCTGTATGCTAATTTAACGAGACACATTAAACTAAAAGATTAAGGGATAAACTTTCATTAGATTAAATGTACAGGTTTATAAAGTAAATAATAACTATTATAATGTTATAGCACTTGTAATGACAAAGAAAAAAAAAAAGAAGAAGGTGAAATACCAGCTGGTAATGACCATTTCAAGTGACCGACCTGACTTCTTTGATGCATTGCCTAGTGGTGATAGGAATTGAAATGAATTAACATGTGTAGCTTTCTCAGGTAGCAACAAGGAATTGAATTTCTTATGCCTATTATGTAACGTATGGCTTTTCGCTGCAAGGAAAAAATAACAAAACCAAAAGTAAGATATGATGTTTCGACATTTTAGCACAGAAGATCGACGAAAGGCCAAGTTGTCAAGTAAAACAGTGTAACACTTTCTCCTTTTAGTTAGATTCAGAAGTATTACACGCTAAGAACCAACCTCCAGAGTTGCAGCTTGTTTTGAGCTTTTTAGGTTGGTGTTTATCTCGATCTTGAGGATGAGAACAGAATCTATTACCTGCATCTTCCTTCAATTTCGTAAAGAAAGCATATTCCGACATTTTGGGCTCGCAAGCTGACATTTCACATTGTGTTATTGGTTTCAGCCATTAGTTAAAGAAACAATGAGATAGAAAAACAGTTCACCGAAAAATCGATTAACGAAAAATCCACATTAGTGTGAAAAAAAAAAGAGAGAACAAAATGGTGAGTTCATTTTCGAAATTGTAGGTTAGTGTGAAATCACCTTGGTTTTCTTGAGGTACGGGTCGGCATTTGAAGCTTCGAACTCCGTGGACGTCTCTTGGAAACAGTGCCGATGGATCTTGGCGAACCTCAGATATGTTTCTCTTCATCGTCACCGAATCTACTATCCAGTCGAAAGCCTGATTCTGTTTGTCAACTTGACACTTAAGACTGTTTTTGAAATTTATTTATAATTCTAATTTTTAATATTTAAAATAAAAATTATTTATTCCAATTCAACATAATTAATTTAAATTTTATTAAAACAATTAATATTTTTAATAAATTCTACAAATTTAAAACATATATTTTTATTTTTTAAAATTATTCTTACTAATTCTTAGTGTGCTTTTTAAAATAATTATAATATTATAAAAATATTATATAAGAACATTACAATATAATATAATTATATATATATTATAGAGTTAAAATTATTCAGTATCCTTTTATAGTTTGATTAATTATGAATTAGATTCTTATATATTTAAAATTATTAAATAAATTCATAAAATTTTAAATTACATTTATTTGTTAGAAATACAATGCAATTAGGTCCTTATAGTTTAGTAAATTATCAAATAAGTCCCTTTCAAATTAATTTCATCCATTAGTCTAGCGCTATGTGGCATACCTCATGTTTCAAAATGTACTACGTGGACACGTTACGTAGATACGTTGTTAATCCATGTATGACAAACTAAACAGAGAATTAACAGATGAAAACAATTTGAAACTTTTGATACTTATTTGATAGTCAAATAGACATATGCCAAAAAGACTCATATTCCTTTTAAACCTCGCACAGCTAGATGTGGTGTAAGATATAAAGAAACCCTTTTTCTAAAAGGAAAACCTTTACTTAAAATTGAAAACATGATAGAGAATACATTTAGAAAGATTAAAAAAATCAAAATAGTCTAGAAATAGTAAAAAAAGATAAAATGAAATTATTCTGAGCATCGTTTACAATTTTGGGATAAAAATAAAATAGAAGCAAAATTAGAAATGATAGATAAACAGAAAACCATTAAAGTCACAACTATGCGATACAGGTAGAAGACTAAGATGAGTTTAAGAAACAACTTCTTGAATTAGAAACCATCCAGATAATTAAACTTAGTTCATCTCCTCATTCTTCTCTTACATTTATGCTAGAAACCATGCAAAGATAGTAGAAATAAAGCAAGAATAGTTTTAAATTATAAAAAAACTAAATGATAATAATATATTTGATGGATACTTTTTACCATTCAAAGAAACATTAATCAATTTAATATGAGGCAATAAAGATAGTCTCAAAATTTGATTGTAAAAGTGGTTTTTGAAAAATTAAGATGCATAAGGATCGTATTTCTTTAATTGCCTTTTCAACTCCTTAAGGACTTTATTAATGGATTGTTATGTCTTTTAGTTTAAAAAATACTTCTCAAATATTTCAAAGAAAGACGGATAACATTTTTAAACATTATAATTTTATTTATGTTTATGCTGATGATATTCTTATTACTAATGATAATATTTCTAAGCATATTTCATACTTAGATAAATTTGTAGATTTATGTTATTAATGCGGATTAGCCTTTTAAGAGAAAAATGTTAAGATAGGACAATCAAAATTAGAATTTTGAGCTATGGAAATTGATGGAAAAGGAATTTGATTAAAACTACATATTTTAAAAAAGATTTCACAATTCCTGTTAAACTAGTTAATATAAAAATAAGTTCAAATCTTTTTAGGTTTATTAAATTATGCATTGAATTTTATTCAAAACTGAGTAGAAATAAGAAAACATTTTTAGATACTTTTAAAGAAACATCAATGATTTCAATTTTCGCCATATTTGATTTATCAAGTTAAAAGAATAAAAACTTTGTGTACTTCATTACCAAAATTATCTCTACCTTCTCATGATGATGATCTTATTATTGAAATGGATACTTCTAATAATGTTTGGAGTGGTGTTTTAAAAAAGATTGATTATGATGATTCTCATATAAAAATAAATTAATCTTTTTACAGATATACCCGGCACCTTTATGGATACACAACAAAGATATCATATAAACAAGAAGAATTACTTGTAGTAGTTAATAGTTGTAAAAATTTTTATTACTTTTTAGTACTAAAACGATTTTTACTCCAAATTGATAACACACAAGTCAAGCCTTTTATTCAAAATAATCTCCCTTTTAAACCAGAGTACAAAAGATATATTAGATGGTAAACTCTGTTAGCAGAATATATCTTTGATGTAGAAATTATTAAGTTTGATAAAAATGTAATTGCAGATTTCTTAACTAGAGATGAACAAAATTCTTAGTTTGAAAGAATAGATATTTCAGGCATTGGAATAAATGTCTAAAAACGTCGATGTATACCAAGTATAAGCTAAAGATATGCTTAATATTGCAAGTTTTCCTTTGATCCACAAGGAAGTCTCTGAGACATTTGGCAATATTGATTGAATACTTACAACTATTATAAGCACAAGCTCTATGTCTTAATCAATAAAGCAAAGATAGCTGAGGAAACTACCTCTACTGAGAGTTCATCTTCATAGATGATAACATCTCAGGCTCAATAGCCTAAACATACGGGATTAAATATTGCTTTTAAGAGTATTTCCTTAAGACTTGATATCACTCGTAATTAAACCACTCAAAGAAATATTGTAATAGATAAGCTGGCCAACCGATCATTAAATACATTAGTAAATCACCATCCAGCTGTTTAGGCTTATTACTAGATAATGAGATATCTATGCTATATACCAAACAACGATACTTTCTAAATTCATCTGTAGGCTATTCAAGATTGGTATGATTTTGGAGCGATCAACACAATATATCTTAACAACCCTAATTTTAGAGAAATTTCATTCTTACCTCGATGGATCAAATGAGGAGTTCAAGATTTTTATCTAAATAATCCCATGATTACTACTAAAGATATATTGGTTTTAAAATTCCTTTCAACAAGACCAGATTTCTTTGAGGAAGAAAAATATAGTGCTTATCATTTTATTACTTTGACTAAACCACACTAGCTATCCATTACAGTGAAAAAAAAATTGAGAAAAAATTTCTCTTGATATTTTGAGACAGATATCCATTATAAGAGAGGTCTTCGAATGAATAATAAATTTATTAGCATACAACTAACTTTCAAAAGAGGTTTTTGAATATATGGTGGTAAGAGCAATTATTCTTCTGTTATAATCTCACTAGCAAAGAGGAACTCACCAACAGTAGAGAATTATTTAAAGATGAAGATAAGGATGATTGAAAGTAGAAAAATTAGAAAGAGCCTCACAGCTTAGAATCATTTCTGCCAGCTCCACAGCATACAAAAGACATGTGCCCCATGTGCACTAGTGGCGCTAACACTAAAGGAAAAGATAAGGTTACAGATTTCAAAGTCATGATTTTCAGTTACTCTGATTAGATAAACGGTTAACTAATCAAATGTAAAGGAAATCTGAAAAAGATAAAGGGATTAAATATGTTTTATCGTTTTTAGAAATCTGAAGTCTGAACTTGAAGTTCATGTAATACTATTAATAAAGCCTCCTAATATGTTAGAGGCATTGACTACTTCTATGTATCTATCAATTTTAAACTCTTATATGAATAAATGAAAGCTTTCTTTCCACAGAAATAATTCCAAAGTTTCCTTTAACTCTTCTTCTTCAAATATAAATGTCTTTATCCCTCCTTATACTTAGTTTATGCTTTAAGGTAGGAAACAAAATAAGACTGTGTTGTTTCATGTTGAAGGAACGTGAAGGGTAGTTACTTAATGAAGATTAGAGTTGAGATGCTCAATAAAAGACTCGACAAATACCTAGTCTAAAGTTGATTAATCACAAAGGTATAGAAGTGTGTTAGACCTTTATCTTTAAAGCTTAAGATTTATTTGAGAAACCTAGTAATTGTTTTGTAAATATTTCATCATGAAAATCTACTTTCTTGATAAATTTATGTTTGGATTATCCGGAATCCCTTTAGATTCTATCTCAGATATTAATTAAGCTATAACATCTATTTTTGAATATATTTATGGTATTATTACAAATATTGAATCTTCTAAAGATGAATATTTTTTATGTGTTACATTAGCTCTTGATATTATTAATAGTTTAGATTTTGCAAGATCTTTATACTTGATCATAGACAATAACAACAAAATCAATAACCTTAATCTCTACAAGAGTAAGTGCACCTAAAAATTTGGTTTTAGAGCCATTTTACTGGTCCAAAGTTCGGCATGGCATATATGAGAACCCTCACTCATGAAGGGATGGTGAATTGAGGCTCTTAAGTTTTATTACACCACTACGATGTGGTTACTAGGTAGCTTAATAGTTAACTTTTGTTGCCAAATTAAACATGACAAAAGGTATTAAAGTCATGACTATTTATGAAACCTACAAATATTTCACCTTCAAATAAAAGCAAAGGAATATGAGAAAAAGAAAAATAGAAAATATATACAACAATTTTAACAAATGCTTGATGAATTACTTCAAACCGATAACTTAGTAACAACTTTAATTTTCTTTAAAAAAAGTTATTAAAGAGATAGGAGGAGATAGGAAAATAGTAGAGAAATTACAAACTCTATATAATAAATTTTCAAAAAATTATAAATTTCATCTGGATGGAGGATATTAGCTATGCTTGTCTGTACAAACTATAGAAATCTATATTCTTAGATATGAGAAAAAGAACATAAGATAAAAATTATTACTCGATATATTCAATTGTTTGAATATATGTTTGTTAAATTATGCACGATAGGAGCTTTAGAAGATATTTTACTTTTTATCAATTCAAAAATTTCTAATGATATATAGGCAAATATTCATGCTAAGGAAGAACTAAATATTTTATATCATCAGTTCTTTAATCATTATAGATCTCATCTTAGATAAATTATGTTTTATTGACAAATAAAATAAAAGAAATAGAGTCTCTTATGCATTTTAATAACTATATTCACGATACTTATAAATTTGTTTTGGGTAAAGATGTCCTAAACAAATATTAGGGAAGATGATAGATTATTTCTTCAAGTAGAAAGAGATCAAAAGAGATATTTAATGCTATGTAGAGAAGTAGAATTACGTATGTTCCAAGTACTATTCTTTAAACATTATCACCATTATAATCATGATTAATTACTTTATTTATGATCAGATACTAGCAGATATTTCAAGAATAGATAAACTAGTTGCAGAAGCAAAAGAAGAGAAAAAACATTATGAAGCGATATTTGATTATTAATGCTTTATTGGTTGCCATAAAATGGAAGAATACCTATTAAATGTGGTTTAGATAGTGCAGCTACTCGGTATTAGATCTATAAAATTGAACTAATTACCACAAACCTAGAATTAACTGAACATTATTGTAAAGACCATTTATTAAATGGAAATGGAGAAACTTCTATAGATGGAAACATACCAGAAAATCAATCTTGAAGGATTAAAGATTGATAATAAATTGTCCAAAAAATAGAAAATGATAAAATATTTTATTTATAAAATCTTAAAATAGATAGAAGTAATAGAAAAACAATTAGTTGATATTTAAAGAAAATTAGAAAATCCAACTAGTAAAGAAAAAATGATAGAAAATACTATGTTATAAAGAATTCCTATGGAAAAGAAGATATTTGACTAAATTGCTACCTTGAAAACCCCTATAAACTCTAGATAAATGGAACATAAGATTTTGATATAGGAGAACTAGTAGATCAAATAGGACATTTAAATTTAGATAATATTATACAAATTAAACCTGACATAAAATTAGAAATTGAATTAAATCCTAATCCTAATATATTCGATATTCCTCGTATAAGTAGAAATCCACTTAGATAGCCTACTTAATAGTTTAATAGACCTACAACTGGTTATGCAGGAATAGCCATAATAATTAAAAAGATAAACATGGAATGATCATAATGGATAAAATAAGAATTGAAGCAATAAATCCTTTTGATATTTATTTGGATATAGATTGCATACAAAATGTTGACGAAGCAATAGATCAATGGGAAACCTCTTTAAGATTAGTAGTTCCTATTAATAAAATAGATTATGAAATGACATCTTTGTTTTTAGAAAAGACATTAATCAATAATGCACTTAAAATTTGGAAGAAATTAGATGACTAATCTAGACATGCAATATTATATAGGGATATTATTCCACACATGATAGCTAAAGCAATATAAGCTTTTAGAGTTGAATTTGTTAGTGAAGGAAATTGTCTTAAAGAGTCAAACACTGTAAGCAAATATGCTATGGCATTAAACAGATTACAATTTTGTGATATGTGTGAAATTAATCAATATGTTTGTATCTTTCAAGATTATTACTATCATATTTATAATGAAGTTCCAAATACTCAATATTTAACAATATTTATTGCAAAGATACCAAACCTTGGGGGTAGTAAATTAAAAGCTTTATGTAGCCTAGGTGGTATAGTAGATACCCTAGGAAAAATAGTAGTCTTTTTAAAGGGTAAACTTAGTGAACAGTGTAGTGATGCCATAATAGTTAAAAGAAGTAAAGGATTAAAGAAAAGAAATGCCTTAGGCTATTATGATTTGAAGATACCTACAATGATAGGTTGTAAAAGTCATTATTATTCTAGGATAAAGAAAAAAATATAATAAAAATAGATATTACAAGAAATGATATTTCAAGAAAAGAAAAGCTCAATACTATAAAAAGAAATTTAGATATAAACCTAAAAAAACCCATGTTTAGAAGAAATAAGGGAAGAAATAGAAAGATAACTGATTGTTAGTGTTATTATTGCAAGGAAAAAGGACATTTTGCTAATGAATGCCCAAAAAGATTTAATAAAAAGAAAACTAAGATAGATAATCATATAGACAAAATGATTGAAAATGAGGAATTTATTCTCATTAATACATTTAAATATTTTTTATTAGATGAAAGTATTATATTATAATTGAAATGGAATGCAAAGAAGATTCTACAATAGAAGATGAGTGAAATAATTGAAACTTTTGAAATAATTAACTTGATAGTAGAAACTTTTGAATAAGAACATGAATTTAGACAAGATATTTTAATAGATATGAAAATGCCTAAAAAGATCTAAACTTCTGTCTATTCTATAAATTCTTATAGTATATTTAATATGATTCTATTTGAAAAGATAAATACTAAAACGAAAAAACATCATATGTTTTATGGCATTAATTTACATAAGAAAGCCTTAAAAATAAGGTTAACTTCAGATAGAGTACATAGACCTTTATTTTCTAAACATGATATTGATTAAAAATTAGACCAGATACCAAAAAAATATTAGGGATACAATAGGATGGGTTCATATATGATCAATTCAATTAATAGTCTGTTATACCATTAGAGAGGGAATAGATAGCCCAATTGATTTAGCCTTTATAGACCATAGAATTAGAAATAGAGAAGGAGCATGTTTAAGTATCTTAAGAGGAAATTTGGGATATTGAAAACTCATGTTTAGTATCTATCCAAAAATAGGATATAATCTTCAAGATAGAGATATTGACAAAAAACTAACACTAATTCAAGATTTTAAAAGAATGAATTTAATGATTGAAGGCGATAGACTTTACTCGATTACTTATGACCTTTCTTATGCTTTATCCATTACACATCACATCGAATGTTATTCAATCTTAGATACTATTGATTTTCCTAAATTATTCAATGAAGTAGAAAGAATATGCCCACCTTCTTTAGCCCAATTACAGGAAATGACAGATGATTTTGCACTTGATTTACAATCTAAACTAAGAATAGATTCTCATAATAGGCGTATACCTTGATTATCTTATTCTAAAAGTAGTGTAACCAGAATTAGTAGTCAACACCATGATAATTCTTTAATCAAAGCAGATAAAAGACATATAGCTAATTATCAGGTTAAAGGAGAATATTTTGATGGTTTAAAATATACTCTATGTATTATTGTAATAGATGCGGGAGCTAGTGGAAGTTACATAAATCGCTCTCTTATTCATTCATTATTACAGTTCTCTTTAGATGGGCGATATTAATATATAAATTTTAATGGTGAAAGACATTAGCTTACTTCTATAGTAATAAAGTTAAAAATAGGTGATAATGTTGTTCTTATCAGGCTATTAGTAGAAAATAAAGACCGAAACCTTGAAATAATGTTAGGAAATAGTTTTTTTGATTAGGTATATCGTTATAAGATCACTTAATATGGAATTACATTAACTTAAAATGATACAACCCTTTATATTTCTCAATAAGGATGAGTAAAACTAGTATTTATATTTCGATAGGAATTATCTATAAAGATTATAAAGCAAAATACTTTGCAACTTATATTGATAGCATATCAAGATCTTGTTTATGTAAGTCTACTTGCTTTCCTTCTCAATATTATGAAACATTAAAAGCCATTATTTGTCTTGATATCTCTAATAATAGGATTCATCATTATAAAGGTATAAGTCAACCCAAAATATCATTAGGATCATTTTTAGTTAAATTTCTTCCTTTTATTTTTAAGATATCAGTCCTAATATTTTATTAGAAAATAATTTCTTGCAATTATTTCGTAAAGTCCTTTGTGATGCCCTTAAACCCTAGATACACTTTAAAACCCCTTGTGCCTATTATATTATTGTTAATAATCTAAAACATGTAGATGACAAAAGGACCCCTATTCCTTTTAAACCTCGCATAACCCAACGCGGTGTAGGATATAAAGAAAAACCCCTTTTTCCAAAAGGAAAACCTTTACTTAAAATTGAAAACATGACAAAATACATCTAAAAAGACTAAACAAATTAAAATAGTCTAGAAATAGTAAAAAAAGATAAAATGAAATTATTTTGAGCTTATTTTACAATTTTGGATAAAAATAAAATAGAAGAAAAATTAGAGATGATAGATAAACAAAAAACCATTAGAGTCACAGCTATGCGATATAGGATAGAAGACTATGAAGAATTTAAGAAACAGTGATATGGGTCAAATTGATATGATTTTTATGGTTAATTTGATGAATTATGACCCCTATATCAGCGTTTAAATATTTAATTGATGCCTCATAATATTTGATTTACAGATTGGAGCTTAATGATCAAGATTGGAGTCAAAACATCAAAAACATACTCTTTGTGCTGACCATAAACGGCACCCTGAGAGGGTGCCGTTGCCCAAGAACATGGGGTCGTTGTCCCTATTATGCAGTCGAGGCACAACGGCACCCTGAGAGGGTGCCGTTGTCTTGGTGGCAGGGTGTCATTGTCCCTAAAGTCAACAATTTCAGCTTGGTATCT
>JAOXYD010000004.1:10908731-10919108 GCA_028565735.1 Pinacopodium congolense | reverse complement strand
CCAACATATTCCCTACCCGAGTTAAACAGTACCCCTCCCTTCAATTAATTATGAGGGTATATCTGCTCCTGTTCATAAAACCTTTGCTGGTCCTCCACTCATCTCTTTTGAGTCCAAGATCACCTTCAATAATTATAAGCTTACTCATATCAGGCATCAGATTGATAAGCATTCCACCAAGCTTCACAAGCATTCTACTCTACTTCGTGAGCAAAACGCCTTACTACTTGAGATTCTCTCTCATCTTCCTCCACAGCCTCCTTCTGATCCTTAAGGATATTTTTCTTTATTTTGTGTTGATGAACAGATGCTACTTTTGATGTTTGAAACTGTATTCTTATTTATGATATTGACTCCTTCTTATTAAGGCTTTTGAGTATATGTCCTTATTTAAAGTCCTTCATGAGTCTTTTGGTTATGCTTGGTGCTTTTACCCTTTTGATGATTTCAAAAAATGGTGAGATGATTGTGATATTGTGTGAGATGATGTTGTATGAGAAGAATGTGATATTATCTGTGTCTACAATTGTGTTTTATATAGGAGGAGTATATTGTGTATATGTGTATATAATGCATATATTGAGAGGGAGTAGAAAATTGCTATGATGATTGAAGTATCACATTAATTCTTTGACATGATTGGTAGATTATGATTCTTTTTATTATTTGTAGTTGTTATGTTTAAATTGCAATATGATGAATCATTACTCTTTGTTTTTTTCATATTTAGGGAGTTCATGTCTTGTTTACTGCTTATCGTGTTTATAATATTACTTGGTTTTATTATCACCAAAAATAGGGAGATTGTTGAACCAAGGATGATTCCACTTATTTTGGTAATGAAAAAATAAATTATATTATTAATTCTTTTGCTTTTGAATATATTGAACGATAGGTTGGACAAAGCTAAAGTTTGATTGAAGCTGGAAATAGAAGAATCATATGAAGATTCAAGTTTGAAGAAGTAGTTTTAGAACAAGTTTATTTTTTGTTTACTGTAAACTTTACTCGTTTTTATTTTAATGTTCTTTAAAAGGCTTATATTTGATCATTCATACATAAAGATTTTAGAATATGTATATAGGTGCATAATCAAGAGGTTTGTATGTTTTTTTATCTCCTCTTAATGTTTGGAATGCATAAGTTAGGTGAGATAAATAATTGAGTTTAAAATAAATGTCTTAAGTATATGTTTGATTTAGTTTGGGTTTATCTTTGGCTTGACCTCATTCGGATGCTTAAGTTCTGGTTTGATATAGGTTGATTGAATGAGCTAGGTCAGTTGACTGAACACAAATTGAAGGCCTATCAGTCGACCGAACCAAGTATATTGGTCAACCGAATTTTATGAATTTTGCGAATGAAGACATGATTTGCCAGATTACACAACGGTCAAATCATTTATTTTCTTTTTTCAAGTAATACAATGGATATTAAGACTGTTGTACAACAGATATATTGGTGAATGTTGAGTATAAATAAGCTGGTCTATAACCTGTGTCATAAAGAAGTTTTATCCAAGAGTATAAATCTTTGTCACATCTTTTACGATCAATATAATAATGTTCATACAAGTCTTTTTCTTAAAGTGGATTTTTGGTTTTAGTGTGTATTTTGTGAGGTTTTAGAACCTTGTGGTGTGCCTTTATTCTTCAAGCCTCTTGATTACATCAAGTGAAGTTGAGCAAAGTAATCTTCTATTAACTCATTCTTGTGTGCTTTTGAGAGGTTATTCTTGAGCCTATGAATAAAAAGTGAGTGAAAGGTTCTTCATTAGCTTGTGAAAAAGGATTGTAATTGAATGATATATTCTTGTTGAAGTTGCAAAAAGAACCAAATATCAATAACAGAGTTAGGGACTAGACTAGGAGAAAGTGGATAGCTCTGAACTAGAATAAATCTAGTGTCTTTCTCTCCTCTCTTACTCTTTATTATTCTACACTTATAATCTTTACTTAATTATGGTAAATTTGTGCTATTTGTTTAAGCTTCTGCATATATTATTGTGTTTAGTTTATGAAAGATTTTTAAAGACTAATTCACCCACCTCATATTGCCATAACATACCTAATAACTTTGTTAAACTTGAAAGTATCATAGATCTCTAAGAAATTAGCAATGTGGGCATTTGGATCTTCCTTGGGGAACCTATAAAATTGTACATGGTTTTGTAGCATTTGGATCGTCTAAAGTTTGATCTCAAAACTTGCATGTTTCAACCCTTAGTCTTTGAATGCTAGACTCCGTTCCTTGTAGTGACAATCTAGAAAGTTCACCCATAACATGCTAAACTCTTGCTCTATATTGTCAAATTGTGGCTCTAAGACCTCAAATTCGGTGCTAGCTTCTGCCTTCCTCTCTTTTATTCCTTTTCGAAACATTCGTTCAACTTTAAGATCTACTTCTATAAGCGAAATAATATGACTCTTGATCATGCATAAAGGTACCTAACCTATAAGTTGAAGAAAAAATGAAAAGGTAAATAAATGAATAGTTATAAAACAAAGTCTAAAACACAAAAAAAATTGAAATTGAAAATTAAAAAAAACAATTAAAATAATGTAAGTAGCTTAAACAAGAATAGACAAAAACTTAGTAAAGACGCAGTCCCCAGAAACAACCTCAAAAACTTGATGTTATGTGTGCCTATCTAGGTTTTAAAAGAAAATTTTAACAAGAACACACTAAACAATATCACAACACAAGAAAAGGTAAGTGTCCTTGTCGAATGCAATATAGTAAGGATGAATCTAGGTGTCAAACCATAAGCACCATTGTTACTAATGAATTTCTAATCTAAATTTAGCTAGCCACTTAAAAGTAAAAGGTTGATTGATTGGATTAATGATTAAAAGAAGAAAAATAATAGTAAAATTCCTAGACAAACTTTTAAGAAGAAACACTCAATGATAAAGGTGGGATTAGGTAATTAATCCCTCTATGATGTGCACATACTCATTATTTATCTTGTTTAAATTCGAATTTCAAATTTGTTAAATCGTAGATTCCCTAATGTAAATTACACTCTTTCTCAAGTTATGTAACTCTTTTTAAATCAATGAACTAAGAGAAAGTTCTCTCTTTCCCATTCTATTTACTTAATGCATTAATCTATTCTATAGAACCTATTGTTTTGTCTAAATTCACATATAACTCAAACATATTTTGTAAGCGTATCTCTAGGTCCCCATGCAAGATGTTTCATTCATAGAATGATCTAATGCATATTTAGAATGATTAAATTATCTAAGGCATGATCTAATGCATTAGATAATGATTCTAATGAAGACCTTAAAGTGTTTACTGATGAGCATGATACAAAGGATAATACCATTTATATGCTTTAGCAACCATATTTGAAATTGGAGCCAAGGCCCATAACTGTTCCCAAGCCTTATACATTAGAATTCATGTTAAGAATTTTATGTTAACAAATAAGTTAAACAACGACAAGGTAAAAATAGGCTAGTTATGAATTACAAATCTCTAAATACATTCCTCTAAGATGATAAATTCTCTCTACCTAAAATCAACACTCAAGTCCTCTTCCATAAAGAAGCTAAGATATTTTCAAATTTTCATTTAAAGGTAGAATTTTGGAAATTGGTCCTTGATCCAATGGAATGTTACAAAACATATTTTTGTGTCCTGAATGCTCAATATCAATTAACTATTATGCCATTTGGACTCAAGTTTAAGCCATCATTATTCCAAAGGGTCATGAAAAAAATCTATTAGCTTATTTTGTATAATATTTGGTCTATATCGATGATATTTTGCTTTATTCTATAACCTATGAAGAGTATAGAGCCTTGTTATAACAATTTTTGGATCTTACATAGCAATGTGATATCATGTTCTTAGGCAAAAAGAGTCACATTAGGATAACAAAAATAGAATTTTTGGGAATGAATTTTCATGATGAATTATATTAACCTAGTCCATATATAGCTAGCAAGCTATTACACTTTCTTAATGAGAATCTCAGCCCAAAACAAATTCAACAATTCCTTAATATTATCATTTATATTAGGAACTTTATTCTCCACATGTATGACTACACTATTAAGTTATTTAACTTGTTAAAGAAGAATCCACCATAATAGAGTGATGCTTAGACTAAAGCTGCCTAATATCTAAAGAAAGTGAGCCAACATCCACCCTTTTTAAAGATTCATGATAAGAGAAAAGATCCTTCAGAAGAATGCTGGTGAAAATTATTGGGGAGCTATCTTGATTAAGGAGTTTGATGGGAAATGTTATCACTGTGAACATGCAAATGGACAATTGAAAGAATTAGAAAAACATCATCACTCGATTTACTAAGAGATACTAGATGTAAAAAAGGGCATTAAAAAGTTTAATTTTCACCTCAGTACATATAATTTATTGTGGAAATGGAAAACACGTCATCCCTAAAGATACTCCAATCCAATAAAAAGATTTTTCCAGCAACCAATTACTTTAGTGGAAAGATTGTTTCTCCCATTATAAATTTACAATCCACTATGTCAAAGGTTATCACAATGTGCTTGCTAGTTTCCTCTCTCACCCTCACAAACCCATGGATCTTATCACTATTGTAAAACTTATACCTATCATTCTCTGTAATATCATGGATCCCCCCTTATCTTTGCTAAAGTTAGAAAATATTTTCCACCTATCACTAAAACACCTCCAGAAACCTTGGAAGATATTGTTATCCTTTTACACAAAAGTCTCTTATATTATCTCCACCTTTTCCTTACCACTATGAAGGTACCACCACATTCACATTTAATTTAACACTCATACTTATTGTCACCGTATGCATC
Source organism: Pinacopodium congolense (assembly GCA_028565735.1). Lineage (NCBI taxonomy): Eukaryota > Viridiplantae > Streptophyta > Magnoliopsida > Malpighiales > Erythroxylaceae > Pinacopodium > Pinacopodium congolense. The sequence goes on along the minus strand of JAOXYD010000004.1, from coordinate 10,914,294 downwards.
ATCTGTATGAAAACATTTCTAAACCTTCCATGTGACATATTTAGGCCATGTTTGCCCTTTGTGTATGCCTTCTTGAATTGTCACCTTACCATATATATCAGCATCTAATTATTCTTGCTAATGAAAGTTTTCTTTTATGGACTCTCTTGAATTGGTTTCAACCCTTTATAAAGTGGAGAATTCAACTTGGTCAAATCCTCAATAGATTTCAACTATAGAGTATTTCATTAATGAAACAAATAACCCAATCCTTTTCTATTGTGCACTGACCTTATAGTATGACTGAGACTGGTTATGTGTACACCATGGACCATTAACCATTTTTAACTTTATAAAACCTCTATTAATTGGCCCATGAATAAAATTTTTTTAAAGCATCAACACTTTTAGTTCTTAGATCACCTAAAATATTATCCTAAAGCTAAAACTCCTGCAATGTGTATATCTTTAGATCCATATCCAAGAAATTTTGCATTTCCATAGACAATTTCTCCTAGTGATGGTTATTGGACTTCAGCTAACCAATTTGCTTACATAGAGTTTTGTGTTACATGTAGCGAACTTCTTTGTCCCTCATGTTTTGAGCCCAAAAAGACTTTTGAAGTTGGAAAATATTCTAGGACCAATTCCCATCCCTAAGCCCACAAGTTTCTTGAGCATTTCTAAAATTCTTAAGATTCATGGCCCCTAGTGATGACAGATGTTGAAATTCCATATTTTATTAATGAATTGAAAAAAATGGATAAAGACCTCTCAAATAATGAAACTATTGGTGGGCTTAGAATTGATTTAGCACCACCTCCTTAGATTTCATAAAATATTAACAATTGAAATTGAAGCAATAATTTGATTTATCAATGAGAGTTAATGACAGTAGAATATAAAAATATCAAGTGACTATCTCTACTTTCGATATCTAACAACATTCCAATGAACTTTTTATCTAGTAGAATCAATAAGAAATCAACATGAGAAAGAAAACCTAATTGAAGAGGAGAAGGAATACTAACATCAATACAAGACACTACTATAGCAATTATTATTAAAGGGAAAAATTGCAGTTGAGAGAGAAGATAAGAACGTTATTGGATAACTAGAATTGCTTATGGCTTCTAGCTTAGAAACAATTACACCAAGATTCAAACTAAAGATCTTAACAAAAGAAAGAAAGGAGGAAGGAAATAATAAGTTTATTTCATAAAGGAAATTAAGAAAATAAGGTAAAAATCAGAAACATTGGACATATGTAACCTGAAGAAGGAGAAGAAGAAGCTTGCGTCCATTCCAAAACAATGAAGAAGAAGATTCCAAAATGCTAGAGCTCTCGATGATGGTTTGAGAAAAAAAAAAAAGAGAGGGTAAACGAATAGTGGTAACTATAACCAAAAGGATGGAGACATTAGGATTTTAATAAGCGAACTAGCTTAAGTTTTATGCAAGTTAATTGTAAGTTAGCAATCATGAAAAGCCTTATTGTTGGAGATGGACCATAATGGAAGACAATTATCGTCAATGAGGGATTTAGTGATAGGAAGAAGATCAAAAGGCTAGAATAAAGGATTAAAAAAATGGAATAAAATATTAGTAATAATAAATGGAATAAAATTAAATAAAAATTTATTTATTTAGTTCACCTAGTTTAAATTGAGTTTAATAATAGTTTTGTGATATTTATATATTAGTGACAAAATTGGGAGTCAATAGTTCGAACTTGATTTTGAGGATTGATTACGAAGATCAGGTAAGGCGATTAATTAGAAATATACCCTATGATGTGAATTTTTGGTGTTTGTATGAATATTATAAATTTTGCATGAATTATATTCGAATTGTGAGATTAGAATGAATGTACTATGTTATGTGAATTTTTCTCACTTTATCAACAATTTGAAATTTTATGAATCATGTATCAAATTAAGAATTTGATGCAGAGTTATGCTTATATGAAAAATATATATGTGTGTGATTACACGATAAATTTTGTTATGAGTTATTGAATGGTAGAAATATGAATAATTTATGGAAATTGTTGAGAATTACTTTATGAGTATGATTTTGCATTTATATGAATTATGGATTAAATCATAATAATATGAAAGTATAAATACGCGATGATAAAAGAAAATGACGCAACATGATGATATTGAACTTATGGAATATTAAGAAAAACATAATGAAATCCTAGTTAGTGACTTGCCTAAATAAATTATATTCGATAGTCATGATATTTACGCTATGAGAATGAGATTGATTATTAGGCATGTTCCGAAGTATTCTAGGAGTAGAAATATCCTTTGTAACTTATGCTAGTATTTCAAGAGTGGGGATGCCCAAGATATTCCCAATAGTAGGGAATGTCCTATATGATTTATTTTGATGAGACCCAGTATTTTAGGAATGAAAATGCCTACGATATTTCTAGGAGTGAGAAGTATTTTGTGTTGTCTAGTTATTGAAAAACTATTAGGTATAAATCTTTTAGGTTAAACGGGACCTTAAAAGTTTAAGAAAACAAATTGAATGAAAATTATAGAAATAAAAGGATGGAATAAATAAATAAATGTTAATGGATATAAATCGTAATATGAATTTCTGATACAATTCTTATGTGCATATATATATATATATATATTCTTTTGTATTTGTATGTGTTATATATTATATGATGGGTATATTTTAGTTACCTCTTATTAAGATGACAACTCATTTCTTATTAGATTAATTTTTTAAGAGATATTTAGTAGACTTTGAGCTTTTCGAATTGCAAATTGTTTATTAGTGGATAGTTCAAGTAGGACAACTTATCACAGGATATCATAGGAATTAATTTGTTAGATTTTTTATGTTCTTTGACAATTGGTTTATTTATAATCAAGTGAAGATTGTTGATAAATTTTGAATAGATATTGAATTTATTGACGTTGAAAATTGTGACTTTTATTAATAATTACTTATTTTATTTTATTTTAATTCTTTTTAATTTATTGGATTTGATATAATGGATGTTGATACTTGATTATGGATAATTACGAAAATTAGGATTTGTGTAGAAATTGATAATTGAATTAAAAAATTAGAATTGTTGTGATTTGAAAATTATTGTGAATTGATAATTAAGTTTTGAAGTAAGTAAAAGCGTTATAAATTCTGTGTGGCATTACCGGGCTAAGTTTCATTCGACCATAGAAAAAGTATTCCTCTTGATCGGAATCGTTAACTAGTTTGAAGAGATGCATCCATCGCAAACAGACACGAGCACTATTTTATATCTGAAAGAGGGAAAGGGTAAATTCAACCGAGCGCAGACCTCAAAACGTGTAAACTTATTATCCAAAGGAAGGGGATATGGTGCCTAAGTGGCAGCACCCAAGTGGAGCAATCGATTGATATTATTTTCCAGGATCAGATAATTCTGCACTGAAAATAAGGAAAAACTGGCTTCATTTATCCCAAGTCTCTCAATCTCGCACATCACTGTCCTTAGTTTAACCGTAATTATACTTCGCTTTTGCCACATAGACACAGATAGTTGGCGTCTTTTGAGGGCAGAACATGGCTAGCTGCAGCTTTGCATCGGCTGCTTCAGGTTTCGTGTTGACTCCTAATGTTGTGACCAACATAAACTCAGGTTCTAAGACCAACATGGTGTTTTTCTCTTTCAAGAACAAGATAAAAAATTCAAGGCTGCTCGTAAAGGCCACCGAGGAGGGCGCAGCGCCGCCAACCACCGCTGCTCAGCCAGCGGAAGGTGAAGTTTCGAAGCCTAAGCCACCCCCAATTGGTCCCAAGAGAGGAACCAAGGTAATTAAGTTTACATCTTTTACAGCTTTGTGAAAAGAGCTGGTGCTCAATAGTCGCTATAAAAGTAGGGCGATCCAGAGTTTGAAATTTAACTTTCCCTTTCTTTTCCTTCCTTAAATGCAAATGAATAGAAAACCCCGGTAAAGTGGGACTTCATATTCTATTGAGTGCTAAAATATAGCAAAAAGTAAGGTACTTTTGTTTTCTGAAATTTTCTTAAGCATCTTCCATATGATACCTTAGAAACGTGTTGGTTTTGTTTTACACAGCCTGAGAATTGTATATAGTGCACCTTCACTCGGTTAGATAGCCTTAGTTTCGGAATAAATTATTAAGCTGATTAGGTTTGATGTTGAGGCAATGCTCTTTTCCAATTTGTAAGAAGCATGGATAGGCTATTACTGCAGAGAGATAATTATTAATGCCATTGTCAAAAAATGGCAATGGATTCGAAGTTTACTTTTGTTCACAGTATTGCATAAAGTAAGTGGTTGTATAAGATTTAGGGAAAAGCATATATAGTTCAGTAAATTTTTATTCTGTATCCACAGGTTAAGATTCTCCGCAGCGAGTCCTACTGGTTCAATGGCATTGGATCTGTAGTAGCTGTTGATCAGGTCAGATTTATTTGTTATTACAACCTTTTTCTCTGTTCAATATACTTCATGACTCTTGAACTTTGGATTTTGTTTGACAGGATCCCAAAACGCGGTACCCAGTTGTGGTTCGATTCGACAAGGTTAATTACGCAAATGTATCTACAAACAACTATGCGCTGGATGAAATCGAAGAAGTTAAATAAATGAATCTATCCTTATTTGTAGTTTTGATTTTGATATGGTTAATATTATCTCCCTGTAAGCTTATGCTTCTCTTCGTGAATGTATCATACTCCTTGGAGATTCTTCTTAGTTTCTCCTAAAGTTGATCAAATTTTGCTCATAAAACCGTCGAATTACTTGTGACTTCACAAGTTCCGTACCCACTATTAGCCTTGCTCTAACGATAGGTATAATAATTTAGATACCGGTATGAATCGACGGTATAGATAAATATCATGATTTAACTATCGTTATAGACAATTGATACCGTCGGTTCATAGTAGATCGGCTTACAACTGATACAGGTTGATTAAATATCGTGTCAGATTGGTATACTGACTTGTACCAGTAAAACCTACCTTTACCAATTGATTTTGGATCAAATTCAGAATATCAATCCAAAATAGAATTAGTATGTAAAATTAAAGTAATTCGAAGACTAGACATCAGTCGATAGATGTACGCAACTTTAGACATCAGCCAACTAATATTAAAATTAAACCAGCCCCCTTCAATTTTTTTAAAATATTGTAGGCTTTTTTTTTTAGTCATAAAAGTATTAACTTTAGGTTGTTGGTTTTTTGATTCATCAATTAACTTCATGAGGGTAAGCATGTACTATTTAGTGGCTAACCTCGCTTATTTATAGATTCATACTACTCTCTCTTCTTTATCTTTTAGCAATTTGAGATTTGATTCTTAAAAGTTTTACCAAATCTTATGCTGTCAAAGGATAAGAAGGAGAGGGTAGCGATTATTTATAAATAAGAAGATTATGCAACATATAACTCATAAATAATATTATTTAACATTTATAATAAAAATGTTGAATTTTTATTTTTTTCACTTCTTAATATAAAAATATTATGTAAAATCTTTTAAAACTTTCTTTATATATATATAAATTTTTATTTATATTCATTTTTTAATATTAATACTAA
>JAOXYD010000004.1:10877960-10900287 GCA_028565735.1 Pinacopodium congolense | reverse complement strand
TCCACAAGTTTATAATTTTTAGTAATTTTATAAATCATTTTATAATTCAAAATTGCAAAGGTTTGAAGCATAATTAGGATAATTTAGTAAATTTATCTTTTCATCTTTTGGGCAATATGAGGGCGAGAGTTTGCGTAAGTCTTGGGAGTTATTTAGAGAGGTACTTACTGAATGTCCGATGTATAACTTCAGTATTTATCAGCAACTGTATATTTTCTTCTTAAGACTCATATCATCCACTCATAGTCTCATAGATGCTACTTTTGGAGGAACTTTGATGAGCAAAACTCCAAGTGAGGCATATGAATTGATTGCGGACATGGCATCCAATAACTTTCAATACATTTTTTAGCCTTCTTATAGGAAACCATTTAGAGCTCATGCTATTAATGACACCCCTATTTTTCAAGCTCAATTGGTAGACCATAACAAGTAATTGGAAAGTATACAAGATTAATTTGGTAGTGATGTGTTTCAATGTCCTATGGCTCATGATTATTATGGCATTTCCTTTCATGTTTCTAAAATAAGACCCTCTTGTGGTATTGATCCTAGTCAAGACCATTATTCTTATACTAGGAAAGGAGTGCACTCTTATCAATTTTCTAAGGAAAGCTAACTCATTTTTTAATACCAAAATTCCCATGTCAACCCTCAAGTTGAACTTCATTCTAATCTGATTGGTCAAGAAAAGTCTAATTTTGAAGATACAATGATGAAGGATATTAAAAGCAATGAGTCTAGGATGTAATCTCATGATGATTCAATTAAAAATTTGGAGACTCAAGTAGGTCAGATTATTCGAATATTAGATGATCGGTTACCACAAGCCTCACCTTCTATGTCTAAACCCACTTCTGAGCACATTATGGCCATCACTGTACCAAAGGATCATGAAAAGGAAAATGCGATTGTAAGAGAAAGGATGGGAAAAAGTGAAGAGTGAAAGAATTTGGAAATGGAAAATTTTCATCTAGGTTATTTGTTGATTTAAATGTCCAACCTTACTAGCCTAAGATTCCATTTTTACAAGGATTAGATGCTTTGTCTAGGTGATCTTTTCAGTTGTTTCAAAAATTACGAGTACCCTTATTTAGTATATCTTAATTAGATGAGCATCTAACCAAAAATCAATCAATAGTTCAAGAGTTGGAAAGTTCTGATCCAAATTTGAGAGAGCTATTGATGAGAACGATCACACCTATTAATACAACTTCATCTGTTGAATGTGATCAAATGGAATTAGAAATTTCTACTATAGATGATGATGATTTTCCAATTCCTTTTGAAAATAATATGGTGAAGATTGATGATTGTAAGGAAAGTGTTGCAAGTGAAAGTGAAAATGAAGTTTTTGAAGTTGAAGAAAGTGTTTGTGCCTTCCCATTGGATGCTTAATTGGATAATGTTTATGCTGATTTCATTGATGTTAAGGGTGAATCTGAAATTGAAGACAATGTTTTAAAGATTCCTAATTGTGATCAACATGATGATTTTGTCAAAGAATTTGAGGTTGAAAGTGATAAAGCATTGGAGTTTGTTAATTTCATTGGTGTTCATGCATTCAATCCAGGGTCAATTATAGTACTTCAAGACTTTTTACCATGATATTTTCAAAGTCATGATTGGTGTTTCACTAAGGATCAATAATTAAATGATAAAATTATTTCAAATCCTTTAAAAACCATTCTGAATATGACCCATTTGTTTCGTAAGAAGAATGAATTGAATTTGATGGATTATGGACCAAGGAAGTGACGTAAAATTCTCTAACCTTAAGGTCCAGCTATAAGACCTTAAAGAAGTGCTTGTTGGGAGGGAACCTAACTTTAATTTAAGTTCTTTTGATTTGAATTTAGTATGTTTTAATTCAAATAAATGTGTTGAAGCCTTTTAAGTGTATTTGAATTAAATTTGGTGTGTTTTCTTTAGTCTATCCTTAGTTTGGTGTGTTTGATTTGGTTTTAAGAGCATTTTTAGGTCGAATATTAAGCAATTTGATGAATAATACAATCCATGTTGTTAGGACTTGAGTTTGGAAGGATTTTGAAGTGAAATCGGATAAAAATTGGGCTTTAGGAGGTGTAAATAGACTTATAACGGTGGTTTGTAGCCCAACGTTAAGGGATGATCAAGCCATCATTGATTTATTCAATTCTGGACCATCAACGGTAGGCTATTCATCCCATAACGATGTCATTGTAAGATGAATAGGGTGTCATTAAAGGTCAAAACAAGCAATAAAATGACATAATTTTACTATTCATCGTGTCCTACCTCCCTAACCCCTTTGAAAACCCTTTAAACCCCTTTTCTTTCAAATCCTTATATCTCTTATTTCTTAACAAAATTGGACGTTTTTTTGTGTCTATTTGTCGTATTTTCTATCATCTATAAGAATCTATGATCAATTTGTTATGAAAATCAATAGATTTTCCAGAATCACCTCTGTAAAATCCAGATCTTTTTCTACGTTCAAGGTATAATTTTTCAATTTTCTCTCAATATAGGCATCCATTTGATTGGATTTTAGTATCATTGTGTTCCAAATTTCATTAGTTTTCTTTTGATACTAATTTCATTCAATTCTATCATCATTGAAAAAATCAAGAATATTTCAATCAAAAGGGAATATTCTGGTGACTCTCGCCAGAAAATTTTCTGATTTTTCTTACCATTTTTTGACTTGTTTGCACTTGTTTATTGAACAGTTTCAAGTCAAATGGTGCATAGGAGGCAGAGATTGGCTTTTGATCTGATCAGATTTACAAGTTAAGAGAACTTTGACTGGTGCGAAGCCCATGGGAGGAATGACTTCATCGTTGAGCGTCCTATCCATCCGGAAGTGGAAGCTCATTTCGATATATCTAGTGCCTTCCGGACGTTAGGATGGGAGTTTATGATCACACTTGTTAGTCAGTTTTACCCAGATTTGGTTCGTGAGTTCTTTGCAAACCTAGAAGATAAGGATAAGGCTGAGAACATCGAGATACATTCGATAATACGAGGTATTCCTATCCATATTACTCGTGTTTCTATAGTTGCTTTATTAGAAGTACCAGATGAGGGGGACATATTTGTTAAGGCTAGGGATACTTTCCATGGGGACACAATATCTTCGGACCCATCTTTTTCGATTACTACTGCTAGAGATATCTTATGCTTGACTATGATTTCTATAAGGTATATTACTGCTACGTTAGAAGCTCGGGAGAGGATTATTAGTACAGTGATTAGTCATAATGTTGCTCCTTGAGCCAGTGGACTTAACAAGATGAGACATATAGTTGTGTACCTGCTATATAAGATGTTGGATGGAGTAGGTACCATCTCAGGATTACCATTAGTTGGTTTCGTTATTTTGTCTATGAGGGATGTGGTGAAGCTTAATAGGCCTAGCAAGAACTTCTTTTTTCCTTGCTTCCTTATGAGGATCTTTTGGGATGTAGGAGTTCCTTTAGACTCTTTACAGCCTGACGATTATACTCGTTTTAACATCATCAATGCAAGTGTGCTTAAGTTGTGGTGTTTTACTTATTAAGGAGGCCATTGGCGCCGACTTTGTGAGGGTGAGGATCTACCTGATGATGCTGTATAGCCCGATGTTCATGAGGATATGGGTGATGCTTCATCTAAAGCCACGCCGAGCATTTACCCAAACTCGCCTGCAGCCACTTCAATTCCACCACCGAGCTGCGTCAAATGATGCTCAAGTTGCCATGATATAATACCTAATTAACATGGAGGGTCATTTTACTTCCAAGCTTTCCAAGTTTTAATCATATTTATTCTCCGAGATGACTTGTCGATTTGATGGTCTTCAGCATCAGATCGATGAGTTGATTACTTGAGTTTGGAGTGTAGAGAATTATCAGTGTTCCAGAGATGTCGGTGACCCTTCTTCTTAGTTATTTTAGTTATTCATTTTTTTGTTTCAGTTGTTTCATTTTCTTTGTGTAGGTTTCCCTTTCTTAGCATCGATTTCTGTTGTTTTTTAGTTAGATCTGATGACTATTTTTGATCTATGTTGCTCCTTGATGTATTTGACTTCCATATTTATATTAGTGGAGCTCTTTTTGACTATTTTTCTATGTTGTTTTTCTTATGATTTCAGTTCTTGCACATCCATTCCATTACAGCAACAGATCTTCAAGTCTTTATCAAGCGAGTGTATTTCTTTCCCTACTCTCCTACATTCTACTTTTCCTTTTTTATTTTTAACATTGAGGACAATGTTTCATTTAAGTGTATGAGAGGGAATTATCTATTTATTCACTTGAGTTTTGTTTATTTGATAGTGATTTAACTTATCATCAATTTCATCATAGTTTATAAATTTTGGAAAAAGTTTTCGATTTTAATCCTTTTTATTGTTTATGCTGTCTTTTGAATTCAAGTATTTTGGCAATTTGAATTGTTATCTAATTAATTTTGACTATTAATGACTAACTGCCTGTAATTCATTTCATAATTTGGAAGGTAGATACCCAATGATTAGAATGATATACCATATATAAAATGCAACTCTCTGAGTAATTTTGTAACGTCTTTTAAGGCATTAACCTCATTAAAAGAAAAAGAATTGGAATTAACACTAAAAAGAAAAAATATAATAATAATTAGTTAATTAGTTAAATAATTAAGTATAACCATTCCTTTGATTTCTAATCTTATGTATGTGTATATAAAAAAATAAAAAGAAGAAAAACAAAAAAAAATATGTATATGAGATTTGAAGTTAAGAGTGGGACAAAATAGTCAGTTGAGTTATTGTGACACAGTTGAGTAATAGAGGGTTGCTCAAGACAAAATATTCACCTTCGCTTAAAAAGATTGAAGTGACCTCTCAATTAATCTACTTACGAATTTAATTAATTAGGTGATTAATTCATTGTTTTTTTTAGCTTTGCTTTCAAAAGAATGTGGAAGTGTTGAAAAGATGATGCATTAAACTTAGTCATTTGCCTTTTACATGTGGAATTGATTTCTTGATTTAGATTGAAACTTGAAAAAGAATAAAATGATTTAAATGCATTTTTGATTTGATATGATTCATTAATCTTATAACATTTCCATGCATCAATATTTTTGAAAGATCAAGAAAACATCTTTAATAATTGTGGTGTTAATTTTGAATTGATTTTTCCTATATTTATATCCTATTATGAACTTGATGATGAATTAATTTGCTTAAAGAAAAGAAAATGCTTAAGTGTGGGATAATTGTTAGGGGTCAAATTGATTGAGTTTTTATGGTTAATATATTAAATTATGACCCCTAATTCAGTACTTAATTGTTAAATTTATGTCTTATTATGTTTAATTTGCAAGATGGAGCTTGATGATGAAGATTGAAGTAAAAATGAGAAGAGAGTGCCTTAAATCAGTCCATCAATGGCACCCTTGCAGGGTCACGTTGAAGGATGAACAAGGGGCCATTAATAGAGATAGCATTTGACCTTTAATGACACCTTGTAGCCCACTGTTATACATTGGTGTAGGTCATCGTTATAGGAGCAATCAATAATTCCAACTCCAATTCTTTACAATTGCGACAGTAACATGTCTCCAACTTATCCCCTTTGTCAACTAGCACATGTGGGAGTCTTCAGAGGCTGCATAACACATGGATTAACATAGAAATACATAACTAACTTAGGAGATTTTAGATATAACATTATATAGAGAAGCTCTTGCTTCTCTCTTAGACTTTCTTAGATGTTTTAGGCTGCAAACACTTGTAATTCGAGTTATATTCTGTATTTTGAGTTGCTGTTTGTTGGAGATTAAAGCTAAGCTGTGTATATGAGTTTCGAAACCATCATACGAGGTTTCCTAACTCAGATTATTACTTATTTTCTCCTATTTTTTAGATTAATCAAAGTTCATATGCTTATGTTCATATTCTTGAATGTTCTTTGATTTTCTTGCAAGATCTTGTGGATTTCGAAGCTGTGTTGATGTCTAGTTGAAGTTAATAAGTTCAAGATTTGTCCAGAATATTTCTAAACATGTAACTTCTAAACTACTTATTTTAGCTTATATTTGTAGATTTATTAAAATATGTGGCTTAAGATGCATGTTTTCTATACTTTGATGATTATGTGTGCTTAAATCAATTTTCCAGCTTCAAATTTATGTTTTAATGTTTTAGGAGAGTTTAAAGACATGCAATAAGGTTTGATTTTGTTTATTGAAGATCTTAAAGTTTTGATTTTGTCTTAATCAACTAAGATTAGAGTGAAAGATAATATAAGATCTAAGAAATCTACCTAGGTTGTTGGAAAAATTAATAAACAATATAAATAAATCAATGAATGACAAAACTTTGATTATTTATGAAAGTTAGAGATTTGAGATCACAAATCTAGAAATCAACATTCTTGAAATTAAAGCCCATTTGCTAGATTTAAAGCATAACCAAACTTTAAACTAAGTTTAATAGAGAAAAGACATAAGTCTTAACCATAGCTTTGTCTTAAATTTATGAAGGAACTCTAATCCAGCCTTTAAAATTGTTTAAAGCTCAATTAATTCATTAATCACATCATCCTTAACTGGATTCCACAAGTTAATAATTTTCAGTAATTTATAAATCATTTTATAATTCAAAATTACAAGGTTTGAAACAAAATTAGGATAGTTTAGTATTTTTATCTTTTTAATTAATTAAGTTGTAATTTCCCAGATAATTGTAATCTAATTAATTTGGTATTTAACCAATAACATCAATTTTCTCCATAGGTTCGACACTCGGAGTCTTAAACATACTTCATTATATTGCTTGTTCGATAGATACACTTGCCTTTCGTCATGTTAGTTTTCACTTAAATTCATTTTGGTTTTCAAAATAAAATCAGTTTAAAGAACTCCCATTTTTAATCACTCAACCAATGAACAACACACGCCTATTAAAGTATCGTCCTTTATATAGTAACTTTCCAAGCTTGCTAAAAGTAATTTTAAATATTAAAATAATTTGTAATACACAGTTTGAAGAATGAACAAGAATCATTTAAAAAAAATTGACATAAGCATCCTAACATGCTTGTATTAAACAAGTAAGGAATCAAAAGAAGATCATCCTCGAAAAGATTCCTTACAAATATTCCATAAGTAAGGAATCAGAAGAAAACCATCCTTGGAAGGATTCTTTACAAATATTCCATATGGGATCCCATTGTCCCTCACTCACTAGAGACATTTTCACTATTTGTAGAAAGGATAATGAATTTGTTCGTGATCAATATTTTAAGATTTTTTTTTACTTCAGGTTCCAATTTTAAAATTTTTCAATTTAATGGTCATCCTTTTAAAACTCATTTAATTCAGGTAAAAAGGTATACTCTATTAATTTTTTACTGACCTAGCTAATGAAACCTAACATGTGGACGTCTATGTGGTAAAAAGTGCATACTTGGATATCCATATATTCAACATTATCACTAATCAATTTTTAAAAATTTTCAATCTAGTGATCAATTTTTTGAAAAAATTTTCACTTCAGTGTCCAACCTTTTTTCATTTTGGTGACTAACTTTTTAAATGATTTGTTTTCCTTATAAAAAATAACAAGTGATTAATATATGTTGGAGTTTAACTATATTATAATTTTAACCAATTTAATCCTAGACCAACCAAAGGCAAGTGCACCTTGTCAATAAGTAGTATAAAATGGAGTACCTGAGTATCGTAATCTAGAGATTCCCAAAGTGCAAGAAATATTAATTTCAATGATGCAAAACTACTCAGATGATCAATCTTTGATTTATGCGAATAAGGATTTAAAAACGAAAACAACGAGTTAGTAAAAAGAATGCAACCCAACGGTGATTAACGATTAAGACTTCCAAGAATAATAAAATGGTTAAGGTTTCAGATTTCAATAGGTTAGCCACTAAGAAATGTGCGGCGTTATGAATTAGGATTTACTTTATGCAAACAAAATATTGCTAATGGTTATAAAAATATCTTATCTCTTTTAAACTCAAATTACCCACTTGATCTGCAAATAACTTGGAATAAAAGGCATGAAAATCAAGAAGCCTAAATTTAAGTTCGTTAAATCTAGGAATCCTTACACAAGAGTCTAAGGTTTGGTCCACTCTTAGATTCAAGTATGTTGCACAATTGAAATTCTAACAATTAAAAACCTAATGTTCATGGAATTCTAATTATCTAAGGTTCCAACCTAGGTAATCAAGCCAAATTGAGTGAAATTGGCACTCATCAATGCAAAATAACATAAACTAGATCTGTTCTCAACCTAAATAATCTCCTAACCTCAACCAAAAGAAAATTACTCACACATATTAATTAATAAACACAAAGAATATATTAAACAAAGCATATTTATTGAATAATATGTGTAAAAAGGGTTCAAACAAGTGGGAAAACAAAAATAAATAAGATTACAGCCCAAATATGGTCACTCCCTGCTAGAATTGGTGATTCTCGTCACTTGAATGTCTCCTCTAAACCAATCGTCACCCAAAATTTGATTAAAAACAAAAATAGCAAAAGCTAGAGAAAAACCTAAAAAAACTATGAACATTTTTATGAATCTACCTATTCTCTTCTGTTTGGAGACATAAAAAAATAGGTTTATATACCCCATTTGTATCTTTTAGGTTTTGAAAGGCTTGGATGATGGATTGGACAATGTTTGCCCTTAAAAATGTCTTAAAACGTTGTGTATAGTGCGTATAACGACACCTTCATTAACGGATCGACGACGCCATTTAAGAAACTGAAGCCCACTGTTATCTTCACACGTTTGAGCATCAACGACTCTCTGTTCATAATGCTCTATAAAGCTCACCGTTGATGGATCTAAAAACTCACCTCATTGCTTCTTTTTGCTCCAAACCACTCTAAAACTCCTCCACTTTATTCCAAACTCATTATGTACTTGAAATTAACAAGAATAACGCATAATTGGTGTATCTTATGCATCAAATGGGCATAAATATAGTGATTTATGCATCCAAATTCAATATAAATAATTCATTAACAACTCCCTCATACTTGAATTGTTACTTTTCCTCAATTAACTCACTTAGGCATTCAAAAAACATCTTCCTAAAGATGATTAAAGGTTAACCAAGCAACTCAATATGACATATGAAATCAAATATAATCAATATCATCCAATTCAAGGTTGATAATGGTTCAACTCATATGGTCATCAATTCCTTAAACATAATACTAAATGTTAAGAAATTCACTAAGCTCATTGTGCAAACCTGTCATAGATTGATCATTTAGTTTAAATTCTTAGTTCACTCATTCAACCATGAAAGATCCTTTAGAAGTGCTATGCAACCGGTCATTTACATTGAATCATAATTCTACTTAATTTACTTCATGGCTTCTTTAAACATTAACTTAATTCACAAGAAAAAGAACACAAATAAGCAAAAATGCATTCAAGCACTATTAAACAATGGCTTGGTTGGGAGGTCACTTGGTCTTATATACGCGAAAATGAACACCTTGTTCTGAAAATCCCTGGTGACTTAACCAAGCCACCTCACACCAACTGATTACTGACACCACTCCTGAACTTCGACCTTGTGAGGTATAAAGCCAGTGGAGTGAATTATTACTCAATTAATTTTTTTAAAATAAAACGCATTCTACATATAAAACATTAAAATGATCACCAAGTATCCATTTTTTAAATTCTTAATGCAAATAAAATGTTTTCGATCCTCAATATTCACAACCAGTTGCATAGACTTCCAAATTCACTCAAATGGTTGAATTCATTGTGCATAGATTACATTTTATTCAAAATTCACATGTAAATCCATTTGGAACTTCTTTCAACTTAAGATTATGCAAAAGAAGTAAATTATACCATATAATCATAACCATAATTCAGTAAAGCCATGATCAAATAAGAATTAGTCCATATTAGATATACCAATCACAAACAATATATCAAGATATACTGATTAACATTTAATTAACCTTAGCATGATTTTTACTAGAATATCCATGTTAGTTACATAAAGACCTGCAAAAATCCAAGTGTGTGTCTCTCAATATAATAATAATCTCATCCCCTCCCCACTTGATTGGAACATTGTCCCTAATGTTTAAAATATCACATTGAAACATAAAGGAAGGGGGAGAGAATAGAACTCCCTTGAAAATTAAGATCCAACATCACCTCACATTCAACTGAGCAGAACTTAGGAAAGAACTTAAACAACTAAAATAAACAAAATAAACAAAATGCAAACAAAATGAAAACTGAAAAAAAATCCTATTCCCTACGATAAGAAAAGAAAACCATAAGAATTCAATGAGGAGATAGGAAAAACTCTAAAAATTAGAGTGTTTCACCTAAATTCTCCATCAATTTAAGCGTGTATAACTTAGCTCTTTGACCATTTACCTTAAAACAGGGTTCATTTGCTTTTTCTAGCTCAAGAACCCTATATTGAAAAACCGTTTTTACCTCGAATTTCCCAGTCCACCATGACTTAAGTTTCCCTGGAAAGAGACGAAGACATGAGATATAAATCAATACTTAATTACCCATCTTAAAGTCTCAGTGTAGGAGCTATTTGTCATGCCATTTCTTCACACGCTCCTTATACAACTTGGAATTATGATAAGCATTTAGTTAGAACTCCTCAAGCTTACAAAGTTGCATAAGTCTCTTAGCACATGTAGAAGACAAATCAAAGTTGAGAAAATTTGTGGCCCAATATGCACGATACTCTAACTCAACTGGAGATGGCAAGACTTTCCATACACTATCTTCAATAGTGATATACCTATAGGTGTCTTAAATGTGATCTTATATGCCCAAAGTACATCATCTAACTTTAATGACTAGTCTCGCTTAGAAGCATTGATATTTTTGTCTAAGGTTTTATTTAATTCTCTATTTGAAACTTCAACTTGCCCACTAGTTTAGGGGTGGTATGGTAAAATAACCTTATGGTCACCTTATACTTAGCTAACAAAGAATCAAAAAGTTTATTTCAAAAATGTGAACCTTCATCACTTATTATGGCCCTAGGTATACCAAAATGTGTGAAAATATTCTTCTTTAAAAATTTAACAACACTTCTAACCTCATTTATGGGCAATACCTTTGCTTCCACACATTCACTAATATAATCAACAGCAGCCCAAGTATATTAATTGGACTAAGACTTAGGAAACGGTCCCATGAAGTCTATACCTCAAACATAAAAAATCTCACAGGCAAGAATGTTAATTAATAACATGTCATGTTTTCTAGTGATATACCCAACCCTTTGACACCTATCACAAGATTTCGTAAATGAATATGCATCCCTAAATAAGGTGGGCAAATAAAAATAACACTCCAAGACTTTATGTGTTGTCCTAGATGCCTTATAATGTCTGTAGCCTCTCCAAAATGACAATGATGTATTATAGAGGACATCTCCTCTTCAGGAATACAACTCCTAACTATACCATCTACACAAATCTTGTAAAGCAAAGGATCATCCTAAAGATAGTGTTTTACCTTAGATAGAAATATCTTCATTTGAGAATAAGAAAAATTGGGGGGAAGGATATTACCAGTAAGGTAGTTCACATAATCTACAAACCATGGAGTGGCCATCATACCATCAGATGCTCGTTAGGAAAGTCTCCTTGATGTCCTTATTTATCGCACTTTCCATGTTAGCTTCATCTAGCCTTGATGTGTGATCAATTATAAAGTCTTCAGCCCTTTCTTATCTCAAAGCTCAATGTCAAATTCTTTCAAAAGTAGAACCCAATAAATTAATCTTAGTTTGGCATTGGTTTTGTCGTCAAGTATTTTAAAGCTACATGATTTATGTAAACAATAACTTTATACAAAACAAAATACGATATAAACTTATTAAAAGCAAACACAACCACCAGCATCACTTTTTTGTGGTGGTATAATGGCATTATGAGCTGTTTAGGGCTGCTTGAAAAATCTTACCTTATCGGTGGTCCAACACAATCCCCACTACAAAATCACTTGCATCACACATTAGTTCAAACAGAAGAGACTAATCAGGATATACAAGTATAGGAGAAGTAACAAGTTTATCCTTTCATAGTTGAAAAGAAGTCATACAGTTATCATCAAAAGTAAATACAACATCTTTCTCAAGTAACTCAATTAAAGGTCTATCAATCTTGGAAAAATTCTTGATAAAACGTCGATAGAAACCAGTATAGCCTAAGAAAATTCTAATAGATTTAACATTAATAGGTGGAGAAATTTTCTTAATGATATAAATTTTAGCTGGGTTGAGCTCTATGCCTTCATTAGATATCTTATACCTTAAAATAATGCATTCCTGAACTATGACACGACATTTCTCTCAATTATGCACTAAATAGGTCTCTTCACACCTAGTTAAGACTTTCTTTAGGTTATCTAAACATACATCAAATGAAATGCCAAACACAAAGAAGTCATCCATAAAAATATCAATGCAAGTTTCAAGCATGTCAGAAAAGATAGTCATCATGCATCTTTGAAATTTAGCTAGAGTATTACATAAACCAAATGGTGTGCGTCTATATGTAAATGTACCATAAGGACAAATAAAACTCATTTTTTCTTGATCTTTCAAGGCTATTAGAATCCAAAAATAACTACTATATCCATCTAAGATGCAATAAAAACTATGTCCAGCTAATTTCCCAATCACCTGATCAACAAAAGGCAAAGGAAAGTGATTATCTGTTCCTATAATCTATGCACATTCTTCAACCAGTTACTTTCCTATTGATTATCTGTTCATTCTTTTCATTGTACATTATAGTGGTGCCTCCTTTCTTTGACACTGCTTACATAGGACTTACCCAACCAGAATAAGAGATAGAATAGATAATACACACATCCAAAAGCTTAACTACCTCATCTTTCATAACTTCCTTCATATGTGGATTGAATCGTCTTAGGGGTTACACCATTGCCTTGCTTCCATCCTCTATAAATATGTGGTACATGCAAAAAGAAGGACTAATACCTTTTATATTCACAATAGTCCATCCAATAACCTTCTTGTGGTCTCCCTCAATAACTTCTCTTCCATAACACTTGAAAAATAAGAAGAAATAATAATTGGTGAGTGCTCAGGTGGGTTTAGATATACATACTTTAAATGAATAGGCAAGGGTTTAAGATCAAAAGTGAGAAGCTCTTCAATCGACGACCTAGGTAATGATTTGGCTGATCTTTGGAGTAGCTCATAAGCTCTATACTGTTTCCAATATGCTTGCTCTAATTAATCTCCATGTTCTCCCAGCTCCTCTTGTAACTCCTCATCGCTTCAAGCACGCCTTGTGCTTCCTCTTCCAACAATCCTGTATAAACCATAAAAGAATGATTGGTATCATAAGAGTATACGTCGATGAAATTATACGAGTCAAAAGTAGAGGGATGCTTCGTAGCATCGATCACATCAAATACTAGTTCTTCATCTTGAAGTATCAAGATGATCTTTGCATGTTGTATATTAATGGGGATCTGTGTAGTGGTCATGAAAGGTCTTCCAAGAATGATAGGTATGTCTCAAGGACTAAAAAGTCCATCAGAAAGATGAACTTGTCTACTTTCACCATCACGTCATCTATGACACCTCTTGAGCATGTAATAGACCTATCTGCCAATTGAAGCAAAATTATAGTGGGTTTGGTCTCCGCTAATCTAAACTTCTTGAAAATAGAAAGAGGCATCAAATTAATGTTAGCACCAAAATTCATTAAGGCCTTATCTTTATGTAAATCACTAATAGTGTAAGGAATAGTGAAACTCTCTAGATCCTTGAGCTTTCGTAATAACTTCTTCAAGAAGATGGCCGAAAACTCTATTAAGCTTCACTATCATATACTCTTCAAGCCTCCTCTTATTACATAATATTTCTTTTAAAAACTTAGTATAAGAAGGCATCTGTACTACAGCCTCAGCAAATGGAATGTAAATATACAACTTTTTAAAAATTTCAAGGAATCTACCAAACTGTTTATCTAATTGCGTATCTTTTAACCTGTGAGGATAAGAGATCTAAGGTCTTACTAGATTGGTGATAAGATTGACAAATAGCTTTAGATGATCCTTCCTTGCAATTAGTTCTTCCTTTTCCTTTTTGCCTTCTTCTTGCCTCTCTTTCCTTTTGCTCCGTTCCATTTCTTCCTCCTTTTGCTTAACTTCCTTCAACTGTTTACCACTTCACAATAAGACTGCCTTTGCATGCTCTCTTAGTTTGGCCTTAGTAGAGCTAGGAAATGAATCTAGAGCCCTTTCCTTTAATAAACTCTCAATCTAGCTTATCTGATTCTCCAAGTTCCTGATAGAGACTTGTTGGTTTTGCAATTGAGCCTCAGTATTAGAAATGTATTTTGTGACTAACTATTCAAAGTTGGGTTTCTAAGGTAGGTTAGAATCCTTGAAACCTAGAGGTGGTTATCTCTGAACATTAGATGATTGGGGCTGCCTGAGAAGTTATGGTGATTCCTCTACCATGAGTATAAGTGTTGGAAAATAGGTCCCCTCTCTACCTATTGTAATTGTCCATCTAATAGGCCTCTTCTTGCTCCTGGTTAAAAGGATTCCCAATCTAACATTTTTAGGATGAATGGGAATCTCCACTACAGTGCTCACATATAAAACAACTTCTCATAGATGAACTCACTCCTCCTTTGACATTATGCATAAAACTATCTAGCTTCTTTATCAAAACTTCCATCTGGAATGATAAGGCCACTGTAGGTCACTTAGGATGCTTATCTGTATGATGTTCGAAACTTCTTATAGCTATCTTATCAATCAACCTGCAAGCTTGATCTGGTGTTTTCCTTATCAAGCTACCTCCTGTTGCTACATTGATAGTTTTTAGGGGTAAAATTGATTGCATTTTGATTGATTATTTGATGAATCATACCCCTAATTATGTGTTTCAATGGTTTGTTTATGTGTTGTTATATTTAATTTGCAGGATGAGGTTCAAAATTGGAGAAATTGTGCAAAAAGATCAAAGTTTGACTCATTTTTCAACTTATAACGTGGGTCTACAACCCCAAGGTTAAGGATAAACAGCCCTACATTGAAGGAGTCAAAATTCAATAATAAACGGCGGGTTCAAGGTGTCGTTATAGGTTGACTAGGGTGCTGTTGAAGGAGCAGTTAAGTAATATCAGTCCCAAATCTCCACAATTGTGATTTGGGAGGGATATTCATTAATGTTGTTGTCTTCTAGTGTCATATGAGAGTCCAGAAAACCTGCAAAATACAACCCAAAAAAAAAACAAAGGAATCAAATTAGAGGGGAGATTAGATCTAGAGTGTGAGGAGAAGCTCTTCCTTCTCTCTTACTTAGTTCATAGGCGTCAAATACTTTCTGTTCAAATTGAGTGTTGTTTTTTGAGTTTTTTAGCATTTAAGTTTGTTATTAAGGCATATTTCTGAGTTTATGAATCATATTCATGGAGTTTTTAATTAAGATTACTTGTATATTTGCTTGTATTTTCGGATTAATCAAAGTTGTGTTCTTATGCTTATGTTTTTTAATGTTCTTTGATTTTTCTATAAGATTGTGATGAAATAGAGCTTTTTTGGAGTCTAGAATCAAGTTGAAAGTTCAAGATACATCCAGAAGTCTTTCATGGATATTTTTATAACCTATAAAGATTATTTTATAACTCATATTTTCGGATTTATCAAGGAATGTTGCTTAAAGAGTATATCTTGTATGTTTTAATCAAAATGTGAGGCTAAATCATTTTTATTGCTAAAGATTGGTGTTTGTATGATTTAAGGAGCTTAAAGACATGTTAATAAGGTATTAATTTTGTTTATTGGAGGTTTAAAAGATATGATATTGAACTGGCCACCTAGGATTAGAGTTTAAGATAAGTTAAGCTTGAGAAATCATCTTAATTTGTTAGAAAAAGCAATAAGCAACATAAATTAATCCGTGAATGACCAAACTTTGATTTTTTGTGAGATTTGGAATTTTAGGTTTAAAGATCCAAAAGTCACCTTCTTGAATTTAAAGCCCATTTCTTAGATTTAAAGCATAACTAAACTAAGTTTAATGGAGATAAAGCAAAATCTTAACCATATCTTTGTTTTGATTTTGTGAAGGAACTCTAATCAGCCCTTAAATTTGTTTAAAACTCAATTAAATCATCAATTACCGAATCCTTAGCTAATTTACACATTTGGTAATTTTTAAAATTTTTTTAAAGCAATAAAAAAATTAATTTTGATGTGTTTAAGCCAAGATAGACTATTTTAGTAATTTTAAGGTTTTAATTAATTTGTTTGGGTTTTCCTAAATAATTGTAATCTAATTAACCTAGTGATTAAGCTTTTTTCCCATGGATTTGACATCCGGAGTCTTAAAATTACTCCTCTTTATTACTTGTACGATAGGTGTACTTGCCTAAATTTTATTAGTTTTCAAAGTAAAATCGTTTCAAAATCGTTAAAATTTTCTAAGTCACTTAACTAATGCAAGAATAGTGTTTCTAATCGATGGTGTCACTCCTATATAGAAAGTATTGACCTACTACCATATAGATAATCCATGACTAGGACACTATGCCAACATATCTCTAAATCCCTTCTATGCCTCATATAAACTCTTATTCTCGTATTGAGTGAAAAAAGTAATCTCGTTCTTTAACTTGGCAACCTTGGTAGGAGGGAAAAACATAGAAAGAAAAAATCTCATCACTCATCCCATGTAGTGATTGACCCTTACTGCAAAGTGACCAACCATGTTTTCACCTTATCCCTTAAGAAAATGGGAATAGCCTCAACTGCACTCCATCATCCGACACTCCATTTTGCATGAACAAGTCGCAAATATCTAAAAAAAGTCTCTAAATAGGTCTTCGAATCCTCCAAAGGTAGTCCTACAAACTGAGATGCTCTAACTATGGAAGTAATGCTATGAAGAATCTTAAAGTTCACTACTATGACTCTTGGCCTAACAATAGGAGGCATGGGTTTATTATTGTTCAATGGTTATATCCATCATAGTTAAATCCCCTCTTTCATCAGGATGTTGCATAATCTCTTCCTCACATTACTCCATCTCTACAAACTGCACTTCACTCTCAAGATGCTATCCTTTAACCTCTTTTTCTACCTTTCTAGTCTGAGCTAATTTAGCTTCCCTTCTTAACCTGTGAGCAGTTTTCTCAATCTTAGTTTCAAGTGGTAAAATCTCGGCCTTTTGACCACAAGTGTGCATAAACGAAGAACAAAAGAATACAATAAAAGTACTAAGAACTGGAAATAAAGCACTCTAAAGCAAAGCAATCAAGCAGTCATTGAAATTAGACAAGTAAACAATGAAACAAGAATTAAATCTGAGATAATCAATACCATATAACCTAATATCTCACAATTAGGAATCCTTAGCAATGACGTCAAAAACTTATTGGGGTCTAATTATACTATAATTTTAACCAATTTATTCCTAGACTAACCAAAGGCAAGTGTATTTTGTCAATAAGTAGTATAAAATAGAGTATTTGAGTATCGTACCTTAGAGATTCCCAAAGTGTAAACTCAAATTACTCATTTGGTCTGCAAATAACTTGGAATAAAAAGCATGAAAATCAAGAAACTTAAATCTAAGTTCCTTAAATCTAGGAATCCTTACACAAGACTCTAAGGTTTAGTCCACTCTTAGATTTATGTTGCACAATTGAATTTCAAAAAATTAAAAACGCAATATTTGTAGAATTCTAATTATCTAATGCTCCAATCTAGGTGATCAAGCCAAATTAAATTAAATTAACACTTAATCATTGCCAAATAACATTACCCAAATCTGTTCTCAACCTAAATAATCTCTTAACCCTAACCAAACTCACACATATTAATTAATCGACACAAAGAATAGATCAAATAAAGCATATTTATTGAATAATATGTATAAAAAGGGTTTTAAAAAGTGGAAAAATGAAAATAAAGAAGATTACAACCTAAAGATGGTCACTTCCTACTACAACCTGTGATTCTCATCACTTGGATTTCTCTTCCAAGCTAATCTTCACCAAAAATCTAATTAAAAATGAAAACAGTAAAATTTAGAGAAAAACCTAAAAAAATATGAATGTTTCTGTGAATTTGCCTATTCTCTTTTGTTTGGAGGAAGTGAAAAATAGGTTTATATAGCCCCTTTATATCTCTAAAGGTGGAAGGCTTGGACGACGGATTGTATGATGTTTGCACTTAAAAATCTCCCAAAACATCGTGTACAGGGCCTATAATGACACCCTCATTAACTGATCAACGACGTCGTTTAAGGAGCTAAAGTCCGACGTTGTCCTTATACATTCGAGCATTAACGACACCTTGTTTATCCATCAAAGATGCCATTAATGCTTTATAGAACCCGTTGTTGATGGATCTGGAAACTCACCTCCTTGCCTCTTTTTACTCCAAACCACTCTAAAACTCCTCCACTTTATTCCAAACTCATTATGTACCTGAAATTAACAAGACTAACTTATAATTGGTGTATTTTGTACATTAAATGGCAAAAATATAGCAATTTATGCATCCAAAATCAATATAAATCATCCATTAACAATATACCAATATTTTATTAAGAAATATTCTAGTTAACTAATATTTAATTATATGTTAGACTCTTTTTCAAAATATGTCAAAGAAACAATTTATAAATAAATCTTATAAATTAAATGTATAGTGGTTATAAAATATTTTTATAAATAAAATTATATTTAAAGATGTCTTATTGACTTATAATAAAAAATAGATGTAAATATAAAAAATAACATATTCCTTCAAAAAACTTAAAACTATTTCATTAAAACCTCAAGACAGTGGTGAAAACCATCGACAGGGCACTTAGGAGTTTCTTATGGACAAGTGACTCGACTAAGAAGACAGTGGCCAGTTTAAAATAGAAGGAATTGTGAAGACTTTTTAAGGAAGGCAGGTTGGGAGTAACTTCTCTAAAAATTTCTAATAAGGCTCTGATTTGTAAGAGACTATAGAGACTAGTGGTGGATAAAGAGGCACTTTGGTGTTAATATATGCATATTTATGGCTTTAAAGGGGACTATATGTGGCGGACTAGTGGCATCTCTACAAATATATCATGTATTATGAAAGGAATATATAGAATGAGGAGCACAGTTCGGCTAGAATTAAAGATCAAGGTGGGTAATGAAGTTACCACCTATTTTTGGCACTTCTACTAGTTCACTTATAACCCATTAGAGTCATGCATTGATCTGTAATCTTTATTAAGGTCAATTCCTTCTAATGTCTTTGTTGAGCAGGCTTTGATTAATCATAGGGACTTGCTTGAATCCTTGCCTTACTTGGAGGTAGCTAACCAGTTGCTTGATATATAACTGCACCATAACAGATCTAATGTACCTATTTGGTGTGGACCTAGCTCATGGATTTTCACATGCTCTTTTTGTAGGAGTTAGCTTAAACCCCCTTTGCTAGAGGTATCTTGGCACAAGTGAGATTGGTGTAAATACTCCAATCCTATAGCCTCTTTCATCTTGTGGTTAGCTATTAAAGGCAGATTAAATACTCTGAACATGATTTCAAAATAACTAAATGTGGCTTTGACCTATTACTTATGTCTACAGAACATTAAAACTTTAGATCACCTTTCATTTAGCTATAACTACTCCATCCTTCTCTGGAATTGTGTTCTCTAGCTTTTTAATAGGATGGCTCCCTAAGGAATATGGGAAAAAAAATTGTGGAATAGTGCGATAACTATAGAACTAATTCTGCTAGAGACTTGTTTTCCTTTAAGATCGCCCTTCTTTAATTAGTTTATGACATCTAGTAGGAGAGGAAGCAACATATATCTTGCAATAATAGTATGTTGAAGAAAGTTGTTTTACTTAAGTTAGCTGATAAGATAAGCCTGCATCTTGTGTCTCACTCTGCTCATCTTAAATGTAGCCCTCTAACTCATCCAATGTGGAACCTCCCAACTGAAAATCAACAATAATAGGCTTCTTATTATCTCTCAACCTTTGTAAAGAACCTAGATGTTAGCCTATTACTTCTTGGTTTTGTTACTTTGAGCTTTGATGTCTTAAGGCCTCTTATATCCTAAATGCCAATTCTCCCTATTGTAGTTATATGTTGGTGTTTGTAGATTTGCATTATATTCTATTCTTTAATACTATTATTTACCTTTTTAAAAAAGGAATAATTACATATTATCAATGTAAAATTA
Source organism: Pinacopodium congolense (assembly GCA_028565735.1). Classification (NCBI taxonomy): domain Eukaryota; kingdom Viridiplantae; phylum Streptophyta; class Magnoliopsida; order Malpighiales; family Erythroxylaceae; genus Pinacopodium; species Pinacopodium congolense. The sequence continues at coordinate 10,880,050 of JAOXYD010000004.1, read as the reverse complement.
ATAAATAGAATGGTACAAATATTTAGAATAGGAAATGTTTAGTAATTATTCTATTAATTAAAAATAAAAAATAATTTAATTTAATTTGATATTCTCATATAAGAGAAAATAATATTTTTAGATTTTTCTATTTCATAAACATTACAAAAAGTTAAATTCATGATATCTCAAAACTATTAAATAAATTCTTATGGTCGGTCTAGATATCAAATCTATTAAAACTTATCAAATAAAATTCTTTAAAAAACTTTTAAGAACTTATAGTGAGACCATAAATTACGTTTTTTTCAATGGAATAATTTTCAATCTTTTGAAGGAATATATTCTTTTTTATGTTTAAATCTATTTTTTTAATAAATCAATAATATATCTTTTAATATGCATTTATCTATAAAAAGATATTTTGTTTCTACTATATGCTTAATCTAAAAGATTTAGTCATGAATTGTTTCCTTTAGACCAAAGACTTATGAAGTCTAAATCTTGAATATTTTTTGAAAAAGAGTCTAGCATATAATTAAATATTTGTTAATTATATTTAGAGGTCATTATACAATACTTCCTAACAAAATATTGGTGTTTCAATCACTTGCTATTTTTATAAACAAATAAATTAAATTTGACTTAATTTAAATGAGTTTTAAAATTTTGGTCACGAAATTGAAAACTTTTAAAAGTTAGATATTGAAGTAAAAAAATTCCAAAATTTTAGTCATTAGCTTGAAAAGTTTTAAATGTTGGTCAATAATAAAGTTGAATACGTAGACATCCATGGATGACTATTATCACATGGATATCTATGTATATAACTTGATCACTAACCAAATTTAAAAAATTTAATCTAATGATAAATTTTTTAGGTTTTTTCCTTCACGTGGAATCCACATGTCAGGTTCTATAAGCTGCATCAGTAAAAAATCAATAGAGTTAATCTTTTTATTTGAGTTGAAAAAATTTTAAAAATTGGTCACTAAATTGAAAACTTTTAAAGATTGGATACTAAAGTAAAAAAAAACTGAAAAGATTGATCACTAAAAGATTTATTATCCTATTTAGAGAGAGGTAAATCATCACTTAATTTGGACCATTAATCTAGGTTAGTCTTGACTATCCATCCCTATTATAGTCTTATAGTCTTATCTATGTCTATTCTCACTTTAATTCAATCAATCCTAATCTAAAACCAACTAGGGACAAGTACATCTCGTCAATGAGCAATATAGCGAATAGTGAGTCTGGATATTGTCTCCCATATGGATCTATTGTAATTACTAGGTTTTAATATGTGACTATTTGGATGACTATTTGGAACAGTTGTCAGCTTATACCTTGTTTAGTTTATTTTCCACTAAACTTTATGCTTAGCACAGTAGTTTTATCCCGTATAGGTTCAGATAGGAGGACCTGAAGTATAGGATAATAACAACTGCAAGAGCCAATAAAGAATGTACTTTGTTTGGAGTGTATGTTTGAGTTATATGTCATAATATGAGATGTAATGTATTTTGTTTTATTATCTAGAAACTCCAAATAAAGCTAATGAACTCAATTAAACAAATAAACTAATATTAAAGAAATTAACTATTCATTCTAAACATAAGTAATGAGTGAGGCATCTTATCTAAATCAAGATAAAGTTATGATTAAGTCAATGTCTTTCCTTTATTAATCATACTCCATTATTTGGTCATTCAATGGACTTAGTTTAATAAGCATAAATATCATAAAGTTTAAACCTAAGGGCTCATTTTACTATTTTTAGTTTTTGTGTTGATGTTTCCTGTTTCTGTTTTTAGTTACTGTTTTTTGTATTGTGTTATTATTTGTATTATTTTCATCAAAAAATAGGTTAAAACTCTAGTAATATATTTTATATTAGACTAAAAATTTTTAAATTTACATTAATAAAAATCTATAAAAATTGCAATATTAAAACATTAATAATTAAATTTTAATTTATTTTCATAACAATTTATAGCAAAACAAACATTTTAAAATTTAAATTAATTAAATCTATAATGATTATAAAAATATATAAAGAAGAAATTAAAAATTAAAAATTAAAATTTTAATGGCATTTTATATTAAGT
>JAOXYD010000004.1:10854121-10873914 GCA_028565735.1 Pinacopodium congolense | reverse complement strand
TCCTCTTGGCCTTGAATCAAGATTGTTGTAAAGGTTCCTCTTAGCCTTTAACCAAGATTGTTGTTAGTGAATTTCCATCAAGTAGTTGGAGAGAGGGCGTAGTCTATCTTTGGGGTAGGCGAAACTCTAAAAATCTTGGTGTTCTTTCTCTTCATTATCTCTTTTACATTTGTGCATTTGTGTTTGCTTTATTATTGTTTGAATTTGATTGATATTGGGATAAGAATTTACGTTCCATATAGGTTGAATTTGTGGTTAAAGATTTCATATTGTTTAAATTGGCCTAAGGTATTTAAACTGTTTTATTTTCGTAAGAATTTTTAAACACCCAATTCACCCCCCTCTTGGGTGCCATAGGGTTAACACTTTACATCCTTGTTATCTTCTTTACTTCATTCTTCAAGCTTCTTTAAATTAAGTGTGACCTGCTTCTCTACTCCTTGACGCTTATAGCTTAGTCTCATTATTAATTCGAACACCAGTAGTTCCTATTTTATCTTCTCTTGCACAACACTCGAAGTCCTATTATTAGACATATTCAAAGAAGAAGAATTATCTTTCTCACTAGAAGATGACTTAATTATTTTAGAATTGGTAAAGGTAATTGATTTATCTTTAATTCTAAGAGTCAATGTCTTTTCTAATACATAAATTAGGTCCTTTGTGGTAGCTAAAAATGGCATACCTAAGATCAAAGATATCTCATTTTCATCCTCCATATCTAAGATCATGAAATTAATAAGAAATGTAAATTTATTTACTTTTACTAACAGCTCTGTAACTACACCCTTAAGATATTTTATAGATCTATCTACTAACTAAATACTTATCCTACTACATTTCATGATCTCTGACTGCAATTTTTTTGACATACTGTGAAACATAAGATTAATGCCTACTCTTATATTAGCTAATGTATCATTCAAATGCATACTACCAACAATGCATGGAATCAAAATAACTCTCAAGATCTTTTATCTTAATGGTGATTATATGTTATGCAACCTAGCAATGACGTATTTTTACTATATTTGAGTAATCGCCCGCCTTAAAGAATTACTTTAAGAATTATTGTTTTTTAAAGAGTCATGTTAAAGAAATATATGTTTTTTTAATGAAATAGATGCAAGATTTTTTACTTTCTCATATTTATTTTTCGTCAATTGTAAGTATAAGTTGACATGGTGTAGACCTGTCCCTGATGTCCTCAATCATGTGTTGAATACCAGCCTATCCAATTTGTTGTAGAGTTTCTGAAAACAATGTTACAAATCACTCTAGTGTTGGTACTTTAAGATTAGGAGAAAATATGAGGGGAACTTCGATAATTTAGAGTTCAAGTGTACTTTTTCTTTCTTTACCTTTAATTTTCTCTACTTTCTTTGGAATGTGCAATAAGTTAGGCTAATGAACAAACCTTCCTCATGTCCGGGTTTTAGGGATCAAGTATGAACGATCCAATGACAACCAGAAGATAAAAGGGGGAAACATGTTGCATAGATAGAGTGGATAGAGTTTCAGGAATATATGGAGTTGTCGGAGGTCACCTGGGGTACTAAAATTAAATGCCTCTAACAAATCCGTCAACGGGCCCACATACTATAAGGTACTTTATATTTGCTAGTATCCAAACCCAAAATTTCATCTATAACCCTTGTAGATGAAACTTAAAGGGTCTAAAGTATGTGAATGTACAAGGTCTCATCCTAAGGGAGGGGTGAGGTTTTTGGGCTATAAATTGTTTGAAGAAAAGGGAGATGGGTATAAACGCTTATTGTTTAAAAGGAGTGACGTTCAAAAAGAAAAGACTTAAAAGGTTCAAACATATTTTGCTAGTATTCCCAAAATAAAAGAAAGCTAATTGTAACAGGCTTAAAAAAAGAACCCTAATAGGCTTATAAGTCCAAATAATTTTTAATTCTTAACAACATGATTTTTATTTTTAAATGAAGTTGGGTTTAAAAAATATTAAGTTTAAAAAACACTTTTGCTAAACCTTTGACTACTTTTTTGTTCTTTTTACTCATAACCTTTAATAGGCTATAATAATAATAATAATATAAAAAAATTTTGTTAAGACTTCAAGCATAATTCTCTTGAATCAAATCATTTTCCAAGTAATTTTAAAAAGATAAATTAAAAATTTTCATAAACTTTATTCAAATTTCTAATAGAATAATAAATTTTGACAATTAAATGCAACAACTTTCAATTATTTTACAAAACTAGCTAATAGTTAAATATTCTACTATTAGTACTGAAGTGACAACAGTTAAATATTCTACTAGCCATACATTTTCAATTTTTATTTTTGTTAATTATAAAAATTTTATTTTTATTTTTAAATTTTATAATTTTTTAATGAGTCTTAAATATGTTTTTTGACGTGACAATGTCTCTTGTGCACTCTCTTTCCTCTTCTTCCTAAACCCTAATTCCTTAATTGCCTGCATAATTGAAACCGCTCTTCTCATCATCAGTCCACTGCTCTCATTCCTCATCGTTATTAATCTTACCATAAAAACCCTAGTTAATTATAATAAAAATTTGCATAAACGGGCTAATTATGCTTTTAGATCTTAATCTTGCAAGTAATGGATCATAGGCTTAAATCATGATAGCCTAAAACCTCTTCTTCCTCCAATTCACCTTAAGGTTATTATCATCCATAAAAGTCCTAAGAGTGAGAGTTCTATCACCTCTATTGAGCCTCACTTAATAAGAGGGGAGCTTTGTGCTTTGAATCAAGAGATACCCAAGTCGAAAATAAGGATTCTTTAAATAATCTCTCCCTGCATATCTCATTTTACAGGAACCAATTTTTAAAACCTTAACTTGACTCTTAAACCATCCCATTCCATTATTTGCAATTTGACCTCCTCTATCAAAGCAACCCCACCTATACAATTAGGCAAATTTTTGAAAAATCGTTGACAAGTTGGTTGGACTCATGCTTCTGGAAATCTTCGACCTTACTGAGGTTTTGCAAACCAAAGTGGATGTGAAAGACATGCCGGTGATTATAATTATAATGCCTGGAATGAGGTTCGATGACTTGCATGGCACAATGCATAGTGGAGACAACACTTTGGTGATGGCAATAGTAGAAGAGAAGGTAAAGAAAACAATTTTTTATTTGAAGTTTGAAGGTTTTGATGCTGCTACAAGGATAAAGGTCATTAAAGAAGTTAGATACTTTAGGATTTTAAGGTAATTTTTATAAAATTTTAAATTAAATTGAAATAAAAATATTTTAAAATATTAATTAAAAATAAAATAAAGACTTGTTAATCACGTAAGATCTGATGTTAGCACTGTTAATGATGCTGTTAATGTCGGGCTACTTTTATAACAATTTTAAAATTTCTTAAAATTTTGATTAACATTGTAAAATTAAAGGAAGTTAAGAATTTTTATTTTTTTGGTAATTTGCTCATTTTAAATATTTTGACTATAATTCTTTTGAATTGAAGTCCAAATGATTAGTTTCCCCAACATATACTTTGGAAATATGATTCAAATTAACTAGGTCCAAATAAAAAGAAATCATACAAATATTCAGAGTTTTAGATAAAACAGCACAAATGGGCTTTTGAATCCATTAATAGACCTACTAAAACTTCCACTTCGATTGAACCCAAATAGCAATTATTGTCAGTGGTGTTGAGAGTCCTTCCAATCCATTTGTTAAACAGTAGGCCTAACATAAGTCAAACCAATACAAAGTAAATTTAATATGGGCCTTTAGCCTTAAAACTATTTGTGCAACAAATTTTCGTAAGCTTCAAGGACAAAATGAGAACCATGAACAACCCTAATAATTAACAATGAAATCAAAATTAGAGTGCAAAAACTATGTAATTGTCAAGAGACTACAACTTACTAATAGATGGCAAAGCTTAATCACAAAAAATAGTCAACATGAAGAAAAAATTCAGTCAAATTAAAATTAAAAGTGTTCTACTGGAGTGAAACCAAGAGATTGTAGAAGACCTAAACAAAACAACTAAACAAAGGAGAAAAATGAAATGCTGCAAATCTAGGAGCCTTAAACAAGAACCTAATATGCCCGCAACTTTCAGAGCACGACATTCAGAATCAAATCAAGGTAAGGCATATAAATTTTCAAATTTTGGTCATAAATAAGAGAAGGTTTCACAAAATTAAAATTTCAAGAAGACAAAAAATAGTAGATACTACATTAAAAGAAAGAGTAAACCCAAACAACAACGATATATTTTACAACAGTCCTCATAATCATCCAGGCAACATAAACTAAGATTCTAAAGTATAAATGGTTTGATAAAATTTCAAAATTCATGTCATCCCCCATAGGCATAGATAAATACAAGATCACACAATAGATTGAAATACCCAGATCATAAACGATACATATGACCAACACTTGCATTGAAAGAGGAGCTGTTACAACAAAGAAAATGAAGTATGAAATGACTTGAAAATTAAATAAGGTACAAAGAATTTTGAAGAGAAAGAGCACCCAAAGGAAAAGAAGGAAATAAAAGATATTTTGAAAGATAATCAAAAGTAGAAAACATCAAACAAACAAGACTTGAATCAATAATGAAACTTAAAACTGATCGCACAGCATTCCTCTTTTAAGATATAAAGCCAAACGTGCAAGACAGCGAAAACCACAAACAACCCCAATAAATAAACATAGAAATTCCAAATGCAAAGCAATGCAAAAGGACATATTTATATAAGAAAAGAGAATTGTAAAAGCATGTCAAAGTTTAATCACCTATTATATAATAGGGTAATAATTATTCAAGTAATCTTTGTTGAACCATCAGCACAAATGAGGACATAAAGAGAAAAACCAAATATTGTGAAGTGAATACCAAATATTGTGGAACTTAAGCAATGTTTGACATGACTCAACATCTATAATTATAATTTAATTAAGACCAATTAAGGTTTTAAATGAATAAAATTGAAAATGATAAAAAAAGAAATTAAAACTAAAAAGATGAAAAATTATGCAAATTGAACATAATAAAAGTAATGAAATACAAATTGAAATTAATTGGAAGGAACCACCTATGAGAATATTTAAGTTGAAATTAATGGCACAAAAATTACAGAAAATAAAATAAAATAAAAAGTGTAAATGCAAAGTAAATATAGACACTATTGATCTAAACCATTAAAAAGTTTATAAATAATTTCTTCAACATTTACAGTAAGATGTTTCCTTCTTTTTAAGCAAACTAAAAACAGTTTCCATCCATTTGCATCTCTTGTAAATTCAACTTACAAGAATCCTGACTTTTGGATTATCTCAAGCTACTGTGATTAAATTTATTGGAATCGACATTTTTACTAATTCTAATTTTAAGAAAAAAGAACAATTTGCTAATTCTTTTAATAGCTCAGAAGATGGTGCAAATGATCAATTAGAAAAATGAGAATCTTAGGATCATTTAGAGTATTTTTATTTTTATTAAATTTTTATTACCAAATTTAGTAAAAGTATGCATTAGGTCAGTTGCTATTTTTTAGTTTTTTTTGTTTATTCTTATTTATCATAATTTATTAAACTCAATACAAAGTAGTATTAACTTGATGATTTCTTTTTTCAACAACAAGTAAATGTTTTAAACTTAAAGTTGTCATATTGAACTATTTTCAAAACTAATAATTATCTATATTTTAAATATTTTTAAATAAAAAATTTAACCGACCTTTATAATAATAAAAAATTTTAAAAATTAAACATTTATCTGTAACTATATAAAATTAATTTTAAGGGTTAAAATTTTAACTATCATAATAAATCAAATTTATTTTTAAAAACAGATTTAATGATTTTTTAATTATTCATTTTCAATAAAAATGCAATGAAATTATTGTTAATATAAATATTGCATTAATTAATTAATTAATTATATAATTATATAATAAGTGAATTTATTTCTAACTATTGATACTTTGTTATTGTTGTTAACAAAAATGTAAATATATTAAAATTAATAGTCAAACAAATTTTTTTATATTTTGAAATAGAAATCAAAACCATAAAACTAAAAAAAAGGTAAATAAAGAAAATAAAATTGGGATACAACTTCCAACCAATGAATTAAAGTCATTTTTGTGTCTATGCAACCACCTCACGAATACTTATGTATCATCTGCAACAAGCATAAGACTTGAGTCTTTTGTTTAGGTCATTTTTCTTAACTATGTTAAAATTATAGTTCATCCTTCATTCGCGCAGTAGCTGCATGAGAAATCATGTCAGGTGATCCTGCCCCTGTGGTGCGCTTCAATATTTCATCTCAAATTTTATCGCTGTACACTCTCATCTCCTAATCTGGCTCGAGTTTCCTCAAGGCTTCATTTGCTCAACACGAACTTTGCATAATCGTAAAAATTCCACTGTTACCATCGTTACGTTTAAAAATCCTTCATCATTATTATTATAAAAAAATTTGTCAACTCTTTTTTTTTTCTTTTTCAAGTTCAACGCATTTTCCTAAAATTTATTATAATTTAATAATTTACTAAACATTTTAATTCAAATTTTAATGAAATCGCTTAATTTTTGACGAAACAAATTAGCATTAATAATGTACGCATTCATTTGCATAACATATTCTTAGGTTATTAAACTGAGAAAAAAAGGTGAATAAATTTTAATTTCCCTTGCTTCCACGTGCGGTGCCAACACCATGTAACTACAAATCCAATAGTACCCGATCAATCTAGTTACATGCTTGACTAGGGTTTCTTAAAGCGTTATACGATTCCAAATAAACCAATTATTTTCATATTTGTAGCATCTTCCTCAAATGCTCCGTCTGGACCTTAACGTTCCAGCTGTCACTTAGATTCCCCGAGAGTCCGGTGAAATAATATTCAACACCACATATACCAACCAATAAGCAAGGCGAGGGAATACACAATGGCCTTCAATGTAGCGATGTTAGATCCTTTGTCAACTTTTAGCAATGATCCATTAAAGAAATGGGAAGACAAAGAAACAGAGGCATATATGAATGCGTGAACGAAAGGGCAGAAGTCTCCCTAGCATCTATAGTTCCCAAATAATTTTGACCTTATGAATTGATAACAGAATTCCTAAGTTTGCGATGCTGCTGCTGCAACATTCAAATACCCGTATCTTTGCATCACTCTCCTAGTTGCAAGAGCTGCTGCCTCACTTGCAGTCAATGTGCCAGTGGTCATGATTGCAGCAAATTCTCGGGTAATCTCCTCCTGCACTTTGTTCCGTGCATTTCCAAGGGGGTCACCATTGGCCTTGGATTTCTCTCTCACTTCGTCAGGCTCCACAGCAGGCGGCACTGAGTTCCCAGATGTCTTTGGTTCATCCGACTTTGGATCTTCAGATTTCACCTCATTATTATCCAAGGATTTGTTAACAACAGCTGTTGTCTCAGGAGAAGGTTTTACCACAGAAGGTGGTCTAAATTGTGGAACTTGTGGGACAGCTCCAACTCTTAGTGTGCTCTCCAAATTCTGTATCATAGGCACTACAGCAACCAAAAAAATTGTTTTTTTAAAAAGGGGGTTTTCGAATCATAATCACTAATGGGTAAGCATCAAACGCCACAACCAAGGAACCAAGTTCATCACAACATTCAAATATCACTCCGGTGTTTTAACACTTTACGCTCAAATCCACAAAATAAAACAAAACAATATATTCAAAAGCAAATTTAATTTGCTGTGATGCATTCTGATGAAAATGTCTACAATATCATAATTCACCAATCTAAAGTAAACCCCATCAATAATGGGAGCCTAAACCAGTACAGAAAATAGAGAAAAAAGTGAAATGTAGTACTTACTTATTAAAGCACCCATTGGACTGTTCAGAACTTCACTAGGGAGCTGAATAATGTATTCAGGAATAGAAGCACCCACCAAAAATTGAGCAACTTCATTACTGAAATTGTTGCAGTTATGGGTTAGTAAACTGTAAGTCTCTGCAGTATAACGGGGCCTAATTTCCTGCAAATACATATCAAATACATCCTTTGGTACATGCGTGACACCCAAATCTACCACTTTAACAGGTGCTCCATAAGGTGTTGTTCCAGCACGAGCTTGTTGTATACCTCCACCAAAATAATATTCATTACCATACACCACAATTCCAGTGTGCCTGCGAAGCACAAATCAATCAATATGACATGAATCACGATAATTATTTTTATAAAAAAAAAAAAAACCCTCATTACACCCTATCTTGAAGGTTTAGGTGATAGTTTTCAGGTGGCAAATACCTCCCGTAGCAACACCTAAATGCAGATGACGAAGACAATAAATGGAAAATCTCATAGCCAGGCAACAATGCTAACAGAGATAGAAAATGAGAGATTTGACTGAAGCGGATAATACTCTATTGACCAATGGTAGCGGATGCAGACACAAGATGGCAGGTAAGGTGTACTCATGTCAATTCCTTATATGCAAAATTTCAACGATTTTCAATTCCTCACAGACAAAAACACTTACCAAATGCCCTCAATAACCTTTCCCAAAAATGTCATGGATAGCTGCCGTGCTAATCCTTGGCTGAGGTCATACACATTCAAGGTCACCCTGTGCCCTTCCTGCGACCGGTTGGAATTAACATGTAAGTAAGGTGTTAATTCAACCAGCAAATACAACAGCGGGGAAAAACGAAATTAAAAAAGACAAATGCATGAAATGTATACCTCTGCCATTTTCTTGCAGCCAAAAACTGAGAGAACTTACTAGGTAACTTGAAGTATTTAGCAGCGCTGAACTATAAACAAGGGACGACAACCTGTGCAAATAACATTCCTTGAAATATTAGTCACATATAGCAATGCTTAGCATTTTCATTTTGCATATGGATGCCAGAAAGAGCCAATATGAAATTTCGCCAATAGCAAGCGACTTTCATAAATACAAATGGGACAAGGAATTAGAAAAGCAAATTTAAAAGCTTAATACCAACATAATTGGAAACACCACTAGAATTAGCTTTAAAACTCCTCAACGTTGCCACTTTTAGAACACAGAACACCCTCGCAATCATAGACACAAATTAGATTTTCTCATTGGCAAGCAAAAGAAACATCCATTCACAAATCATCCCTCTTCCCAGAAAAGTCCCCTTTTCTTTTAGGATTGCTACAGTTTTAAGAGACAGGAAGGTTCAATAAAGGAAGCCTGAATTAAGAAAACAAAAAACGGAGTAGCCCCCCATCTGAGCGAACAAAACAACGAAAGCAATCCCAAGATCACAGGAACAAAGCCAAGCCACAACGTAGATCTCACATTCTAAAGAGGAAAGACAGAGAGAGACAAAGAAAGAGAGAGCACCTACGAGAAGAATGAACCGACAAAACCGAGAGGGGGGCGCTTGTATATAATTTGCAAGAACTGAATTTAGTGAACCAACACATCGTGAGGCATTATGCGTGTGGGGTACCTCGTGTTTATAGCCACATAAGATTAAGAAAACTTATCATGCATATTATAAAATTAATGTACTTAATGATATATGAACACATAGTTTAAAACAGCTTGAGTATACTAATAAAAAAGAAATATTAGTTGAACTTGGACACATAAAAATTTGCAAAAAAAATTATTTTGTAAAGATAAAGAGGAATATGGAAATTTAAAAAACTTAGAAAATTTTAAAAAATGAAATAGAGAACATAAAAGAATTTTCGACTGATGCGTGAAGAAACTAAAGAGAATAGGTAGTACTTGAAATCACTGGGCATCGATCGACTGAACCAGTATCGATCGATCGAATATCGATTAACATTAGTCATCCAAAAGATTATAATTGTAGGAAAGAGAAACCTTTTGCACAGAAAAATTCACAGATGAAAGAAATTATACAAGGCATATATAAACGATCTCTTTCAACATCCATTTAACTATTTCACATATATTCACAAGGGAGGAGGTACCTTTTAATTTTATGTTTTGCCATATTTTTATGGATTTCACTTGGTTCAATAATGGCCATTTCTTTTCATTCTTGAAGATACCTAACAAAATGGAATTTTAACGAATTCTTGGTACCCATATCATTTTAGGTCCATAATTGTTAGTTTTGTATCTTTCATGGCCAAATGAACCTGCATTCATATTTCTTAAACAATTATGGTATAAATAACGAATATGTCCATGCCTCTCACAATAAGTGAAAAATAAAGGAGTGAAGGATTAATATGTATTCCTTGGTCTATAATCATAACAGAACTTTCGAGATGTTTGCCTTGGTTGAGTGAATGTTTTAGAGTAATTGAGTCGATGTCGAGAAAATTTCTTAGGTCTTGATGTATACATGAATGCATGATGCCTAGGTTAAGTTGATGATGCATTTTGAGTAATCTTAGGACATTCATCTTCTAAACTCTTTCCCTTTACAAATATTGTTTTTACTAGACAACGCTCCATTACTATAGCCTATGCCATGCTTATCATTTCTTGTCTTTTGAACACTTAACATGGTTTCAAATTTTTCTTTTCCCTTTGTGAATTTTGCAAGTGACTCTTTAAGAGATTCAACTTCCTTCTTCAAAGTTATGTTATCATTCATGAGATCATCATTATCCTTGTTGATTGAATTCATTTCTTTTCTAAGATTATCATTTTCTAATTTGCACTCATCTATTACTTTCATATATTCCAAGTTTTTATCATGTAGGGCCTTCTTTTTCTTAGTCAAATGTCCTACAAAATATAACAGTTCTTCATAGGTGTATTCAACTTTAACTTTATCATTGGAGTTAGGAGTACTTACCTCATCATGAGCCATAAAGCACATATTTTCTATCTCTTCTTCTTTGGATTCACTAGACTCATCCCATCCTGCTTTAAGACCTTTCTTCTGGAAACTCTTCTTTTCTTTCCTTTTCTTCTTTTCTTCCTTTTCGCTTTCTAAAAGGTGTGGATAGTCTGACCTAAAGTGCCCTTTTTCACCACACTCAAAATATGTTATGTTAGAAGTTTTAGAAGAGTACTTACCTTTGCGGATAGGAGTTTTTCTTCGAATAAGCTTTCTTAGCTCCTTGGTGATGAGAGCGATGCATTCTTCTTCCTCGCTTCCATAGGATGATTCTTCATTCTCCCTTTCATCCTTCTTTGTTTCTTTGAAGGCAATGTTCTTCCTTTTGGGTGTAATTTCTTCTTGAGAATTTTTTGGCACCATCTAATGTGTGAGTAGAGAACCTATCAATTCTTTGAGTGATAAAATGTTGAGATCCTTCACTTCTTATATCACTGTCACTTTGGGTTCCCCAAAAATTTAGTAGAGATCTAAAGATTTTCCTAGCAAGCTCAACATTGGAATAGGTCTTTCTTAGACCCTTTAAAGCACTTATGGTATTATTAAAACAAGCATACATTGAAGAGATATTTTTATCTTGAGTCATTTTAAATAGTTCAAATTGGTGAGGGAGCATGCTAATTTTTGTTTCCTTTACTTGATTTGTTCCTTCATGTGTGATTTCTAAAGTTCTCTAAATATCATAGGTAGATTTACACATAAAAACTCTATTAAATTTTTCTATGCTTAATGCTTAAAATAAAGTATGCGTAGCTCTAATGTTTAGGGATACTAACCTTTTTTCTTTAGGATATAGCACATTATCTTCTTTGAACACCACTTCATCTCCTACTAGCTTCGAAGGTAAGGTGGTTTTTTTAGAGATACATAACCATAAATCCACACTCTCACTTCTTAGGAAATGTCTCATTCTAACCTTATAATTCAAATAGTTGTTTCCATCAAAATAGGTTGCTCTATATGTGTTGTGACCTAGACTAGAAGAGAGAAAATTATGCATCATGTGTGCCATATGTGATCTTCACTCAATAATTTGTTGGAATTAGTCTATTTGTGAGACCCACTCTGATACCAATTGGTGGGATAGATATGGCACTAAGAGGGGGGTGAATTAGTGTTTAAAAATTCTTTCACATAATAAATACAAAGAGTAATATAAATGCGGAAGTTTAAATAAATTTACTTAAAAACAACCGGATAATATAGATGTGAAAAATAGAAGTATAGAGAAAGGATAGAGTACACCGTGATTTATCTTGGTTCAGAGCTATCCACTTGCTCCTAATCCAGTCCCCAACACCACTGTTGATCTTTCTTTCTTATTGCAACTTAACGTCACAAGTACAATCCCTTTTCATAGGCTAAAGGAGAACCTTTCACTCGCTTCTTTTTCCTAGGCTCAAGAATAACCTCTCAACCACTTCCAATAATGATACAATTGAAAAACACTTCATTTGATTTCACTTGATAATCATAAGAGGCTAGATGGATGAATGCACAAAAGATGCTCAAATTCCTCACATAAAAACAAACACACAACTAAACAAACTTGATGAATGTACTCAATTTTCTAAAAACATTCATTAAATCAATTAAACTCTTGCCAAACACTTTGCGTAAAACACTTTATATATCACTTAAACTCTCTTGAAAAAAACTATTTGAAACATTGTTAGGGAACACCTTTTATACATAGATTTTTCCATGTGTTCTTTGGACAACTACACTTAGACTTGTGTCCAACGATCATAAGATAATGTTATCAAGCATTAAGATTTTTTACTGTTGTGTAATCGTAAATCTCACTACATTCGATCAATCGATAGTTACAGTTTGATCAACAAGTAGTTTATTTGGTCGACCAGCCCTAGCGAACGACCTTCATTTGGTCTAACGACCATACCTGTTTGGTCTACATATCCTAAAATAGGTGCAATATTTTGAAAACTCTATTAACTGAAAAAACAACTTATGCAATCTAAATATCAAGAGAAGACAATGAACCACACAAGTCTCTTGATTATGCACCTATATACATATTATAAAATAAGTTTGCATGAATAGTCAAACATAAGCCTTTTGAGAACACCAAATAAAATCAAGTAAAATTTACACTAACTAAACCAAAATTAAACTTTTTCTAAAATTCTTCTTCAAACTAAAGTATTCATGTGATTCCTCATTTTCTTCTTTAAGACTCCTTAATTTATCAACATGAAATTTGTTCAACCTATCTTTTCAAACAGACTGAAAAACACAAATATAGTAGCAAAGGTTATTTTGTCATTACCAAAATATGGTGGAACCATCCTTGGTTCAACGGAAGAGATGACGAACAATATTTGCTTGTGGTTTAATGAGAGGAGTAGAAAAAGTTCTAAAGATTAAAAAGTTATGATATGAAGTGACAGCTCTCCAAATACAAATTTCAACACTCACCAAGAAACTGAGCAATATACTAAGAGCTTCTTCATCTTCAGTGAAGACTATGCAACTTCAATGTGAACTATGTGGACTGGATAGCCATAGTACAATTAACTGCTTCTTGTTGGGAACTTATGGTACTGAGCAAGTCAATTACTTGGGCCAATAGCAAAGAGGTAACAATTCTTATTCTAACACTTATAATCTGGTATGGAAAACCACCAAAAAATTTCTTGGAATACTAATAATGAAAGTGGCCAAGTGAGAGCACAAGGTCTCCTAGTTTTCATTAAGATCAACTTAGATCTTTAGAAAAACAAAAATGAACAAGTTGATGGACGTCTTGGGTTCTAAGTTTACAAGTCAAGAAGATGGTGAAAAGAGGATGTTTGCAAGCTAAAAGCAGAGTCAGAAGAGCATGAGGGAAATTTTTGACCAAATAATGAAGAATCATGCATCATCCATCCATAATTTGGAGGCTTAAGTCGGGAAACTTATTAATGCTTTGTCATCTAGGTGTGCGGGAAGCCTACCAAGCAACACTGAGGCTAATCTAAGGGAACAACTAAAGGTAATTACATTTAGGAGTGGCAAACAATTGAAGGAGTCAAGTATGGAAAAGGAGAACCAAGTGAAAGAGAAAGACAAGGAGAAAGAAGAAGAGAAGGTAAAAGAGAAAGAAGAGGAAAAGCCATACATCCCTCCATTGCCCTACAAGGCCAAGATTCCATATCCACAAAGGGTGAAGCAATATCAACTAGAAGCACAATTTTCTAAGTTTTTTTAGAAAAAAAAACTGCAAATAAACCTATCTTTTGTGCAAGTATTGGAGACCATGCCCAAGTATTCCAAGTTATTAAAAGATATCTTAACTCATAAGTGTACTTGGGAAGACAACCAAGCGGTGGCCTTGACAGAGAATTGTAGCTCTATCATTACTAGCCAAATGCCTTCCTAGTTATAAGACCTTGGGGATTTCACTATATCTTGTGTTGTTAGTAATTTATAATTTTTTAAAATTTTATGTGATTTAGGAGTAAGTATTAATTTAATGCCTCTATTTATTTTTAGGAAATTGAGCCCAAGAGATGTCAACCCGACCTCCATGCACATACAATTGGTAGATCAATCCATCAAATGAGCATACATAGTGGTAGAAGATGTTTTGGTAAAAGTGGATAAATATATAATTCCTATTGATTTTGTTGTGTTAGATTTTGAAGCATAGAGTAATTTTCCTTTGATTTTGGATAGGCATTTTATGAATACTAGTAGGGCATTAGTTGACATGCATGAAGAACAGTTGGTATTGAGAATTAGGGATGAGAAGGTTTAGATTAATATGAGTAAATCTTTGAAGAAGTCGGCTGACGGTACTACTTGCATGAAAATTGATATTGTTTATGAATGTTAAAGAAAGTATAAGAGTAAGTTGAGGATGCTATAGAATTTCAAAGAGATTAGAGTGTGAACTAAGAGGAGTTGTATGAGGAAGTTGGGCAAAACCCTTATAGAGAACAAATGCTTTCATAACCATCCATCTTAAAGCCTACAATACTAGAATTGAAACCCTTAATTTTTCAACTTAGATACACCTTAGGTAAGGACCACACCCTACCCATCACTATAACTAATCAACTTGACTTAGAGTAAGTAGGGAAAGTGGTATAGACCATCAAGAAGAAGATGAGAGCTATGGGGTGGCAAATTTATGATATTGGAGGGATTAGTTCTAATGCAATTATGCATAAGGTTAACCTTGAAGAACGACATAAGACAATGAGGAAACGAAAAAGAAGGTTGAATCTAAAAATGTAAGAGGATGTAAAGTTTTTAGATGCAAGGATTATACACCTAATTTTAGATAGTGAAAGGATGAGTTTGGTTTAATGTGTGCTTAAGAAGAGAGGCCTGATGGTGATGGAGAATGAGTAAGGAAAAATGGTTTCTATTAGGACCATCACCAGTTGAAGAGTATGTATAGACTATAGGAAGATTAATTTAGCCATAAAAAAAGGCCACTTCCCTTTACCTTTCATAGACAAAATGATTGAGAGGGTAGCAGGGCATGCTTTTTATTGTTTCCTTTATGGGTATTCAGGGTAGAACCAAGTTTTCATCTACCAAAAAGGACAAAAAAAAAGAGACCACATTCACTTGCCTTTATGGGATTTTTACGTATAGAAGTATGCCCCTTGGTCTTTGCAATGGACCCATCACATTGCAAAGGTGCATGATGGCTATCTTTACGGATATGAATGAAGACATCGTGGAGGTATTTATGGATGAATTTTCTATTTTTTTTAGATTATTTTGGCTACTGTTTGTTTAATTTGGATAGAGTCCTTTAAAGACGTGAGGAGTCCCACTTATTTTTGAATTAGGAGAAATGTCATTTCATGGTCTAAGAAGGAATTTCCTTAGATCATAAGATCTCATACAAAGGGATTGAGGTGGATCGAGTCAAGACCGAAGTGATTGATAAACTCCTACCTCCTAACAACATCAAGGGCATCTAAGCATTCCTTAGCCATGCAAGATTTTATCAACAATTTATCAAGGATTTCTCAATCATTACTAAATCCCTGACTCATTTATTAATTAAAGACATGCCTTTCGAGTTTTATGTCAATTTTTATATGCTTTTAATAGGTTAAAGAAGGAACTCACAACAGCGCCTATCTTGACTTCACCAGATTGGTCATTGCCCTTTGAGATCACGTGTGATGCAAATGACCATGCCATTGATTGTGTGCTTGGGTAGTGGAAGGAGAAGAAGCTATATGACTACACAAGCAAGACCTTGACTAGGGTACAATTAAACTACTCTACTACTGAGAAGGAATTGCTTATAGTGGTATTTACTTATGAAAAGTTTTGTTCCTATATTTTAGGCTCAAGAGTTATTATGTTTATAGATCGCGCAACATTGTGCCACTTTTTTTTGTTTATATTATATTATTCAAAATATATGTAATATATCTCCAAATCATTCTAATTCATATAACAAAGACTAAATCAAGTGTTGGATTTAAAACTGGTATTAAAGATTATAAATTGACTTATTATACTCCTGATTATAAAACCAAAGATTTATAAACTAGGAAATTGTCTTATAAAATCTATGCCCCAAACTATCAAACACTTCATACAAAATAAAAGTAGTTTGAGACATTTCGTCTAAGTGAGAAATATTATCTTTTCATTGGAATTTTTCACAAGATATAACATATATCTTCGAAGATATGGCTCAATAAAAACTATATTCGACAACCTTATAAGAAATTATTTTGGCTTTAAAATGACCTCCTATAGGACAACATTGTCAAGGTCTTAAAATAGCAATGTTTTCTTTACTAGGCACTGATCTAACTACATAGTCACTCATATCAATCATTAGTATAAAAGGAAGATTCAAATCCAAAGCTACCATGATCAAGGCATTAGTTAATTTCTCTTTCAAAATATTAAAAAAATTTAAACATTTATAGAGAAATGAAAAGGGAAATCTTGTTCAAGCACTTTAGATAAAGGTCAAGCAACCTTGGAAAAGTCCTTAATGAACTTATAAAAAAATATAGGATGTCCAAGAAAGCTCCTAATTTTATAATAAAGAAAGGGAGTAGTAATTTTTCAATTGCTTCTATTTTAGCTCTATCCATTTCTATCCCCTTTAAAAAAAATTATGTCATAAGAATATGTGTTATTGTATCATAAAGAGGCACTTTTCCAATTTTAAAACCAAATTGGTTCTTCATAACATTTCAAAATTTTTTCAAAATTGTGAAGGCATGCATTGAAAGAATCATCAAGCATAGAAAATTACCTTCATTATATCTCCTACCATGTTGATAAATATGCCCATCATATATCTTTAAAAGATAGCTTATGCATGGCATAGCATAAAGGCATCCTTCCATAGGAGGATTTACTAAATGGTTATATGACTGTCATCTTCTCTTGATTTTTAGGGTTTATAGGAATCCAAAAGTAATCTGACATCTCGTTTAAGAAGTAATAGCACATATAACTTAAAGTCATTCGAGCATCTGATCAATGAATAGTAATGGAAAGTAATCATTCCTTGTTACATCATTTAGTCTTTAATAATTGATACACACTCTCTATCCAAAAATGGTCCTTATTCGAATAAGATCATGATTAGGTATTACCTTCATACCTCCCCTCTTCGAAACAACCTACACAACGGTCACCTAGGAACTTTTAGAAATAAGGTAGATAACTTTTGCATCCAGGAGTTTAATTACATCAGCCTTTAGAACTTCTTTAGATTGAAGTTTAGTCTCCTTTATGATTACACCACTAGTTTTCCCCTAAATTTGATGCCACTAAGGTGTCAAAAATCTTTCACTTAATAACCCTCTTTTACTCTCTTAGGATTCATAACAACTTCTCCTTGTACTCCCCGTTTAAATTGGTAGCTATAATCACCAGAAACTTAGAATTTTCTCTTATAACGACATACTCCCAAGTGTTTTAAAAGTTTCTTCAATTCTAATGCAGGTGACTCTTTAATTGAGGGCTTCAACATCCTTTCAGCACTTGTGTCTATCTCTGTAAACTTCTGGTCTTGCATTACACAATCACTTGTTTTTAGGAACTCTACTTTTGCATTTAGTGAGGGTTTCCTTTGTTCATTAACCTCTCCTTACTATAAACATGCTTTCAATGGATCTTGAATTATAAAATTATACACACAAAAAGAAACTATACCATCCATAAAATCCATAAGATAATAAGTATCATCATTAATAAGGAAATATTTCATGGACTCGAAAATTTTAACCTTACCTCCTCACCCTCTAGCTTTAAGGTTAACTTCCCCTCATAAACATCTATTATGGTTTCAATAATTGCTAGGAAATGTTTTCCTAATATTAGAGCCACAACTATATCCTTATCCATATCTAAAATCATATAGTCTACTAGGAAAATGAACTTATTAACTTTAACTAACATGTCTTTTATAATGTGTTAATGGATGGTTTTCATTGCATAATTTTCTATGATTTCATCCATTTAGTGTATAAATTACATCAATTCAGAGCTATTCTAGTTAATTTTAGGTATATGGTAAATTACGAACAAATTTTAGGAGTTTTTGACTAAATTGGGGAAAAAATGAGGCATGGACTCAAATTTACAAAACCAATACGATAGGTATCCTCAACTGTTGTGTTGCTCATACAAACGCGCCGTATAACTCCAAAATTCATACCAATATGACAGTATCCCAGGGCACCGTATTGGTCATTGTTCTCAACATTTTCATTAATTCTAGGGCTAACAATAACTAAAACATTAAAAAGTCAATCCTAAACCCTAGCAACCACCTATAGAGACTATAAATAGTCTCATTCACAGCATTATTAAAAAAAACTTTTGGTAGACACAATAAAAATGCATCATCATAGTTAGATTTTTGTTCTTTTTGTTGTCCATATTTATTTTCAAGTGTAATATTTAGATTTTAGAGCTTTTAAATGACAATTCAGTGAAAAAAACTCTAAGGAATGCCCATCTTCTGTTAGATATTTGTGTTTTTTGTTTTAAATTTGTATTGACTTTATCTTTTGTCATTCATTCAATGGAAACATATGTTATGACCTGAAGTTGTATTCTTTTGATGAATATATGTGAGTAGCCTATTTTTGATTAAGGTTATGATTGAAATTGGATTAGAACAGAATTTTTCAGACTAGTTTTTACTTGATTAAATTCTCATTTTCCTCAATTTAGCTTGATCACCTAGATTAAGGACTTAGGTAATTGAATTCTATATCCACTAGTTTTTAATTTCTAGAAAATCAATTTGGTAACATACTTAAACCTAAACATAAACCCACTTGAGGATCTAGTAAGAGAATTTTTACAATTAATGAACCTAATTTTAGGCTTCTTGTGATTAATGCCTTTTAATTTAGATTATTTATGAACCAAATAAATAATTTAAGTTTGAAAAAGACAAGAAATTCCCGTGAACATTGGTTAAAGCTTATTTAAGTGAAGTACATCCTAAATCAAATCACTGCTATCAATTTTATGAAACTAAGATGATTGAAATATGACACCTTAGCTAGTTTTGTCTTGTGGTAAAGTTTAATTGCATTTAGCTCATATTTTTTCACATTTCGGACTTCTTATTTCACTCATTTTTAATTATATCAATCGAATCTTAACCATCTGAGTAGTGCATTGTTTAAGTTGGTATTCTTTCACTTTGGGTCTCTTAGGTATGATACTTGAATTTACTCTGTTTTATACTACTTGTTGACAAGATACACTTGCCTTTAGTTGGTCTAAGACTAGATTAATTTAAAATTATACTATGGTTAGATCGTAACAAGTTTTTAACATCATTTTCGAGGACCCTGTTGTTGGCTGGTTGAGTGATTAAAAATGGGTGTTCTTTAAACTGATTTTACTTTGAAAACCAAAATGATATTAAATAAAAACCAACGTGACGAAAGGCAAGTGCACCTATCGAACAAGTAATAAAGTGGAGTAATTTTAAGACTCC
>JAOXYD010000004.1:10822792-10853012 GCA_028565735.1 Pinacopodium congolense | reverse complement strand
TTTTTAAAATATATTTTAATTAATTAATCGATAATTTATAATTATAAATAAACTGTCAGTTTAACCGCCGGTTCACGGTTTTTAAATTAGTCTAACTTTAACCAAAACTATTAATAACGGTTCCGGTTCCGGTTTAGAACCATTGATCATGATTATGGTTTTTAAACTATAATTGCCGGTTATTAAACTGATAGTTAGTCGGTTAGAAATCTAATTGCGATCAGGGCTACTATGTAGGTTATAATATATAATTTAATCTATTCGTTATCCAATGTTCCAATTGGACTTGGAGTATGGAAGTAGTGTTAACTCTAAATAATCCAATTATGTTCCTTCTTACTAATTAGTGAATGATTTATAATTGACATTTGAAATAACTTTTCCAAATTTCAGTTTACTCTGGCCAGATTCCTAAAATCATTACTAATAAAGAACAGTAGAACATTTTCCTTAATTACTTTAGGGTGGCGAATTCTTTATTGATTTACTCAACTATCTTCATATAGTTCATACCGTATCCAATAATTACCAAATTGAAATATTCCAAAGAATATATCATAAGTAGCATCAAAATACACTAATTCTTACATAAGATAAATTTTGTAATCTCAGGTCTTAGGATAAATTATACAACCGTAGTAATGATATAATCCACAGACATACAAGTAATTTTTTATTCGGGATTCTCAAAACGGGTCAATTTAGTGAATTTATTCTGTAATAAACACCCATATATTTGTTTAACTGTCTCTACACTTTAATCTATGAGATCACTTACTTTCCTCATAAGAAAGAAATAAAACATGTGCTAGTCTAACTATTTCATCAATATCACATCTTGATGAAACTATGATTAGGAACATTTTAAGAATAATACAAAATTACAATTTGAATATCATAATTATAATCACATTATAATTTTCTAATTGCACAATAATTATTCCAAAGATTTTATCTTTATGATTACTAATTAAAATACATAATAAAATATATAAAGATAAATAATGCCTTTTATTGAATTAAAATATAATGTCATACAAAATAAATTATAATTAATAAATTGACTGCAAGGGTATAAATTAACAATCTCCCACTTACACTAAAGTCAATCGTCTATGTATCTAATACCATAACTATTCATATGTTTATCATGTTTCTTTTGAGACAATGGCTTAGTGAGAGGATCTGAAATATTCTCTTTAGTGGGGACTCACCCTATTAGAATGTTCTTCCACTTCACTATCTCCCAGATTAAGTGAAACTTCCTGAATACATGCTTGGATCGTTGATGAGACCTTGACTCCTTTACCTATGCAATAACGCCATTGTTTTCACAATACAATATTATCGGATCAACAATACTAGGAATCACTCCAAGCTCAGTGATGAACTTCTTGATCCAAATGGCTTCCTTCACTGCTTCAGAAACTACAATATACTCAGCTTCAGTTGTTGAATTTGCGATAGTTGGTTATTTAGAACTCTTCCAACTAACTACACCATCACAAAGAGTAACTGTACCGCCTCTAAAAGTAACTGCATATGAAACATAGTCTATTCTATTTCTCTCTTCCTATGTCTTAAGATACATACTCTTGGACAGAGAAATTCCATGGGATGTTAGTAAGAATCCTCTCTTAGAATTCTTCATACTAAACTTCTTTAACGCTTTATTTATATACGTTGATTGGGATAATCCAAACAACCTCTTTGATCTACCTTTATAGATCTTTATACCTAGTATATATGTTGCTTCTCCTATATCTTTCATGGAGAAGTTCTTAAATAACTATATCTTAACAGCCTGTAACATTGTCATGTCATTTCCAATAAATAATATGTCATCTACATAAATCACTAAGAAAATGAATGCACTCCCTCTAACCTTCTTGCAAACACAAGGTTCATCCACATTCTTGATAAAATCAAACTCTTTTATTGTCTCATTAAAACAGATGTTCCAACTCCGTGATGCTTGCCAACTTGCATACTTGATTAGGAAATTCCTTGGATTCAAAACCCTCTAGTTGTATCATATACACATCCTCCAGCAAATTTCCATTAAGAAATGGTGTTTTAACATCCATTTGCTAAATTTTATAATAATGTTATGTGGCTATAACCAATAATATCCTTATGGATTTAAACATGGTTACTGGCGAAAAGGTTTCATCAAAATCAACTCCTTATTTTTGTATGAAACCTTTTGCTACTAGCCTTGC
Organism: Pinacopodium congolense; assembly: GCA_028565735.1. NCBI lineage: Eukaryota > Viridiplantae > Streptophyta > Magnoliopsida > Malpighiales > Erythroxylaceae > Pinacopodium > Pinacopodium congolense. The sequence continues at coordinate 10,850,790 of JAOXYD010000004.1, read as the reverse complement.
TTTATACATTCGTACCTTTTCATCTATGTCAGTTTTTCTCTTAAAAACTCACTTGCACCCAATAGGTACAATCCTTTCTGGTGCATCTACCAAAGTCTAAATTTGGTTAGTGTACATGAAATCTATTTAAGATTTCATAGCTTCTTGCCATTTTAAAGAATCAATGCCTGACATTACTTCTTTAAAATCATTATGCTCATCATCCGTAAATGAAATATCATCACTCCCTTTTTCTAAATGTAGATATAATCTAATAAGAGGATGACGTATCCTACTAGTGTGTCATGGACTATGTGTTTCTTGAACCATTGGCTATACATCTATTGTATCAACGTTGCGGTTCTTGTTTCATTTGAATGTTTGTTTGTGAGTCTATAACTTCTCTAAGTTCTACTTTACTCCCACTACTTTCTTTGAGAATAAATTATCTTTTTAAGAAAGTAGCGTGTATTGAAACAAACATCTTTTACTCAAGAGAATGATAAAATAAATATCTAAAACTCTCTTTTAGACACCCCGCAAACATACATTTATCTGATTTACCTTCAAGCTTGTCTGACTTTGCATGCTTCACATAAATATCATATCTCCAAATATTTAAGTGTGACAACCTTTGTCTTTTACCAATTCATATCTCAAATAGAGTCTTGTCAACAGACTTGGATGAAACTCTATTTCAAAGGTAAGCAGCAGTCTCAAGAGAATATCTCCAAAATAAAACTGGAAGAATTGCATAACTCATAATAGAACGTACCATATCTAATAAAGTACGATTTCTCTTTTTAGACTCCCCATTATGTTGTGGAGTTCCTGAAGGAGTATATTGTGAGAATATTCTATTCTCTTTTAAGTAACATAGAAACTCGTGGTCCAAGTATTCACCACCTCGATCAGATCTAAGGGTCTTAATACTTTTAGCAGTTTGTTTCTCTACCTCAAGACTAAATTTTTTAAACTTTTCAAATGCTTCGGACTAATATATCATTAAATACACATATCCATATATAGAATAATCATATATAAATGTAATGAAATAGGAATATCCACTTCTATCTTGAGTAGACATAGAGCCACATATATTTGAATGTATAAGCGTTAATAACTCACTAACACGTTGTCCCTTTATACTAAAAGGGAGTTTGGTTATCTTACCAATTAAATAAGATTCACAAGTTTCATATGATTCATAATTAAAAGGATCTAAATATCTTTCTTTATGTAACTTTGTTATTCTTGTTTCATTTACATGACTTAACCTACAATGTCATAAATAAGATGGATTTTGGTCACTTAATTTATTTTTCTTATTATTTATGTTGAGAATTGGCCTTTCAAGATCTAATTCATACAAGCTGTTTGTAAGTAAACCAGATACATAATAAACATTATCTTTATAAAAAGATCAATTGTTATTCCTAATAATGAAGACAAATCCACTCATGTCTAAACATGGAATAGAAATAATGTTTGTTATAATAACAAGAACATAATAACAATTATTAAGTTCAAGCACAAGGTAAGAAGGCAAACTTAAACTATAAGTTCCTATCGCTAATACAGCAACTCTTACTCTATTGGTGACCCGTAAGTCCACTTCACTTTTCCTCAATGACCTAATGTCCTTTAGTACCTGCATGTTGTTACAAATGTAAAATCCACATCCGGTATCTAATACCCAAGACTGAGAAACAAAAGTAGAAAGATTGATTTCAATCATAAACAAACTTAAAGATGAAGCTACATTTAGCTTCTTTTCCTTCAAACTAGAAAGATAATAGAAAGATAAGCTTTGCAGTTCTTCTTCCAATGTCCAGTTATGCTACAATAAAAGCTGATGCCCTTGTCATTCTTCTTCTTGACACTGCCTGCTGGCTTTTCTAATTTAGCAGAAGCCTTCTAGTTATTGTTCTTGTTCTTCTTCTTAAGGGGTCTTACACTTATTTTTCGAAGAAGAAGAGCCAACAACAAGAACAAAGATGGATTCCTTCTTAAGGCATCCTTCAACAGTCTTAAGCATATTGAGTAATTCGGCCAATGTTACCCCCTTATTGTTCATGTTGAAGCTCATAAAAACATGGGACAAGAGACTGGAGTACTAAATCAATATTAAACTCAAGTTTGAAGTTATAATTTCTTAATGTAGCCAATTATTTGCAGAAGATGAAGTTCCACTGAAGATCTAGGAGCCATCCTACATTAAATTACAGCTTTTTTCATCTTAAACCTCTCCACCCGACTCTGTGCATCAAATAACTCTTGAAGGTGCATGAATGTTTCCCTTGCATTCATTTTCTCATGCTGCCTCTGAAGCTTGGGAGACATATTAGCTAACATCACACATGTAGCTTGTTCATTATCATCAATACGACTTTAATAATATTCTCAATCCTCATTAGTAACATCTTATGCAGGCTCAGGTGGAAGATCAATGTCAAGAATGTACATCTTCTTTTCTTTCCTAAGAACAATTTTCAGGTTATGCAATCAGTCTGCGAAGTTTGGTCCGGTCAATTTATTAGCATCCATAGTTCGCCTCAGGGACAATTTTGTACTCATTTTTAAAAACTGAAATGTCAAAGAGCAAAAAATTAGTTTATGCCATAAAACCAAATAAATAAGAACTTTAAAACCATTTAATTACTCTCACTATTTTAAACAAACTAATAGCCCTCGCTATTAATTTGAAAAATTATCATATGATTTCTTAGTGAGCTAGGATCTCATTTTAATTTAATTAATCTTGAGTTTGCCCATCAAACCAATTAAAATAAAATTCGGTAGATATCGTTTTATCAATCACATCTTATATGATTTTTAAATCCATTAGTTGACAACTCTTTACCAAACATATCTTATATATGTTTCCTAACATTGCCTTTAAATTAATATAATCACGAGTTTGCTCATCCAAATTATATAAATTTAGTTAAGTAAGATCCATCATTATAAGATTAAATATGTTTGGGTTAAAACGACTTTAAGTCTACTCAATAAGCCTAACAATAAACAAAACTCTGGTTTAATCCCTATGACAATATAAGGCATTATTCATGTTCTAAATATGTACTTAATATTTTAAAGAAGGATTTAAAATTTTAGGTCTCATTATATTAATTTATCTAACATAATCTAATTATGACAAAGAAATTTAAGTATTTGCTTGATTCTAAATATTGATTTGATATTAATTTAATTTAATTAATCAACTCTTGAAAATTAAACTAAAAATAAAATTATTCCTAATAAAATTACCTTTGAAAACTATTTTTAAAACTTAGAGAACAATTTTCTAAATTTATTTAGAATTTAAATTAATGTAATCTTAATCTAATTAAGACAAAATTAATTTAATAACATTAAAATAATTTTAATTTAAAATTTGTTTTAAAAAGTGAAAAAGAAAATAACACGCCCTTGCAATCTACGTAAGGCACGTGCCCAGCACGCGCCTCATATAGCAACAAGAGGCAGCGTCTCTTGCCTAACAGGCGTGTGTTAAGCATGCACCCTTTCTTCTTCCAGGCAAAAGCCTAGTTTCCACCTGTTTTTTTCTTTTCATGCTGCCTGCTGCCAACTTCGTGCCTTGGAGACTTCCTTCTCAAGGTAGCCTTCATATGAGGTAGTGGAAATCATCTTCAAACAAAAATGTAGAGACAGAAAGCTCTCTCCAGAAAGAGAGACCACTGCCTGGTGGTCTCACAACCAACCATAAAGGCTACTAAACTCAAGCTTCAATAGCCAACACCCATTAAACTTAAGCTTCAAACAAGGGAGACTAACATTAACGTTTGAAATTAATTTGAATTAATGAACAGTAAAACAAATCAAACAAACATCCAAAACCGTTTCTGTAGTTCCAACTTCTAGGAAATAAAACATCGCTCCTCAAACAGTATGCATTTAAAACCTATACACGTAGCAAACAAAATAGTTATTCAAAGAATGCTTGAGTTTAATGGATAAAACGCAATTACTGCACCAGCTTGCATATACACTAACAACATTTGTCAGTTTACGTAATTAAGCATCCGTTACACATTTAAGAATAAAATAATTAGATCAAATGTCATCCGTAACAGTTTCAGTTTAACAGTGCCTCCATTAAAGCTTATGTTAAGCTTCTTAAAGAACAAAATGAGTAATGGCAACATTAATAAACTCAACAGCTCCAGTGATTAAGGAAACAAGAATATCGAACGTCAAGGGATTCAAGATGATCAAAACACAATATTTCCATAAAATATAAGAACGATGTTCATCAACTTTATAGAAACCTTTGAATCGTTATTCAAGTTCTTGAGTCCAAAATTCGTGTTTCCAGAAAACACAAGTCGGCCTAAGGAAAACCAATATTTTTCTAGAAAACAAAAGGCAAAGTTTTGCACTTATGGAAACAATATTATTTCCAAATTAAACATAAGAAAAACATGAACACTGGCAATTCCAGAACAATTCCAAATTTAGGCAGAAGCAACATATTTTGCTTTCCTTTCCAGAAACGAATTAAGGAAAGGGAAAATAAACAAACTATATAGAGGCAATAAATTCAAACATTAAGCACATATGACAAAATCATATCTCACGAATAAAGCTATCATAAGCAAGGTCCGTGTCGAAAACACAATATATATATAGAAAAATTTCTATGCGAATGTTCTGAAACATTTCTAGATCATTAAATCAACAAGATTCAAGCCTGGATGAAATTAAAATTATTAAAGGTGGCTCGGGTACCATTGTTGAAAAATTCATGCACGATCAAATCCAAGCGCAATAGAAGTAAATAAATTTTTTTTTCCACATAATCAAATCTTAACAAGAATTAATTTGATACACAACAAAATAAAATTAAGATTACATTAACCTTAAAATCATTTTCTTTTTGAACATTTTTCCTTTGTGAATCCGTCAACCACAAATTGTTCAATCGTCTGACCTTTAATGATATCCATAGATCTATTCAGAAAAAACTCAAACACTTTGAGAGGAAAAATGTAAGAAGTGCTATTTCCAAATTTTTCTAATTTTTCCTTTTATATGAAAAATAATAATTTCATACCTTTGAACTTTATCAATATTACAATTAAAGTCAAACTTTTGTTATATTTATGAATTAGTCCTTATAAGATCAAATATCACATATTAACCCTTCAAGTTTTTAAAACTTCTCAATTAAGTTCAACTTAATTCAAATTTTATTTTTCTCCTTTATAGATTTTTTATGTGTGACCCATTAAGTTCCTAATATGTTAACAATAATTATAAATTATAATTATAATTATAATTCTCAATTAGAATTAGATAAATTAAAACTATTTTTAGTTTATCTTTAATTCTCTAATTAAATAATTTATAATCATAGATCATGATTGACATCTAGCAATATGTTATGACCACCCAAATATTAGGAATGTCAAAGTGGTTTGACTAAACCTATCCATGCATGGTTATGATGTACAATTTAATTATTTCATCATCTAATGTTCCAATTGAACTTAGCGTATAGAATTAATGTCTACTCTAAATAATCCAATCATATTCATTCTTACTAATTAGTGAATGATTTATAATTGAAATTTGAAAAAAATATTTTCAAATTTCAATTTACTCTGGCCAGATTCCCAAAGTCATTACTAGTCAAGAACAGTAGAATATTCTCCCTAATTACTTTAGGGTGACAAAATTTTTATTGATTTACTCAACTATCTCCATATAGTTCATACCATACCCAATAACTACCAAATTGAACTATTTCAAAGAATAGATCATGAGTAGCATCAAAATATAGTAATTCATACACAAGATAACTTTGTAATTTCAAGTCTTAGGATTAAATATAAAACCATCATAATGAGATAATCCACAAATACACGAGTAATGTTCCATTCGAGATTCTCAAAATCAGGCCAGTTCAGTGAACTTATTCTCTAATAAGCACCCACATATTTGTTTAAGTGTATCTACACTTTAATCTATGAGATCAATTACTTTACTTTCTTCATAAAAAAGAAACAAAACATGTGCTAGTCTAACCGTTTTATCTCATATTGATGAAACTATGACTAGGAACATTTTAGGAATAATACAAAATTGCAATTCGAATCTCATTATTATAATTAAATTATAATTTTCTAATTGCACAATAATTATTCCATGAATTTTTATCTTTATGATTAATAATTAAAATATATAACAAAAATGCATAAAGATAAAGAATGAATTTAATTGAATTAAAATATAATGTTATATAAAATAAATTACAATCAATAAATTGGCTGTAGGGGCATCAACCAACATAACAGTAATTTTACTTCTGCTACTTTGAAAGCACCACCATTAAAGAATCTATTGCCAATAAATCTAATGTTGGCACCATTGGTAACATCATTGCTGGCAAAACATATCCTTAAGAGTTATAGTACTTCTCTTGTTCATAATGCGAGTATGTTTCCCATTTCTATGTGTTTTTTTCACTTTTTTTCCTTTGAGTTGGTGTATGATACTTTGCTATAGAATAAGATTTTAGTGGTAACATCTAAACGTTGTCATCATTGGTAACACCGTTATTGCTGGCAAAACATATCCTTAGTATTATAATAATTCTCTTGTTCGTAATGCGAATATATTTTCCATTTCTATGTTTTTCCTTTGAGTTATCATGGATTGTTGGAGTCACTTGTACTACTTAGATTTGAAATTATAACTTCTACAGTTTTTTAATATTCGCGAGTCCTTTTAACTTATTATAATTAACTCAAATATATGAAGGTGGAAATAAACTTTCTTGACACTTGAAGAAATGATTACAAAAGCTTGCAAAAGAAGGTATAAGAGTTTATAAAATTTTTAAAATCAAATAAAATTGATTACGAAGTCACTATACTAGACTACCAATCCTTTTGTATAGCTATACAAAGAAAAAGTTATTCATTAAACTTATGAAAGGAAGCTACTTCTCTCTATATATATATAACACCTGAATCATTTTAATAAATTAAATATCTTAATTATGCTAATCATAATTCTATAATAATAAATAAAGTTAACCCTTAATGATGATAACTGAATTAATGAGCTTGCATAGCCCTATTTTGGTACAACACAATTTGAACACGTTAATAAGAATGTCAAAATACATAGGAATGCTTGTTGCTTCATCGATCCATAATGGTCCAACAAATGGCACATATAATATTAGCATCTGTTTTTTTTAATCTCGTAAGACTTGGATTGGAGATGGATTCACCGGAATTAGGCTTAAGATTAGGTACTCGAGACCATCTATTCAACATTTGATTTTTTTTTCATTTTAATCAATTATTGATAGCCGAAACTATATTTTATCATATTCGAAGTCGACTTTGATGTTAAAAGACCCAGAGCCAAGTCAACCTATTATTGATCTTAATCATCATGCCTACGTCCAACAAACACATTAACCCATATGATATTGTGGGCTTCGTAAATAACACTTAGATATATCTTATTACTATGATATTAATGTATTTTCACATCAACATTTTAAATATTTATGTATTACTGTCGTGAATATCACATCGACATTTTAAATCAACGTATTACATTAGATCTCATAATGCAATATGTACTAACATGATGTATCTCTCTTAAGCCCTCTTATTTTAATTTTTGAAAGATAAACCTTCTTATTTATGTTCATATGACTTTATAAGAAAATTACTAATAGTAGAAGAATTTAATTAAAAAATTTTAAAATTTAATCTAATGATCTATTCTTACTGTGTGATTCTAAATATTACTAGTGTATGATTCCAAGTATCACCTTGTAGGGTAGCTTTTAATGATCACCCATTATAAACTTACTTTCACACCTTTATATGCCTCATGATATGTTATTTAAATATGTAGGGATATGTTAGTGATTTAATAAGTTAATGGCCACTAAAAATCACTAAATATACGTCACCTAATCCTTATACAATCTACATTAGTCTAATTCAAATTTACTTATGGAGTTACAAGCTAATCTAAAATAAATAATTGTCCTAATAATTTTAATTAAATCATAAAGTGAGTAATTATATAATTATTATTTCAATGATCTTCTTGATTAAGAGATTTTAATTTAATCATTATTAATAATTACTAATAAAATTTAAAATTATTTCATATATTCTAGTGCTATATGGAAAGAATAATAACAAATATTGAAGGCTAAAATAATGTAACAAGAATATAGTGGGAGGAGTTTGAAGAGTTACATAGCTACAATGTCTACTAAGAAGTCTAAGCTAATGTAGGAGTATACTTCACAGAGTGGTGATAGTAATAATCGATACTAAGAGAATAAAGTGGTTGAAAAGTGTCCTATGGTGGAAAGACAAGGACAAAAAGTAAAAGGGATTGAGAATTCATATGTTATACCTGTTGTGGGAACATGTTTCAATTGTAATTAGCTGAGTCATAAGTATAATGAGTGTCTTTTGAGAAAGACTATGAATATTGTATATAAAGCAAAGAAAATGAAGGAATATATTACGAAGTCGATGGTGATAAGGATGAGTGTTGTAATGCAGATAAGAGTCAAACATATATGGTTAGGAGGATGTTGTTGGCTCTTAAGTAGGAAGGCTATATCTAAAGGCACCATCTGTTTCACACAAGTTGCACAATTTATGATAAGATTTTTTAAGTTATTATTGACAGTAGGAGCTATTAGAACATCATCGAAGATAAAATTGTCTAGAGCTTAAAGTTACTAGTGGAGAAATATCCTAATTTGTATACTTTAAGATGTATCAAAGTAGCATCTGATAAAATGGAGGCGACGGAGAGGTGTAAAGTATCTTTCTCAATTAGTAAGTTACAAGGATAATGTTACTTATTATTTAGGAGGCCTTTGTAGTATAATATAAATGCTTAGCACTCAAGTAGGAGTAACGAGTATAAGTTAAAGAATGATGGGGTGAAGTATATATTGTTATTTTTGAAGACCAAGATGTCATCATCACAAAGCATTGCATTCTTATCAACAAGTTCATATTTTAGTAGCCAAGTAGATGCTAACAAATAAGATTAATTTACAAATGTAGGATCACCCAAAGTTAGTGCAATCTTTATTATAGGGGTTTAAGGAGTTGATGTCCCAGTAGATACTTGATATAATATTATCTATGAGGGATATTCAACACCACATTGATTTCATTCCTGTGGCAAGCCTACCATACTTACCCAGTTATAGGATGAACTCGTAGAAGAGTAAATCCTAAAGGATAAGGTAGAAAAGTTGTTGCAAAAAGGGCTCATAGAGGATAGTGAGAGTCTATATGCAGATTCAGTATTGTTGACTTAAAAAAAGATGAAAAATGGAGAATGATTGTTGATGGTAGAGCTATCGATCGAATCATAATGAGATACAAGTTTCCAATTCTCATGCTAAATGATATGTTAAATAGATTTTATGGTACCAAGTGGTTCTTGAAGATAGATCTAAAGAATGGCTACCACTAGATTCAGATTAAGTCTGGAGATGAGTGAAAGATAGTCTTAAAGATGAAAGAGGGGCTATATGAGTGGTCAGTGATACTATTTGGATTGTCAAATGCACTCAATACCTTTATGAGACTAATGTATCGAGTATTAAAGCCTTTATAGGTAAATATGATAGTTTACTTCAATGATATTTTGGTTTATAATCACTCTGAAGAGGAGCACTTATTATATTTAAGGTAAGTGTTGTGGCTATAAAGGAGAATTAACTATACATTAATCTTAAAAAGTATGACTTTATTACAGATAAACTACTATTCTTAGGATATGTACTGCCTGCTGATGGTATACATGTAGATGATTCAAAGATTATAACGATTAAAGAGTGGCTTATACAAAATAATATGGGAGAATCGTATAGTTTCCATGGGTTAGCTACTTTCCGTCAAAGGTTTACAACAAGTTTAGCATTATTGCAACACCCACGATAGAATGTTTGAAGAAGACAAAATTCCAATAAGGCAAAGAGGCTGACAAGTGTTTTACCCTATTGGAAGACAAGTTGTGTATTGTATTTATCCTTTCTTTATTGAACTTTGATAAAAATTTTAAGGTGGATTATGTTTCCAATGGCATGGGGATAGAAGCTAACTTATCCTAAGAAAAGAGGCCAATGACATTCTTTATTGAAAAGTTCGATGAAATTAAGAGGAGATGGGGTACTTATGACAATGAGTTTTATTTATTGGTGTAAGCACTTAGAAATTGGAAACACTACTTGGTTTTCAAGATGTTCATGTTGTAGTCTAATCATAAAGTCTTGAAGCATCTAAGCAGTCAAAAAGGGATCAACGGTGATATAGACATGTGGCAGAGTCAGTTTCTAGATAAGTTTTCATTCAATTTGGGACACGAGTTAAGAGTTCAAAACTGTGTAATTGATACTTTGAGTAGGAGGGCATCTTTACTTCTTATATCGAGTAATAAGATCATGGGATTTAATAAATTGAGGGATGATTATAAATATGATGAGAATTTTACTCAAATATGGAGTAGGGTTTTCTCCTATATATACATATATTTGGTAGATTTGCTCCCATTGTTACGATACTTATAAATTAATTTAAATTTATGTTTCGATTTATTAACTTATTGTTTACATTATATCGTATACATGTATTATTTTTTTGTAGTCATAAATTGTGCTTTTAGAGACAATATAATTGAGGATTATAGTATTCTTCAACCAGAGTTGTTATAAGTTGAGTTAATTATGTGACACATAGAAGGAATAATGTTACTAAATGACTTGTAACCACAACAATCTGATCATTTCATTTTAGTTAAGGATGAAAACTTAATAGATTTAATGTATAATCCACATTTCTAGTTTATTGTTAAATTACTAAGTCGTAATATAGGTCAAGTAAAAGATTGACATTAGTTTAATATTTTAGTGACCTATATAACTTGTTAAACTGATTTCAATGATGTGATTATTATTGATCTCAAGGAAATTAGAATCAAAAGAGTTTTTGAAAATCCATCCCCTTTTCTTTTAAAAATAATGGCTACAAAAAGAATATATATATATATATATATTGGAAAGTTTTTAATGTATTCTTGACCATCAAAAAGAATCCATGGGGAAAAAAAGCTAAGAGGGAAGAAATTATAAAAAAGGTGTTTTTATATTTTTTCATAAAGATAAATTAATACTCATAGATTAAAGTAAGTTTTTGTTATCATTATTTTATCTAAAAACAAAACATTTAAAAGTTTCAATTGTATTAAAAGATTCTAAATGTTAAGTTTAGATCTATAAGATCATATGAACTAAAAATGAAAATAATCTTTCATATTATCGATTGTTACGAGACATCGGTGCTACTCGTGTTAGATTAATCATAATGTGGCCCGTGTATTTGAGTCCAATGTAAGATCCAAACACGATGGTCATTAGATATTAAAGAGTTGGGCTTAAATGGGGTCCAAGACCCTTTCCCTCTCCCTTTTAAAAAACAAAGCCAAAAGTCAGTTTCGGTGAATAAGAAAAAAAATCACAAAATAGAATTCTCATATCATCAGAGAAACTAAATATGAAAAGGAAGGGAGGGAAGAATGTTGTTCCATAGTTAAAATCTATGGATTCAAGTTTGTGATAATCGATCCTATAATAGTTATTAATTGGTATCAGAGCAAGTGTTAACGCCTTTTTGATTTATCCATTAGTGTGACTTTGTTTTGCCATGTTTTGGTTTAATATTCCTGGAGTCAATAAGGTTTGCTATGCCTCTAAAATGGGTTTATCTTGCTCTTATTTTGACTGAACATTCTTGAAACACGTTTGTTTTGGTTTATGTGAACAAATATTTCCACTCTCCTGAATTGTTAGGATTGGTGTTTAAAGTTGATTACGGTTTATGGTTATGGAACGAAAATTTCATCTATGTGGAAAAACATTTTGTTTCACAACTTGAACAGAGACGATTTAGAGTGAGAAAATTAAAACTAAGAGTATTTTGTTCTCCAAGTCACCGGTGATGGCAAAGATGGCACGACTAGGAAGGCTTTTGGTTTTTAGAGTATGAAAATTATGAAAGAGCTGGCCATTAAAAAGAAAAAAGAGCACGAAAATGAAACGAAAATAGCATTTGGAGGAACATCACACCCCTCATCTTATGAAAGTCTAAGCCATATTGAAAATATCTGCAGTTTTATGGCATGGGAAACATGGATGCTGTTTTGCATTGCATGTATGAAAAGGTTATGCATATACATGCATCAAACATGTTCTAGGATGTGGATCCATCTTAAAGGAATAATTAAATATATAATTCATTAATGAATGACTTAGAGTATGTACCAAAATTAGAGGTTTATGGACTTTAAGTTTGGGCCTAAGTTTAGCAAAGGTTTAGGCTCTAAATCACTTTATGCATCTTATTATTGGACTTATAGGATTCATATTAGACCTAATTAAGGTCTTCAATTTTGTGTCATTTAAGTTATGGACCTAGAGATGACTTTATTTTAGTTTATTATGGGATTTAATTTTAAACCCTAATTAAAGTGTCTTTATTTAAGGTTATAATTGATTAATTAACTCATAAAGTAATTAATTGATTTCTTTTTTGGTTTATATACATAAATGATGAACATATTTTTCTATATATAATATAATTTTGAAAATTTAATACCATATTATATGTTTTTTCTTGGTACTTTGAATATTTTATATTATGCCATGCTTGAAATTAAATTAATTAATTACATTTTTGATTTTATACATGATATTATTGTGATTAAGGATAGTTTGTTAGTCACTAAAGTGACCAAATTAATCAAGTTAATTTTTTTCATGTATGATAATTGTCTGATTAAATGTTTATTGTATGGAAAGCTTGTTAATCACTAAAGTGACCTAACTTGGAAAATTTTAAACATTTAATTGTCAAATTTTCAATTGTTCACATTGATATGATGCTATTAAATGATATAAAGGTTGAATTGAACAATTAAGATCATTATTTATAGTACTAGTAGGTTACCTAAAGGTGGACTATTGCTTATATTGAAAGACATTAAAGGGACTTATCAACATATTTAATTAATATGATTGTATATCCAAAGATAACATACATGTTGACTAGAATATGATTGATTTTCCATTATAGTGTATTTTATTTGCATCATTATAGGTTATAGCTAGGTATTTAAAAATAACCCAAAGGAAACTTTAAATACATAATCAAAGTTATTAGTTAGTCTGAATCTATTTAGGTTTATTTAAAGCATTAATGCGTGAACTATATATTATGTTTGTAGCATCAACTAATTTGTTCTCTTTAGGAAATGAACTTGTCAAGTTCAATGGTCTGAACTATATGGATTGATCCGAATAAATCCATTTTCAATTTGACTATAGTTTCATATGCAAGGCCTGCAACTATAACCAAGACTAATTCTAAAGCTGACAAGTTTTATTACGAGGCTTGATAACAGTCTAAAAGGCTAAGTTTGAACTTGATATGAATGATGATAACAGAAAATTTAAGCTTTCAATGCCTAAGACAGACATTGCAAAGGAGTTCATATTAAAACTTAAAGAATACTTTTAATCAGAAATAGCTAACAAGTTTATAGTAGGAACTTTAATGAGTTAGCTGACTACCAAGAAATTTGATTAGTCTCAGCCCATTCATGATCATGTAACACATGTGCCGAATTTAACAGCTTAACTTAAAGCAATGGGTATGGATGTGAGTGAGTCCTTTCTTGTACAATTCATTATGAACTCACTTCCTTTTTGATTTTGGCCAGTTTTAGGTGAACTACAACACTCTTAAAGAAAAATGGAACATTTAAGAAATTAAGGCCATGTTGATTCAAGAGGAAGGGAGATTAAAGAAAATGAAGGATCAATCCGTTCATCTCACATTTCATCAAGGAGCTAGTAACAGTAAGAACAAACCAGTAAAGAAAGGTAAAGATAAGGACAAGGCTCCTAGTAAGGTTAATGAGAGCCCAAAGGCTTGGTTCCTCTTAAAGAATCCATAAAGATAAGAGGTGTCATTTCTATAAAAAAACTCGATCATTTTAAGAAAGATTTTCCGAAACGAAAGGCTTGGTTCGAAAAGAAAGGTACATACTATATTTTAGTATGTTTGAAATCAAACCTTATTAAAGTGACTTACAATACCTGGTGGTTAGATTCTGATGCAACTACTCACGTGTCACATGTTTTACAGGGATTCCTTTTAATTCAAACCATAAATGGAACTGAAAAGTTCTTACATATGGGGAACAGAATGAAGACGTGAATAGAGGGCATTAGGACGTACAGATTAATCTTGGACACTAGATGTTACCTAGATCTAGAAAAGTATCTTTATATTCCTAAATATGCTAGGAATTTAGTTTCTATTGCAAAGTTAGATGATGTAAGATTTTAATTTAAGATTGGAAATGGTGTTTTTTATTGTATAAACATAAGTACTATTATGGTTCATGTACTTTAATGGATTGTTTATATTGTTTCAATCTTGATTTTGATTTTGCTGAATCTCTGTATCTTGTTGATCATATTATAGGAAGTAAACGTAGTGTACATAATGAATGTTCTGCCTTTTGTGGCATAAAATATTATGTCATATATCTAAAGAAATGGTATATAGGTTAGTAAAAAATGAAATCTTACCTCAATTGGATTTTACTAACTGGGATATATGTGTGGATTACATTAAAGGTAAGCAAACCAAACACATATCAAAGCATTCAGCCATAAGAAGTAGTGAATCACTTGAACTAATACACACTGACATCTGTGGTCCCTTCAATGTTCCTTTTTGGAACGATGAAAAAATTTCATTACCTTTATTGATAACTTCTCACGATATGGTTATATCTATCTGCTATATAAAAAGTCTTAATCCGTAGACATTCTAGAGGTATTCATTAATGAGGTAGAGAAACAATTAGATAGAAAAGTAAAGATTGTGAGATCTAATAGAGGTGGTGAATATTATGAAAATTTTGATGAAAGTGGACAATGTCCAAGTCTATTTGCAAAGTTTCTTGCAAGTTGAGATATATGTACATAATAACAATGATTGGTACACCACAACAAAATGGTGTAGCTAAAAGGAGGAATCATACTCTTATGGATATGGTTAGGAGTATATTAAGTTATAGTACTGTACCTTTATTGTTATGGATGCATGTTAAATACCACTGCGTATTTGCTTAATAAGATTTCTAATAAGGCAATTTATAAGACATCTTATGAACTATAGATAGGAAGGAACCTTATGAACTGTGGATAGGAAGGAAACCTAGTTTACGACATCTTGACATTTAGGTTGTTCGGTAAAAGTAAAGCTGAATAATTTACATGAAAAGAAGCTTGATGCTAGAATGTTAATAACTATTTCATCGGCTATCCTAAAAAGTCAAATGGGTACAGATTTTACTGTGCTAACTATAGTACGAGAATAGCTGAGTCTAGTAACACTCCGTTCATTGAGAGTGGTTAAATTAGTGGGAGTGTGAAACTGCGAAAAGTGGATATTCACGAGAGACGAGTAACAACTACTCCGAGTGGAGTAGAAACTACTACATCAAATGTGATTCCACCGATTATTGTTCCTCTTGTTGCATCAAGGATATGCAACATACCGAAACCACAAATTAATGTTCCAACTCCACAAATCGAACATATTAATGAAGAATTAGCTAATGATGCGCAAGTTACAAATAATCAAGTGATGCCATAAAAAATAGCATTACGAAGGTCTGTAAGGCAAAGAAGACCAGCTATTTCGAGTGACTATAAAATTTATTCACTTGAACATGAATGTGACTTGAGTATTGATAAGGATCCAGTCTCATTTAAAGAAGCTATGGAATGTAACAATTTTAAAAAGTAGTTCAATGCTATGAAAGAAAAGTTGAAATCAATGAATGACAACAAAGTCTAGAAATTAGTTAAGTTGACAGAAGGTGTAAAGCAAGTAGGTTGTACATGGGTCTTTAAGACCAAACCCAACTTATAAGGTAACATTAAAAGGTATAAAGTTAGACTTGTTGCTAAAGGTTATACTCAAAAAAATGTCATTGACTATAAAGAGACATTATCTCCTGTTTCAAAGAAAGATTCCTTAATAATTGTTATGGCTCTAGTGACTCATTATGATTTAAAGCTTCATCAAATAGATGTAACGACCGCATTTCTAAACGATAACTTAGAAGAAGAAGTGTATATGGACCAACCGAAAGGTTGTAAAACTACAAGAAAGGACAAGTTACTATACAGATTAAATAAGTCAATATATAAATTGAAACAAACTTCCCGACAATAATGTCTGGAGTTTAATGATACCACTATGTCTTATAATTTTGTAGAGAACACCGTTGATCGATGTATCTATATAAAGGTCAGTGGGAACAAGTTCATTATGTTAGTCCTATATGTTGGTGACATCCTTCTTGTTGCTAATGACATTGTTTTGTTATATGATGTAAAGAATTTTATCTCTAAGAATTTCGAAATGAATATTGGAGAGATTTAAAATGGAAAAGTGTTCCATAGGGATAGATCCAATTCAAAAATGGGATAATTTTAGTCAAATGTAATGTCCACGGAATGATTTAGAATGTAAGGAAATGAAGTCTATTCCTTATGCATCAATAGTTAAGAGTTTAATATATGCTTAGACATGTACTTAGTCGGGGATTAGTAATCTTAGCATAGACCACTAGAAAGCTACAAAGAAAATTCTTAGATATTTACAAGGCATTAAGAATTATATGCTCATATATAGAAAGTCAACACATCTAGAAGTGATAGGATACTCGAATTCAGACTATGTCGGCTGTGTAGAGTCAAGAAAATCTACATTTGGTTATATGTTCCTGTTAGCCGGAAGAGCAGTTTCATAGAAAAGTGGAAAGTAGTTCGCTATTGCTATTTCCATTATAGAGACTGAATTTGTGGTATACTTTGAAGCCACAGTTCATGGATTATGGTTGCAAAACTTTATAGGTCTTGGTATTAGCAACAGTATCACTAGACCGTTAAGAATTTATTGTGACATCTTTGCAGCTGTTTTCTTCTCTGAAAATAAGAAGTATTCAAAGGGAGTGAAATATATGGATTTGAATTACTTGTTTAGCAAAGAAGAAGTGTAAAAACGTAAAGTGTCAATTGAGCATATTAGTACTGATATGATGATAATAGATCCGTTAACTAAAGACTTACCGCCCGAAATATTTATTGGGCACGTTGAAAGGATGGGCATTATAGAGAAGTACTTATTAGCATAATATTCTGACATGTATATATATACATATGATTGTTTTGCTCGAATTGTGTTGACATTTATGAATTCAATTACGGTTATATTTTTACTCATTTACTTGTTATCCACATTATGATATATATAAGTATTATTTATGTGTGATAACAATTACATAATTAATCACTTAAAGTTTCATGAGTTGAGTTGATTATATGATACATGGAATGAATCATGTTAAATAAAAATCACTTGCAACCGCCATGATTCGATCATCTTAATTCAATTAAGGATGCCTTAATATATTTAATGCATAGTATGCACTTAACATTTATTAATGAATTGCCAAATCATAGCATGGGTCATATGGGAGATTATTAAATTAATTATAATGTGACCCATATATTTGAGTCTAGTATAAGAACCTAACATGATGGTCATTTGATATTAAAAAGTTGGGCTTAAATGGGGTTCAAGACCCTTTCCCTCTCCTTTTTAAAAACAAAGATAAAAATCAGTCTCGGTGAATAAGAAGAAAATCACATAATAGAATTCTCATACCATCAGAGAAACTAAACGTGAAAAGGTAAAGAGGGAAGAATCTTGTTCCAGAGTTAAAATCTATAGATTCAAGTTTGTGATAATCGATCTTATAATTGTTACCAATTCGAACTTGAAATGAGTAAGTTTCGACCATTAGGCCTTTGTAATTTTTCAGTTTTCATATAAGAGAATTCCTTTTTAACGTATTATTATAATTAATTTAGAGTGAAAACAAACTTTTTTTGTATTTGAAAAAATAATTTTAATTTGTTGAAGTAGACATACAAAAATTTATAAAAGAAGGTATGAAATTTATAAAATTAAAAAAATTGATTATAAAAGATAATATTCCAAACTACCAATCTTTTATGTAAGAAAAAATTAATCAACCAGCAGGCTATAAATTTTAATGAGTAACTATTATTTTCTTATTATGGGCATTTATATATTGCAATAGAAAATAATAGTTGCTCATTAAACTTACAAAATAAAGTTATAATATATATATATATATATAACGTCTGAATTATTTTAATAAGTTGTATATCTTTATTATGATGATAATGGAATTAATGAGCTTCCAAAACCTTATTTCGATGCCACATAGTATAATCTCATCAATGTGAAAACATATAAGAATACTTCTTGTTGTTGCTTCGTCGGCCGTATGGTAGTCGAGTGAATGGGACAGGTAATATCATCAGCAGTTATTATCTCATATGGATTCGATTAGAGATGGATTGACCAGGTTCAGATTTGCGTACTCAAAACCTGATCATCTGGCAATTTTTTTGAAGTTTGATGTTATGGAAATTGAAAAGTTGACTTGAAATTAATAAATAAAATTCTATTTAATAAAATTTCAACTTATCTCCGACTTTATAGACCCAAATCCAATGTAGCATGTCATTCGTAATTACTATTTCACATCAGTATATATCAACACATATAATATTATAAGATTTATAACTAATAGAGCTTGTGTAACGCTCCCAAAAAAATTGCACATAATTAAACTGAACTTCAATTCTCATCAATTGCATCAAGAAAAGTCTCATATCACAAGTTAAATATAACTAATGGACATCAATTTTCAAACTGTCTAAAACATATGAAAATAGGTCCAATACAAAAATATCCAAACATCTCAAAAAGAACTTTCCAAAAAAAATCTAGCTGCTAGCCCAAATAATAAACTTGTGCTATCTATAGTTTGCAGTATCAACCCTAACTCTTGAAACGTCAACAAGTAAGAGATGAACTGTTTGCTTAATAAGAATTTCATAATTATATTCTTATAAAGTACATCTTTCACATATAAATAATTTATAATAATTATTTAAAAATATGAGATAAATATAGATATTAATCTATATTTCATAACACTTCCATTACAAAATCAATACATGACTATGAGATGCAATACTGTTATTTCTTTTTTAATCAAAGGTAACTCATTATTCAATTTATTAAAATGTTCACTTAATTTAGTAAGATATAACCAATAATCTACCAGTTCAAATCATTATATCATGAATCTCAATTTCTATATGAATAAATCAAATATTATATACGCATATATATATATATATATATATGGCACATGACACCTATCACTTATTCATTTTTGATATCCTGACACTATTATGATGTCTAGTCATAGTATATAATATCTTTAGAATTTAGGATATCCTGATATTTACTCTATAGACAAGTCCTTAGCCCCATTTCAATCTCATATCACATCAATTTCAATCTTGTATAACAGTATAAATCAATCTAAGATCATTGAACATATCTTGACTTAGGTAAGCTATTACTACTAATTAATCTCAGTTTGGCTCACTTTTCAATTCCATCGCTATACTTATTGCTAATCATACTTATTTTCATATATTAGCCTCAAATTATCTAATATACAATGTTTATGCTCATGATGCAATAATTTACAATAAAGTCGTCACAACTTTCAAATTCAATTCAATCAATCAACATTTCAATAATTTCCAATTAAAAAGAAAATCATAGCAAATCCCACTAATTTATTGATAAAGAGAAAATATTTAATTAAAATATTAATCAGATAATCGCCTTAAATATTTCTCCCATTAATCAACTTTTAATTCAAATTCATACTTTAGGAAAATATCAATTCACAACAAAATTTACTAATTATTTAATCTATAAAAAATAATTAAGAAAATTTCCAATATCCAAATATTCCACATAAATAATTAAATCACACAAATTTGGCATAAAATAATATTGTAAAGCTATAAATTAGAAAATTTTACTCCATTTTCTGAAAAACTTGAATTTATCAGATTGAATCGAATATTCAAGCTAAAGGATCTTCTAAATCTAAATAACAATAAATAACAATAAAAGCTCATTAGGCCTAAATTAATAAACCAAGTCCAAAATTACTAAAATTCTAAAATTAAAGATAAAAATCCAAAATTTTCTAATTAAAATCCCAAATTTAACTAAGTAACCTTTTAAAACTCCTTATTGGGGTTAGTATTAAATCTACCCTTGCTCAATCTTGAAAAATACCTAACTATAGTTTGTATGGTCACTGATCCTTGCTGGCCTGTAATGAAGAAAAGAATCGTAGAAGCTTTGTATTCAATCCACATTGATTAGACACCTATCCAAACTTCCTTCTTAGAACTTTCAAACTGGTTTCTCGATGACTATAAGTGACCAGTGGCTTTAAAGGCCTCCAAAACAACAAATTTTTAATACAATTATATCTGTAGAACCAGAAAATTGTCTTCCACCAGATTTTTCACTTAAGAAGTGGCCCACTGTGGTCTTTGAATGTGTTTAGACACTTTTCTTCCTTTAATTGATCTAAAAAAATCTCCTCTCAAATAGAGGCATAAAATAAATTGAATAAAAAATTGTGTCCCACCAGTTAGAAGCTAAAGCCATTTTTATTTGATCTTTAATTTCTTATTTTTCTAAACACATAAATAAAAAAATACTAATACAGCATAGAAATAAAAAAAAGAAAACACAACAATCAATACAAAAATACAACAACTATAACAAAAAATCACAAACAACAATCCAACTAAACATCTCCTAAAAATACAACTAAAATAAAACTTAACCATATCTCTGTATTTGTTTAATGTCAAAAGAATCCGTACAATAAGTGATATCAGAGTCTAAGTTAATTGGGTTAGGGCTAAGTTGAAAAAATTTGAGTTGGTATTGTGCGCCCATTAAAGACCCATTGACTTCAAATTTCTGATTCTTCTTTTTTCCTAATTTTCACATTTTTAATTCTTCTAGAAAAATATCTACACATTTATATGAAAGATATGTATACACCTTTCTTCGTAGATTTAACTCCATATTAGCTCTTATTCTTTATAAAATGGAAACAACCTATCTATAGTAAAAGTTATCAATTAGCAAGAGTAAAGCATAAGTGTATTAAAATAAAGATAAAGATAAATTAAGATGGTGTATGTTCAAAATTTTAAAATTTTAGATAGTAACTACATAAAATTAAAATTAAGAAATGATAACAACATAGAAAATTGTGAGCTTAAGAAGAAATCAATGTAATTCATATTGGTGGAGGTTAAATTTTCAAATTAGATGTATAATCTTCAAATTTGTAGATCTCTTTACTCACCATATCATAAATATCAAAATCATATTCACCTACAACACATTCTTATATAACATCAAAGAGGTCATCGGAAAAAATAACAATCAAAGTATTCAATCCTAAAAATAGTAAGCTACCTTCAATATTTGATACTTGTGAGCACAATTGTCACTTCTATCTAATTTGTAGCTATTAAATTTTCAAGTTATTTTTCTAACTCTTGCATCATCCTATTAATTTAATTTGAGTACCATCAAAATTTGATCAAAATTCTCAACTAAATATTTCATGAAATATCCTTATCTATCTTTTGGGAATGATATGCTCTCTATCAATTTTGGTGGTCAAGTAGTAGAACTTAACATAAAAAAAATTAAGATATAAGGGATTGCTAAAAGCATATAGATATGAAAATTACAAAATTTAGATCAAAAATTTCAAATTGGTTGATAAAAATATATGTAGACATTAGGAAGATGTTAAGACTACTCCTATTACATACCAGAATCTAACTTGAAACTTAAAAAATCGTCGAAAAATGATTTATAAATCAAATCTAAAAATTTTGATTCTTATTGTGATTGTTTGATGTTTAAAGAAATTTTTTTAACTTATTGGAGTTAAACAAAGGTAGTAAGTGAAGGATTAAACTCAAATGTGTGTGTTTTTTGCAAAAGAAATGTTATTGTAGTGGTTGAATAGGTTGGACTTTGAGTCAACAGAGAAAAAGATGAGGGAGAGAAAGAAGAAAATGAGGGGAGGGTCGGGGGAGGGGGCATTTATCATAAGTATCGATCGATGATTAAAATATTTTTTATATTTACAATATGAACTCAATTTTGATCCAATTTTTGGAAACCAGTCCAAAACTAATTAGTGCGAGTTGAAATACCTGCCTGACACAATATTTAACCAACTTATACTTGTTATGGACCGATCCAATACGTACTGGTGGAATATCAATTTTAAAACTACTAATGTGAAGAGTGAAAATTGAAAAATAATTATTTTTATTATTAATTTTAATAAAATAAATTTTACATTATTCAAATTATAGTTTTTAATATTTAACATTAAATAAATTATTGAACATATATAATAATTTATAAATGATATATTTTAAATAATTTAATAAATTTATAATTTAAAAATGAATAAAATTTTATATTAAAATTTTAAAAATAATAAAATAAAAATTTAAATGACCTCCATCGAATCTAGAGAATATATGAATTATAATCTAGAAAAATAGTATTTTTCATAAAATTTAAATAATGTGAACCTCATGTTTTAATATAAAAATACTATTAATTAAGGATCCATTTATTTTAATTTATGATTTTTTTTATTTTTTTCAAATATGAAAATTAATGAAAATAGTAAAGAAATTAATAAATAAAATATAGAACTGACAAAACAATATAAAACTAGTAAAAAAGTAAAAAAAAAGTTGAATTAAATGAAATTAAAATTTTACTTTTTAATAAGGAGAGTTAAATATTTGGAGCAGAGTTGATTACCTTGCCATCGTTTGCCTGTTGTCAGCATACGTATGTTATCTTTTAGAATTTGTTTGATTTAACTTATGTTTTTGGTTTTTTTGTTTTGTTTTTGTATTCTACTTTATGTTGTTATTACTTTTTTTATTATTATGTGTATTATTTTTATTGTAATATATGTTAATATTAAATTTTATTTTATTTCCATGATATTTTATATTAAACCAAAGATTTAAATTTACAATCTTAAAATATTTAATAATTATAAAGATTATATAAACTTTATATTAATAATTAAAATTGAATTTATTTTCATTGCATTTTACATAAATCTATTTAATTTTACATTCATAAATTAGTGTCACAAATTAGTTTAACTTATTGTAACTGCTATTACTATGTTGAATAGGTTTAAGCTATTTTCTAATTTTTACGAGTTTGTCAGTAAAAGTAGTCTTCAATGTATTGAATAAGTTTAAAAACATGTTAGCTCCTTTCTAGTATAGCTAATTAAGAACTTTAGTTTAAATAGTAGGCTATACTTGTGGTAAGTTCTACCAACTCTTCTAGTTTTTTATCTTTATTTTCTTCATTAAGTATTCATCTTTTAGTTGTCAAATTTTGCATCAAAATCTTTTATTTCTTTTATTGTCACTTAGAAAATAATCCTCTATACCCTTTTCAACTAGATCGACGGTTCTGGCCCCACACCCGCTCTAAGGTGTTTTCAACCTTATTAAGCAAGGATCAATTGTGACCACCTCTTCCCAAAATAACTTAGTATAGGATGGCCTGGTTTAAGGAAGCTCATCCTTAAGCTTTTTTAATACTATGGCTTGCAATAAAAGGAAAATTAAACACTTTAGACAAACTTACTCGGTTTTTGTATCTCCCTTCTTTATACCATTTCTGCTAGTCAACGAATGAATATGTGGGCCATATGTACTTCAACTATCCGTACTCTAACTTCATTTGGCGCAAGGTCTTATCACTTTGCCACCATCATTCAATTGATAGCTGGAGTGCCCAGGTCAACAAGAGCATCAACCTATGATTTAACCACATAGGGGATAGATTAATGTTTAAAATAGTTTTAAGCTATATAGGATATTATATATGTAGAGAGAGAATCTAGCGAGTCTTCCTTAAGCAAGAGATTTGCCTAAATCGATTACTCAACTGTATTATTGATAAGGTTAGGTTGTATGTGGTAACCTTGAAGATCAATGAGAAATATAGCGCTTACCTGTTATTAACCTAGAATTTGCCTTATGGTAAGGTTGTGCTTCTATGCTCCGATCGTTGGGTGATGCAATCTAAACCTTTTGATCATGATCAAAATCCCTACTTGACCTAGGAGATTGGCTTATCACCGAGCGCCCTAATTTTTTCTTGCTCTTGTATTGGAGCTACCTTTGCCCTAATTTCCTCTAAGGCAAGGGTTTCCCCCTTTCTAATCTTTTGGGTGGTCTCTTTTATGTAATTGTTTTCCTTGATTCTTGTTCCTTTTGTCCTGTGTGGTCTAGAAACTTCCAAGGATTTCTCTAATTAACTTATTATTTGCTTTTTAAAAAATTACAAACTCATTTTGTTGCTTGTGGGTTCTCTCAATAATATGGTTGCGATTACATGGTTTCAAAGTCATATTACTCTTCATATTATTACTTAATCAAGAAAATCAATGAACAGTGCAAGTGTTCCTTCTCATTCTTATAGAGAAAGTATATCGGTAATAATTATAATTACTATAAGCTCTGCATGGAATCGTATTTACATAGGCAAGATTTATAGGATCTAGTCTATGGTGATAAAGCAAATATTCTAGTGGGGTATCAACTGTAAGAAAGCTTTATTTGCCTTACAAACATCAATTAGCAAAGACTATAAGGAGTATATTTGTGATTTAAAGACATCAAAACAAGTATGGGAGACACTTGAAAATCTATTTATTAAGAAAAATACAGCTCAAATCCAATATCTTGAGATAGAATTAGCTACAACAACGGTAATCTTCCAATTGCATAATATTTTTTTAAAATTAAGAATTTGTATTCTAAAATTTTTGAACTAGACATGGAGGAGCCAGTGAGCGATGCACGTTTGCATCATTATATTATTTAAGGTCTGCGAAAAGAGTTTATGCCTTTTATATCTTAAGATTTTATGCCCTTTATATCTTCGATACAAGTATGAGCTACTTAACCTTCAATCATTAAGCTAGAGAACTTGCTTTCAATTCAAGACGCTTTGGTGAAACAAGCAATGAACAACAAGATTCCTCATCAGATGGAGAATATTCTTTTCATGAAGGACCAAAGGACAAGAAGTTCTTCTTTAAAACATTTTACTAGTAGAAGCCAATCCAAATTGAGGGTCATTTTAAAGGAATTTCAATAGCTTGTTATTAATGTGGAAATTTATGACATATCAAACACGATTGCCAGGTCGAAGTGGTGTGTGATTGATGCAGAAAGCCAAGTCATATCAAAATTAATTGCCATGTTAAATTGAAGAAAATTGGAGCAAATGTTGCACATAAAAGCGATGAATCTGAACAACCAAATTGAGAGAAGTATTTTACCATCCACGTTATTGATCAACCAACAAATGTGTTTCCTATTGTGCACCATACCAACACACTTTTAGATGTCGATGCTCCTACTGACTACAATAATGAATGGATCGTTGATTCTGGTTGTTCTCATCATGTATTATGAAATAATGTTCTATTTTATGTTCGTTCATAACATAAAAAATCATTTTGATAGCTAATATTTTTATACATCATGTAATGAAAGAAAGACATTTTAAAGAAAGTAACTCTAGTGGAGGCATTCTTTTTTAGGATGTTTATTATGTTCCAAGCTTAAAGAAGAATATGGCTTTTGTTTCATAATTAAATGGTTAAGGAAAGTATGTTCTTTTTGGTCTTAATGATGTTCAAGTTCTTTTAAATTTAAAGTGTATTATAGCTAATGTTTTGTTTGCTGGTAAAAGAAAGGAATCAATATATATACTACTTACCAGTGATGCATATATTGTAAAGGTAGGTCTGAATGCGAGTTCAACTCTATAACTTGCTTAACTAGGTCATTTTGGTTATTAATTACTATAGAAAATCTCAAGAAAGAAACTTTTTGATAGCATTCCTATCTTAAAGAATATTCATCATGATAAGGTCTGTGCTGGTTGTCAGTATGGCGAATCTCATCATCTACCTTTCTCAAATTTAAAGAATAGAGCATCTATTATTTTAGAGCTAGTTCATTTAAATCTTTTAAGGCTAACAAGAACACGTAGATGCACCAGTTTTAATTATATAATTGTTATATTGGATGATTTTTCTCATTTTACTTAGGTTTATTTTCTGGAACATAAAAGTGAGGCTCTCTTTAATTTTATTCAATTTAAGCACGATGTGGAGAAAGATTTAACACAACCAATAAAGGGCTTGCATACTAACAATGGAGGAGAATTTATGTCTAAACAATTTTTAAACTATTTTAGGGAACATGAAATTCAACATCAAATGATGTGTTCATTCACCCTACAACAAAATAGTGTTGAGGAGTATAAATAAGCTTATCTAGCATCTATATACTTATCTTGGCTGCATTCAAAGAATCTTCTAAAAGAGTTATAGACTATAGCTTTTCATATTGCTTATCATGTCATAAATTGGTAGCATCCATAGTGAGGGAAAGAATCATCTCCTTTAAATTATCAGTCATCGCAAACCCAATGTGAATTATTTTTTAGTTTTTAGATTTGTTTATTATGTTTATGTGTTAAAATATAATCAAACTAAACTTGATCCAATGGCCAAGCGATGTATTTTTATTGGCTATGACACCTATAGGAAAGGATGGAGATGTATGGATCCAAAAACAAAGAAGGTCACTATCTCTTGTGATATGGTGTTTAACAAATTATCATCATACAAGTTTGCAGAAAATGTAGGCAAGGGTATAACTGATTTAGCGTTTTTTTTCAAATGATTTTGCATCAAGTAATAATGAGAGAAACATTTTTCTAATTGAGGAAAACCATTCAATCAAATGAAATTACTAAGGCTATCACTCACAAGTCTATAAGATAAAGAAAGCAACTTTATCATTTAGCTGATTGTGAAGGTAAGTTAAATCATCTATCTATTTTGTCTTATGTTTTTCATGGGAGATGCATGTGGAGATGGGCTTACATCTTATAGTGGAGCTAAAGGGATTCATAAATGGTAATAAACAATGTGAGAGGAAATTTTAGCCTTAAACAAGAACGGTACGTAAGAGCTTTTATTAAGATAAATAGACATTGATATGATAACTTGCAAGTGGGTTTATAAATTAAAGAAAAAGATTGATGACACAATCAACACCTATAAAGCTGGATTGTCGATCATGGATTCCCTTAACAATATGGTCAAGATTACAACAAATATTTTAACCCATTAGCTAACATGGTAACAATTCGAACACTCATTTCTTTAACTACTAATAAAGTTTAGAAATTATGGTAACTAGATGTGATAATGCATTTCTATATGGAGAGTTAGATAGTGGGATCTTTATGGAACAACCATTTCCATATGGATTTATCTTTAAAGATTTTCCTGATAATATACAGTCTCAAGCAAGCTCCATATGCTAGGTATGGTAAGATTAGTCAATATCTTGATTTTTAAGGTTTCAAGTCTTTAAATGCTTATTAGAGTTTGTTTATTAAAAAAATAAACACCATATGTACTATACTTCTCTATATATGGACAATATATTATTACAGGAGACAATAATACTAAAATTAATTGTCTTATGGATGCTTTGTCTATTCAATCTGAAGTGAAGAGCTTAGGCGAAGCTAGTTGTTTTAGTGGCTTTGAAATTGAAATATCTAATGATAATTTTGTTTCTTAAAAAGCGTATGTAACAAGTTTTTATTGAAACATTTTTCTTTTCAAGGAGTCAAAATCAATGACCACTGATATTGAAACTGTAAGTCCTATGGCACCCAAGAGGGGGGGTGAATTGGGTATTAAAAACTTTTTGCAAACTCAAACTATCAACTTAA
>JAOXYD010000004.1:10766365-10779049 GCA_028565735.1 Pinacopodium congolense | reverse complement strand
TTGGTGTTAACCCGAAATGACCCGGACCCGAATCGACCTGACCCGAACCCGACCTGAACCCGAATAGTTGTTAACCCGAAATGACCCGAACCCGAAATGACCCAACCCAAACCCGACCTGACCCACCCGATTGACATCCCTATGCCCAGCTACTTAATGACGTTTAAGCCCCCGGCCTTTCTGCGGCCCTCAGTCCCATCTGTTCGAGGAGTTGGGAGGGCTTCAGGTACTTTCGCTTAAAATTGGATTGTGTCAATCTTCTCCCACCACAACCACGCGGCTTTCTTGGTCTCTCACTACCACATTATAAAATTCGACAATAAATAAATAAATAAAATAAAATAAAGGAAATAATTTCCGGATTTCATATGTTTTTTTTAATTTTTTTTTGGTTTCTTCCTTCTGAATCCCCTCTCATGGTTTGCTCCACTAATCCAATCTTTGTCTCTCTCCCTCTCCCTCTCCCTCTCCCTCTCTCTAATTACTTGTAACGCAAGAGCTTTCTACATTGGTGATTTGAGATCGCTAGTCCCTTAGATTGCTGTGTTCAGCATCCATGGTGAGTCTTCTCGTCGTCTCTCTCTCTCTCTCTCTCTCTCTCTCTGTGCGTGTGTGAACGGTCCGTCTTGATTGTGAAGAATTTCTAAGATAGAGCTTTGCTTTTGTTCTGCCGTTGCTTGTTTTGTTTCTCTAGTTTTTTCTCTCCTGGAAAACAAGAATGTTGTCTAGATATCCCGCTCCGAAGTCTGTTTGGTTGCCAAGAAAGTGGAGAGAGTGAAACGTATGAGAACAAAAAGGAAAAACATCAAATTTGAAATCTTTGGCTTCTTTCTTCATTCCACTCTTTCAAAAACAAAAACAAATTCTAGATTCACTGATTAGCTGAATTGGGCTTGGTTGAGTGGAGGTGTTTGTTAGTAGCGTATTCCTTAAGAAAATCTCCCTTCCTCCCTCTCTCTCTCTCTCTCTCTTCGCAACAATCTAAGAAGAGAGTCCACAGCAGGCATCTTTTGGATTTTAACCTGCATTTGTTTGTTCTTAGTTCTTCTTTTTGGTTGATTGCTATCTGAAGTTCAACATGGAATTTCCTTGGGCGGTTGTGCCTTCAGTTCTTCTTTATAATCGGAAGTCAAACTTTTAAGAATTAGTGTTGCTGCTTGGTTGGTTTACTGATAATTTGATCAAACCATGGAATTTCTTACTGTTCTTGCGCCAACATGTGCTTGTTGTAATCTTAAGGGACCTATATAGGATAACTGGTATGGTTTTAATAACGGTTGACTTTGTTTTTGTATTTTTTTGGAAGCATTCCTTGTTCAGAATTCTAATTTTGAAGATACTCTCGTGTCCTTATGTTAATATTGGTCTATTGACATTTCCTGTTTCCCCTGTTTTGCAGTTCAACCCTAGTTTTTGACAGTTACGCCTATGTTCAGAAGAATTTAAAGAAATGGATTGATCAACCAGCTTAAAGGCTCCTTCTGCCCATGTTTTTATCATAGATCAAAGTCTGGTTGTTCTTGGATGATACTAGCAGATTGCAGCTTGTAGAAGCTGCATTTAAGCATGTTGATAACATTTTGGCTAATTTATAATCACTCCTACGATGAGATTTGGTTTCCTTACCATGTTGTACATAACCAGCTACAGTTTGGCGCTAATTTGTTTCTGCAATCTTGTAATTCACACTCTGTTGACAGAGTAGACACCTCTACCAGGAGGTTCGTAGAACACTGACAAATTTTTGGCTTTTGACTGCTACAATTATAATAATGGAAAGGTGCGTATTTTGGCAAACTGGACTTGAATTTAATGATTTTTTTTTTTTTGGTCTTCCCCTTGTTCCTTGTATGACAGTTCCTTTGATAAAATTTCCATTACTCCCTCCTCAGATATAAATTGTTGCATGAGCTTGGAGATGGCACATGTGGTAGCGTATTTAAGGCCATCAACACAGATACACATGAAATTGTAATGAAGCATGATCTTCGTTTCTTTTTTGTGCTATGCTTTGAATTTTATTTGATTGCTACCTATGAAGGGGGGACTTAGGTACCAGAGACAGATGTAGTCTCTCCCTTGTTCAAAACTAGATTAAAATTCTGATAATTTTTGTGAAAAGTAACAGGATCTGTAGATTAGTAAGCTGATCTCTTGTTTTGTCATTGATTTGCTATTTTATAACATTCAAATCATGCTATTTCATTACTTTGCTCTTAGGTTGCCGTGAAGAGAATGAAGAGAAAATTCTATTTCTGGGAAGAATGCATGAACTTACGAGAAGTTAAGGTACCCTTATTTGTTAATCTTTGTTTACCAATCTATATTATATCATTCCTCGTTAAACCACTGAGGCTATTATCTTATGCAGGCTCTTCGTAGAATGAATCATCCCAATATCATAAAGTTAAAAGAGGTCGTCAGGGAAAACAATGACCTATTCTTCATTTTTGAATACATGGTCAGTGATATTTGATTCATGTGCTTAACGTTTTTACATGTCTTGTTTTTTATACATTGGGTCCGTTTTGGACCATGTACGAAACAAATCTACCTAGACACTTATATGGGCGAGTGCTCGTATACCATATAACTTCTAACACAAAAAGCCCTATAAACTTTACACCTCGTCAGCTAATTGGAATACCGTGTTATCATTGAAACTTGATGCTGAAGATACATGTCTAGCAGATTTATCTTGAGTCTTATATGCTGTTTACTTGATACCCAACTCTGATAGACTGAATTAAGCCAAATTTCAATTTAGTTGGAGTTAGCAACAAAGAAGATGCATGAATTTTTCCAGAATTTCTTCTTCCTATGAGGTTATTCTGTGAGGTGTTCAGCTACAATTTCTGTGATATCTGAAACTGATACTACTCCATGCATACAAATATAATGCTCTAAAAGTACCTAAATGTTCTGTGATTTACAAATCCTTGATCTCTTCATCACTTTTCTAGGAATACAATTTGTACCAAATAATGAGGGAACAAGAAAAACGTTTCTCAGAGGAAGAGATACGATCTTTTGTTTCTCAAGTGCTCCAAGGGTTGAGTCACATGCATAAAAACGGATACTTCCATCGAGATTTAAAACCAGGTGGGAAGCTGTGATTTATTTACTTCTCTCCTTTATATTTTTTATGTTTTATGAGAATCTTATAGATCCTGATGACAAATTACTCAACTTCAATTTTCTGTTAGAGAACTTGCTGGTGACGAAAGATGTTCTGAAAATTGCTGACTTTGGACTGGCTAGAGAAGTTTTATCATTGCCTCCTTACACTGAATATGTTTCTACACGGTGGTCAGTCATCTTCGTTATTTTATCCTGTCAGATTTGTGTCATTTTGCATGTTTTGTTTCTCAATTGAGGTCTTTTCCAAATACACACAAGGTACCGGGCTCCGGAGGTTTTGTTACAGTCCTCAACATACACTCCTGCGATTGGTATTCTTCTCAATTCTCCAAATCTCATTTCTTTTCTCAGTTCTTTATCTCCCAAATCTGATGTCATTGTTAACTAACTGTGGGCAGCATTCATTGACTATTCCCACCTCTTTGCTTTGATACTCAACAATCAATTAATTGTTGAGGGAGTTGGAATTAAAAGGAGCTTCTTTGAGACTTCCACCTGCTCAAAGCATATTGAATTATCAATTAATAAAAAGAAATATTTGAATATTTATGGTGGTGATTTTTTTTTTAATCAACTGAACTCTTAAATCATTTGAAATCATGGCATCCAATATTTTGTGTGAGCTTGGGCTTGCTGATTGGCTGAAATAAACCGTTGCCAAATGCTCCATTGATTTTCATAACTGTCAGGGTTTGAAAGTCAGGTTTAGTAAGATGAAGGAATTGATTGCTGTACAAATTCAATTATGAGTTTATGTTTGATGACATGGGATTTTTCAAACTTTTTTTGACAGACGGCCTTGTTCACACGTGCAGTTTTTACTTTCAAAAACAAGTTGGCTCTTCTTTCAGTAGTTTTTAACGTATATTTACTATTATCAGCTTTCATTTAAAAAATGTTGTGTTCCTATATATAAAGTTCTCAAGTTTCTTAAAAGTCAATAAATTGTTACGTGTACAGACAAAAAACTTTTACTTGATTTTATTAAAGATGAGATGATCTTTTAGAATTTGTGGAATTATGGTGGAAATTATAAAACTGCATGATGATGTTCATCAAGGTTGTGAACATGCTAATCTTCTTCTAGATATGGAATCCATTTTGTTTATCAATATTCTAGGCTACCATAGAAATGGTTTTCCCCCATGATCTTTTGGTGACTAATGACTGAATCTGCACAGATATGTGGGCAGTTGGTGCAATACTAGCCGAGCTTTTTACATTGACTCCTATTTTTCCTGGTGAAAGGTGATTCAAAGGTTTCCTTTTTGTATTAAAATCTTGACATGCAAAATGTGAATAACTTAATTGATACGAGATCAGCTCATTGTTTATCAGAGCAACCCATCCCTTTGTGAACATATGGTACTGCCATTGTAGTGACTTAGAGATTTAGCACTGTATCAAAACCAAACAAACAACACAAAGTAGGGGTTGATTAGAGGGAGCAAAAGGGAAAGCAAAAGAAAGAATTAGAGTTTGGAGAGAAACTATGCAAACAATATACTCAGTTGATTTTACAAAAACTGATAATCACAATAATCAAGATATATAGAGAGTTTAGATACCTAACTAAATGGAGAATACGTGATGGGGAAGGCAATAAAGTCTTAAGAAAGGAAATAAAATGATCTCTGAACTGGCTCTCATGTGTGTCTAAAATTCCTGTTATAGCAGTATGTCATCATATAGCATTCTTAAGTAATATGATTGAAAGTTTGAAGCTAATTTTATGCATCTTAGGTGACATTGTTCAGTTGAGTAAATTGGATAAGCTCCCAGACTAAGATGAATATATATTACTCCTTTGATGCTTATATATTTCCACTTATCACTAATAATGCAAAGATATTTCTATCAAAAAAAAAAGAAAAAAAAGGCAAAGATATGTCTATTCAAGTAATAGTATGCATCTGAAGATCACTACAAAAAGTGGCTTTCATATGTCTAAATACAGTTTAGAAAATTTCTTTTGCTTTGTAAATCTGCTAGCCTCTTTAATGCATAGTTGTTTATGATTATTCACAGATTAAAAGAAGCCACATATATCTTTAGTGCAGAGTTTGTGTGAATGATGTGTTGCCACTTGTCTCAATCTGTATGAATAGAGTATCAATTAAGTCTTTACAGATTATTTTATATTGCAGCCTCTTTGAACACTTGCATCTAGAGGAATTCCGTGATGTAGTGAAAAAAAAAAAGTGATTTAGTGTTGTGTTCAGAATGGAAATTAATTCATTTTTCAGATGTCAACTTTTGATTTCCTAAAAATAAATTTGCCATTGGCAGTGAGGTTGATCAACTATACAAAATATGCTGTGTTCTTGGTGCACCAGACTGGACTACGTTCCGTGAGGCAAAAAATATATCTGGGCTGATGAATATTAGTTATTCAGAGGTAGGCTAATCTAATCCTTGTATTCAGTTTCTAGAGGTTGTCTTTTCTCTTTGATTTTGCTGTTTACTGCTTTGATTTATTTATTTATTTATTTATTTTTTGTAGATTTTGCCTGCCAACCTATCAGAAATCATTCCCAATGCTAGCTCTGAAGCCGTTGATTTGATCATGGTGGATCTTGATACAGATTAAAATTTAACAAATTTCCCTAGAGCATAAGTTTGCATTTGCTGTCAACTCTTTTCTTGTATTTCGTTTCTTACCCCTACTTCCCTTTTTGCAGAAATTATGTTCATGGGATCCATTGAAGAGGCCAACTGCTGATCAGTCACTCCAACACCCCTTTTTCCATGTCAATACTGCTCTAATGTCTGATTCCATATTTTTTATTGGTCCTCTATTTACCAATATTTCTTGTATAGGTGGGTACAAGGGTTCCCTTTCCAGTTCGAGATCCACTGGAATTAAGGCTTAATAACATAGGTAAGTTTTCTAAAATAAAGTTTTAATGCAATAAGCATGCCAAGTGTTTCTATTGAGAATTTCTATATCATTCTCTTTCAACTCTACAGGAGCCAAGCCAAATCTCGAGTTAAATCTTTGGGATTTTGGTGCAGATACTGATGACTGTTTTCTGGGCTTGACTCTTGCAGTGAAACCCAGCATTCCAAACTTGGGTAATATATTGTTGATATCTGATTTTAATTTTCATAGCCATTGGAATTTCTTGAATGATCATGGAGTGGACAAAATCAATTTCTCTGCTCTGTGTGTCTAACTTTGGAGTTGCAATGTTGTATGCATCATGATGTCATATGGTTTACTTGGTTGTGTTCTCCGAAGATATAGAATAGCTGCCATCTTTTAAAGTTTTATATATATGGAAAAATTTAAGAATTGTGTTGATTATCTCACTCTTAAAGGTAATTAGTGAGAGCAGTGCTGTTGTTTTGTCTTGAGTTACTTTCAGATGCATTTTATCCTTGGTATCTGGAGTTTCGGCATTTTCATCATAGTTTCTCTTTCAATTGGAAGAATTGATGCTTTCTCTAATTTTGTACGATATTTTCTCCATTTTCCCTGCAGAGGCAGTCTGCAATGTTTCTCAAGGCATGGGAAAGGTGACGGTTTATGAATGTCTTCAAATGTGCTGCTTGATACAGCTATATTCTTTGATTATAGCGCAATCAGATGTGTGCTCTGAGAGGAATTTCTTTATACTAAGACTTTGTGGATTTTTTCATCCAGGATATTTTGTTCTGCTCTGATTTCAAAGATCATCAAGAAGAGTCAGGTACTTGTCTCTTCTTTTCCTTTGCCTAATAATGAAATGGGAAACTTGTGGAGTAGAAAAAGTACCTTCCACCGCACCTTTTTGCTGGAGATTAGGTCCCCACAATACTTTGTTGGTAGTCCTTTTGATTGTCCATGTCTCAAAAGGACCAGGTTTTGTTTTGCTTTGTTTTCTCTTAAATTAATATTTGATCCAAGTACTAATTGCAGTCAAAGCAGAACGTTCATTTTTTCATTTTTGACTAGAATTAGCTTGAAAGCTTGGCTTTTGTCGTCTCATTGCTGAATCAGTTTGGTTCAAGCAATCTGAAATGGCATTGTAAATACTTGTCCTTATGCCTCTTTTTTTTTTTCCCTGAGGGAATTCTCAATAGAATATCAGTTGCTAGCGTTATATGTCTTCACAGAGAATGTAATTTGATTGCTGATTAGGGGCTTTTGCTCTACAGGGCAATCCCGACTTGCACTCTTTAGAGTTTTGTGATTCATTTTAGGTCTTCTGTTTATAGATAAGTGTGTAAGTATTTTTGGAAATATACTCAAAACACTTGCTCAAGAAGGGAAATAGATATCTACATGGCACTAAGCTGGAGTTTCACCACATCTGTTAATTATGTTAAAATTGTTGTGATTGATTGATAAAGAAGAGAATTTGCATAGATTTGGTTATCTTTTTCCCTTTTTGCGTGTTTATCTATTGTCTGGTCCTACTCCTACTCCTTTACTTTTGTGGTCATTTTTGCTCCAGTTTTCTGGTCGCTGCTGTCTCCAGATCAAAATGAAATCCACTCTCCAGTTCAGTCATCCTTGTCATTGTCGTTCAGGTTAGTTCAGAAGTTTGCAGTTTAACTTTTTACCTAATAGATCAAAGAAAAGTATACACCCAGAAGGGAAGGAGGGGATTTCAGAAATGAAAATGTTCCGCATTGTGCGGTAGTCTATTGCTTTCCTATGCAATCGAATATATTTAATTGCCAAGGCCTAATTTGTAGTTTATAATGTAGTGAGTGAAACCGTTGTATCTCCTTTCCGTGCAGTCCGATTCAGCATA
This sequence comes from Pinacopodium congolense, assembly GCA_028565735.1. Classification (NCBI taxonomy): domain Eukaryota; kingdom Viridiplantae; phylum Streptophyta; class Magnoliopsida; order Malpighiales; family Erythroxylaceae; genus Pinacopodium; species Pinacopodium congolense. The sequence goes on along the minus strand of JAOXYD010000004.1, from coordinate 10,771,166 downwards.
CATCGGCGGAGGTAACACAATCATCGGGATTCACAATTGGGTCGCTACAGCCCAAGATAATAGATTATTCATTGTTGGCGATGCCCCCGTCTTTTCCGCAGGGTCATTTTCTATGACCGATACTTGCGTTGATCCAATGAGACCATAGCCTGGAGTCTCCTCTTATGTAAAGTTTCATCATTTTCATTTCCCTGCTGCTAACAACATTTTCTCAGTGTAAGTTCAGTTCAAGCTTTTTCACTTATTCATAGTGCAGAGTTAGACCTTTCAGGGACACATTCTATTTCCTAAATCGTATTAAATGTTGGGGTTTTTTTAAATTAAAATTTTAGAATCGTTTGAAAATGAAAATCTTTGTTTTGTGTTAAATTCTAGAGCAATACATTTTAAAGACTCGACTCTTTCGGAATAATAAACATGTCTAGACAAATGTAGTGTAATATTATCTAATTTAAAATTTTAAAACTTAAAAGATATAAACTTTAATTTTATCAAGTTCACAAAGTTCTCTATCTTTTAAAAATTTTAGAAGTCTTTATACTTTGCAAAAGAAAAAAAAATCGAAATTATTGCGTCCGTTAAGTTCTGTTGTTAATTTTTGTTGACTATATTTTTGATAAATATGACACTTTTACGTAGGGGTTGATGTGTGTTGAATATATTAATTTTATTAATTTACTATATTGATATATTATTTGTATTTAAAAATAATAATTATAAATATTTTTATTTTATCAAAATTAAATAATGTATTATATTAATTAATTAATAATAATATATTTATTAAAATTGAATTATTATTAATAATGTTAATAAATACTTCCTTTTACGCTTAGTTGAATATAAACCTATCAAATGACCTTATTTCTTTTGATTGTTTTCTCAACCTTATAAGTTCATAACAAAAAATATTTTAGATATTTTATAATTACAAATAAAAATTGAAAATTTTAAAATAAATGTGGAATTAATACCTCTAATTCATAAGATTCATTATAAAGCCATGATTATAATTTTTTCATGAAAACTTTAATATATAAAACAAGGTGAAACCTTATTCTTACAAATATATTTGATAAAATTTGATGTAGTTCATAAATTAATAAAATGAAAAGGTATCACTTTCTCCATGAATGGATTTTTGAAGGTGCAATCGAACCTGTTCCTCCTGTGCCACTAAGTTCAAATATCCAAATAAAAGAAATAAAGTAATTTAAAGATAGAAAAGCAAAACTATTCTTTAATCGGAAATCCACCAATTTAAGATAGATGATAAGGCCCAACTTCTACAATTGATGTGGGAAGAGTCTCCATAATTCTGTTTATTATAAATCTTCCTATCAAAGATCTTGTATGATATTGAACCTCAGACATGCCAACATCTAGTTTAAAGGAACAGATTGCAATAAAAATGTTCCACAATCTATTTACAAGTATTCACTAAATAATGAAAACAAATAACATCTAATTTCTCCTGTTTTTTCTCCAGTAATCGAAAATATAATAAATTATATACATTAGAAAAAGATTTCAAATTAGATAAATAATATATTTGCATGATGATACTTTCTCAAAGAAATAAGAATTATACAACTCGAGAGAGTGTAATCTAATTTAGAGAACTTACGATCTAAGCAAATCTGTACGATTCGTTGAATCAAAGTTGAGTAATGAGTTTTAATGCTGGTGAACAAGAGGGAATCAAATATGTTCCAATTTGGACTTAATTTCATAATGTACCATATGAATACTGAAACAATGAGGGCTTAAATAGAATAGCAAACGCAGTGGGTAAGCCATTATTGATGGTTGCTCCAACTGCAGAAATGTTTCAGGTTAATTATGCTTGAATGTGTGTAGAGATGGATCTGCAGAGGAATTGGCCAACTAGTTTTGACTTGGCAATTTATAATGAAGCTAGTGACTGTATAATTAAGGAGATTCACATTGAATATGAGTGGAGATCGGACTAACAAATTCCAAAGAAAGTGTGGCAACCTACAGGAAGGGTATTTAAGACTGGAATGCAACATGAGCTTATGAACAAGATTGATCCTCCACTAAATGTTGATACTAATATTGCACTTGTGGTTGAGCAGGCTCAGCTTGATGGTGAACCAGATGAAGTGAATGTGGAGCAAAATCTAAACTCTAAAGGAAAAGTTCAGAGGAATTCAGAGGTATATGTTAATGCCCCTGGATAGGTACCTATGGCAGATGACCCTTGTAACCCGGTGGTAGAGAATACAACCCTGCAAAATAATGCTGGCAAAACCCAAAATCAAGGAAATCAGAAGAACTTAGAGATGTGCTCAACAATTGTCATGGCTCCTGACCCTGGAGAGAATGGTAACATTTTTGGCTTATCAAATTCTGAATTGATTTCTAATGGGTCTGATGAGGTCTCTTAGTCAGTTACAATTTGATGAGGAATTTCTAGAATTTTCTGTTAGAAAGAGTAAGAAATCTAGAAGGAAACTCAAATCTTAGTGTGTAGTATCTTTTATCCTTCATTATATCCATGTCTTTAGTTTTCTAGAATGTTAGGGGTCCTAATAATTCCAAAAAACAAATAGGTGTTAATTGTCTTCTTAAGTCTTTGTTAGTTTCCTTTGTGTGTTTGATTGAAACTAGAATTAAATTTCCTTCTCGTTTCAATAAAACCTCTAGTTTTTTATTTCTTAAGTGGCCTAGTATTAGTAATTTATCTTTTAGTTCAAAATGTGAGAATTGTGATAGCTTGGAATCCGAATCACTATACTTATTCTTCCTTATTAATTACTGATCAACTTGTCCATCTAGAAGTTAATCCTTTGAACTATGCTACTCCTTGCTATATTACTTGTGTGTATGGTTCGAATAATAATAACCATAGAAGGAATCTTTGGTATTTTCTTATGAACATTTACAGTGGTTTGGGTAATAAGCCCTGACTTTTAGCTGGAGATTTCAATGCTATTCTCCAATCCTATAAGGCTTCTCTTATTAGTGCTTTTGCTCAAAATAATATGAAGGACTTTAAGGATTGTATTAAGGAGTGTGCACTTTCTTAGTTAAATTCTAGTGGTGCTCATTATACTTGGTCTAATAAAGAAGCTGGTGATCTCTATGTTACAAGGAAGTTAGATAGAGCATTAGTTAATTTGAACTGGTTTGTCTATTTTCCTAGCTCTTTTTGTTTGGTTGAGAATCCTCACATTTCTGAATATTCTCCTATAGTGATCAAAATGAACATTCCTAACCTAGAGACCTTCTTTTTTTAGATTTTCTAATTTTCTTGCTTCCTAGCCAAGTTTCCTTCCCACAATTGAAAAATCTTGGTTTACTCCTGTAAAAGGTACTCACATGTTTCGAGTGGTTATTAAGCTTAAGATGGTTAAGCAAGCTTTAAAAAATGTAAACACAAATGAGATAGGTGATCTTAATCTGAGAGTGGCTCATAACCAAGTTAGCCTTAAGAACATCCAAAACCTTCTAAGCCATAGTCCTGGTGATTTTGCCCTTATTGACCAAGAAAAAGTGGCTATAAAGTATCTCATTCACTACTTAGAAGTTTAGGAGAGTTTTTATAAACAATCCTTGCTTATTAAATGGCTAAAAGAGGGTGATATAAATACTAAGTTCTTTCATAACTCTATCCTTTCACATCGAAACAGAAATAATATTAACTCCATCATTGACAATAGTGGCAATTGTGTTTTCAAATTTGAGGAGATCCAGCATTAGTTTTTAGGTTTCTTCTAGAATATTCTTGGTACTAAGAAAGTTACCCTTCCAGCGAGGGATCATCTTAGAGTAGTTTTACCTCTAAAATTTCTAAATCTTTTGCAAATTCTTTAATTATTTAGGTGTTAGGACAGGAGATCAAAGATGCTTTCAATTCCTTTAACCCTTACAAAGCTCCTAGGTCAGATGGTTTTAATGCTTTCTTTTTTAAACAAACTTGGCATATAGTGGGTAGTGAGATAACTCTTGCGATACAAGATTTCTTTAATCATGGTCAGCTTCTTAAGGAGTTAAACTATACTTTTATCACTTTTATTCCAACGTGTGATAATCCCTTACATCATAGATTTTAGACCTATCTCTTATTGTAAGACGATTTACAAAGTCATTTCCAAAATCCTTACCAATAAGGTTAAGGATCTCTTGCCCCATATAATCAGTCCAAATCAATAAGCTTTTGTTAAGGGGAGGAGAATTGAGGATCATATCCTACTTGCCCAAGAAATTTTTAAGAATTATCACCTTAATAATGGTTATTACCGTTGTGCTTTTAAAATTGATCTTAAAAAGGTTTATGATTCGATTCAATTGGATTTTTTATTTGATGTTTTATCTGCCCTCGATTTTCTCTTGCCTTACATTAAGTTGGTTAAGGAGTGTCCTACTTCTCATTCATATTCTATTCTTATTAATCGGACTCCTTCAAAGTTTTTTAGAGGAAATTTGAGCTTGAGACAAGGAGATCTTCTGTCTCCTTAGCTCTTTATTATTTGCATAGAAGCCCTCACTAAGATGCTGGATTCTTGTACAATGAGGAATGATAATTTTAAATTCCACTGGAAATGTTCCAAGCTTAAAATCTCTCATTTTTTTGTTTGCTGATGACCTCTTACTCTTCTGCAGTGCAGATACAAATTATGTTAGAACTCTGTTTGATTGTCTCCATCTATTCTCTTCCCTGTCCGGGTTAGAAATGAATTTGGAAAAGAGTCGGTTTCCATCCTTGTAAGTAGTTCATTGCCTCTAGTTGGTAAGATAACAGTATTGCTGCTGCTACGTCCCGGTTGTTGTTTAT
>JAOXYD010000004.1:10754328-10766265 GCA_028565735.1 Pinacopodium congolense | reverse complement strand
TTTTCTTATTGCTCTTCATTCAATCTCAATATTCTTATTTTAAATATATTTCTAAAATCTTGAAATAATTGTTTTCTATTAGATTAAGTGTTTAAGAGATAGTTTGATCCAAGTTTTACCTTTTAGGGTGTTTATTTTGTTAGATTCAAGCTTTCAAAGTCTCAACGCCAAAACTGTCTTTATTTTGGTTGAACTTCTATAAACTTTTATGTTCTTCAATTTTGAGCTTTCAAAACTATTTATGTTGATTCAAAGTTATCATACATGTTTTTCTTAAGGTATTAAGAATATAGCAAAGCTTTTACTTTGATTTTTAAACACTCATAACGTTTGTTTGAGCTTAAAGAACATAGGTTGCTCAAATATGTCAATTTTTCTGTACAGCTTTTTGTTCAATTTGATTTGGCTTTTAAATTGGTTTGTAATGCTATAAATTTATTTTTTTTTAGTTTTTTAAAAGTCTTAGGAGGTTGTCTATATTTCTTTTAATTTTTAATGTTTATATTTTTTGTTTGACCTTAATCTTTGCAGGTTTCTTAAAGTTGTTTAGGTTTGACGTTTTCATATTTTTTTCTTAATTTTAATCCAATGATTAGTGTTATAAAATTGTGTTTATTGTTGATATTAATTTTTAATTGATTGATTAAGGTTTCAATATGTTTATATCATTTAATATGCATTATTCGAGTGGTTAAATTCATTTGAGTATAGGCTGGAAAATATATCTTGCATATTTTGATAGATTTTATGATTTTAGGCTTAATCTGACTTTTGGTTGCCATAATCCTATTTTTGATTAATCAAATTGATTGTTTATGATCTATTGAGGAATAGGGAAGCTCTTTATAATTTTTGTTTACATCTAGAAGTTGTAGAATTAATTGTATTTATTGAGCTTTAGTGAAACACTGTAGAAAGTGTGATTTAGTTACATAATTGGGATAATTACTTTGTGTTAATTGTTGATTGGATTATAGGCTACTCTTTGCTTTTTAAAATAGATTTGATAGGTTTCTCTTGACTTTTAGAAAATAATATTTTAATTGCATAAGTATTTAATTGTGAATTGGATTGTTTTAGGCCTTGTATGTGCATTAGAGATTGCATAAGGTATAAGCATTGCATTTGTTACATTTGAGTCCTTATCTTATTTTGATTTTGATCAAGGTTTGATACGTTATATAAGCTTAAATAGAGGCTTTGGTAGCCTAAGTTTTGGGCTTATTTTGAGGGATAAAAATTATGAAAATTGGTTGAGTTGTAAGGGTTACTCTTCACTCATTAAAAGTAGTAGGATTATTGGGTTCCTCTTGATCCTTAGAATTCAAGATTGTTATGTAGATTTCTCATGACCTTAGAACAAGATTGGATTGAGTTACTCTTCATCTTAAATTAAGATTGTAAATATTCCTCTTGTCCTTAAAATCAAGATTGTTGTAAAGGTTCCTCTTAACCTTGTAATCAAGATTGTTGTAAAGGTTCCTCTCGATCTTAAAACTAAGATTGTTATAAAGATTTCTCTTAACTTTATAATCAAGATTGTTGTAAAGGTTCTTCTTGACCTTATAATCAGCATTGTTGTAAAGGTTACTCTTCACCCATTTAAAGTAAGATTGTTGTTAGTGAATTTTCAACACATAGTTAGAGAGAGGACGTAGTCTATCTTTGGGGAGGTGAACCTCTATAAATCTTGGTATTCTCTCTTTCCTTTTTCTCTTTAACTTTATGATCTTATGTTTGTTTCTTTATTGATTAAATTTGTTTAATATTATCATAAGCATATCATTCCATTTATGTTGAATTTTGATTAGAGATTACACTCAATTAAAATTCTCAATCAAAATTGGCCTAAGGTGTTTAAAATGTTTTAATTTATAAAGAAATTTTTTAAGCACTTAATTTATCCCTCTCTTTGGTGCCATAGAGCTTTCATTATGTCTCATCTATGTCATAATTTGAAGAAGTTTAGGTGTCTTCTTTATTATGGACATTTTCCTGAAAAGCAAATTTTTAGGAATTAGAGGATTATTCATAATTTTCAAAAATTACAAAATAAACAAATTATTTTGTCTAACTCAAAATAAACACATGCTCATAATTCAAGTAATTCTATTAATGACTTTCTAATTAAATTATATTATGAATTTTGATTCAGTCGAAAATTGGTTTCTAATTACATTGTCTACATGAATAATTTTAATTTAACTATACATTTATTTCTAATTTTTTATTATTGAACTAATCAAATTAATAATTTTTGGTTTAATTAGAAACTAATATCTAAGTATTAATTATGTAATCAAATTAAAAGAAATTTTTTTAGTTAAAAACTTAGTTCTAATTAATATTCAACTAAACAAATTAGTCTGATTTAATTAGAAAATTTATTTCTAATTTCAATTCAACTGCACGAATTAGTTTATTTCAATTAGAAAAAAATTTCTAATTTTGTTGTAACTTATTTTTAGTTTTTTATTTAACTAAATAAATTAGTTTACTTTAAATAGAAAATTTATTTCTAATTTTATTCCAATTAGAAAATTTATTTTTAATTTTTTAATTTGACCAAACAAAAGATGTTATTTTACTTTAAAACTAATTTATAATTCTATTCTAATTAGGAATTTATTTTTTATTAATTTTTTATTTAACTAAACTAATTATTTTATGTTAATTAAAAGGCCTTATTTCTATTTTTTAGGGCCCCTATATAATTTTCTTCATTTATTTATTATTTTACTTTTTTAAAAGAAAATTCAAACTAATCGCACTAGGTAGTTCATCACTCATGTGCAATGCATGCGCTTGTTCCAATCAAATGATGACTTGACAACCTCTAACCACGTCGTTGTTTTTTTGTGTTTTTTTACTTCGGTCATCTGTCTCCTTCTACCTGTATTGTCAACCCCTCCTATCTATGACCAACTGAGTTCCCCTTTTAGATCTAATCAACTCACTAAGTTATTTGGCAACCATAAAGAAAAAATGGAATGAGAAAAAAAAAATCCATTCACTCATCTCTACTAGTCTAGATCTGCTACTATAGCAATGAAAGGGGCTTCACCATTATTCAATATCTCTCCTTTTATGGACATCTCACAGGCAATAAACCTTTGTGTTTTTTTGTCATTCCATTCTATTGCTTGGTAACTATAAAAAAAAAATAAAGGGAAGATAGAACATTATAATTCATTTATGTTCTTTCTACCTAGTTATCCACTAGTCATCATTTTTTTTTATTCTTATGGAAGAAAGGATAATTCATTTTCTATATTTAGAATATGTAGAATAAAGATATCACTAATATCTCTATTTCTTCTTATACTACCAATTGCAATAAACCATGAACTAATAGATTTTATATCAATTTGAAATAAATGGGAGATAATCTTTTCATGGAGCAAGAATCATTTTAGTCAAGCAACAAAATAGTTATCTATTTCATGTAGAATAATATAAATTTAATTATAAAGGATAAGTAACATCTTTAAAGGACACAGATTTTGACATCTTCAAAAGAACACACATATTTTATCTTTATTTTTCAAGATGCATAAACACCTAACTCTAATATCAATGTTAAAAAACTCATATAGTTACAAGATTACAAATTTCATGATCATTCAAATATCTATATATATTATTCATATAGATGATCTTCAAGTTTCACCCATATGTAATAGACTTCAATTCAACCAAAATTCCTTTGAATTTATTGCCAAAATAATTTTAAAAATTCTATCTTTTGTTTGAATTTAAATTCAACTGACACAATTTTTTAATTTAAATTAAAAAGTATGACACTTCATGGTAATCCTTATTATAAGTCGGCATAATCTTTATCATAGGTGAGCATAATCTAGTATCAAGGATGTCTTAGACATTCACTTGTAATGACCTACAAAGCTATTGATATGGACAAAACATTTTGATAAGTAACAAACATAAAATTCCTAGATTTTAAATGGTTTTTTAAAATGAGATTTTAAGTGTTAGTGCAGTCATTTGAACTCTAATTACCTTGTTATTAAGATATATTTTATCCATATCATCCTTTGTTGTATAATGTTAAAAAAAAGGTCTGCATGTGAAGTTTGTTTAAGGGTTTACCTAAATAGCATGTTAGTAACTTTAGCGCTACATTAATTTTGAGCATGCTTGGTATCTATGTTAGTTTTTGTTTTAATTTCTATTTTTTAAAATATAAAAATCAAAAAAATAATGTAAAAATCGAAAAAAAATAATACATTAATACAATACAAAATTTTAAAAACATATACAAAAATTAAGAAAATTAAAACTAATAATAATATCAAACATCTCTATCGGTTGAAAAGTAAGAGCTTTACCCCCTTTTTTTAATATCAAAGTTGTATTATATTGTAATGGGATAACTTAGTACCTTAAGGGTTAGAAATTAGAAGGAAAATTAAAAACGAGCTCGGTCTTCTCAAGTGACTATAATATTTAAACCAAAAGACACAAATTGTGAAGCCGTAGGCTAAAAAACTGGAGAACCAAGCTGCGGCTCTCCCCAAATCCTCCTTTCTTAACGACTGGGTTGTTGTTATTGACACGTTTCTCTTGACACCATCTCCCTTCCCCTCTTTCTCTCTTCGCCTATAAATACCCTTTGCCAGTATCGCTTTTAAAGTTTCTTCCCTTTTGTGGGGTTTCTTTTGGACTGGCTAAGAAACCATCTCAGAAAACTTAAGAGAGCAAGAGGTAGAAACAGGCCCCCCTTCTCATCAGAAACAGAGAACATCCATCAAAACCCTTATTTTAAGAAAAAAGGAATTTTTTTTTTTTGAGATTTGATGATAGAAGATCTGAAAACACACAAAGGAACCCATAAATGAGATTACAAAGATTTAGCAAACAGGTAGGTGGGGGAGGATTTAGAGAAGAGGAGACACTTTGAAAAGCTTCTTCCATTCCCTTCTTCCACTTTCTTTCTTTTAATTTCTTCATAAAATTTCCTGTTTGGGATCTTATCCATCCACTTATACATTTCCCACCTTGTACCTGAACAAGAAGAAAATAAATTTGTGTGAACCCTTCCTTTTTCACTTAAAATCCCCTGTTTTTACCATTAAAGCTCTTTACTTTATTCATAAAGCTCTCTTTTTTCTTGAAAATTTAACTTTGTTTACCGATGTATTTGTCTACTATGGCTTGGAAGGTTGGAATTTGGGCTTTTTCTTAAGTGGGTTCTGTGCTTGACCTAGGTTTCGTTGCTTTTGGTTTATTATAGGGTTTGATCTGATCGTCACTGAGATCAACTCTAATTGTAGTTTTTGAAGGATTAGGTTATGATCAGAAATATATAGGGAAATTCTTTACAGGAAACTGTGGGATTGGATGGTAAACTTTGTTTTCGATTATTGTTATATTTAACAGAAGTAGTGCTTTTCGGGATCATCAGCTGTGGTTCTAAGTTTACACATTGATCTTCGAGAGAGGATTTATCGTAATTTCTTTGGAACAAAACCAGTGGCTCTATTGGAACTAGACACAAGTTTTTGGGTCTGTGCACTTATCGTTTGACTTATTGATTCATATATTTAAGTGAAGCTCCTGATGTTGTTTTAACTTACGAGCAGGCTATGATCTCTCTAATGTCCAAGTGGCAAACAAAGCAGGATCAGATTGCTCTGGAGCTTCAGCTTTGCTGAAATATATTTGCCATGGACTACTCTTGATTGCATTCCCATTTATCTGGACATTGAAGGAGCTTGTTCATTTTCTGGTACAGCAAGATTGGGCATTTTAGGGCTTCCACGTGGTGCTACTTTTGATTCCGTGCTCTGAGTGAGTTTGCGCAAGCCCTAAAATTTCAATCTTTGAATTACGAGAATTGTGGATTGGGAGGTGATATTGAAAAAGCATGGAGTGATTTCCAAGCTGGAAATGATTGCAAGGACATGGTGCATGGACAGGAGAATGGCTACTGTTCTGTTCCTATATTGGAACATCACTGCAGGAAACTAAGAGAAATCTATTGCTTGGTGGACCAATCCCACTTTGCCGTTGCTAAGCTTACAAGCAATGTCTCGTTGCTTTCCATTTCCGCCTCCAGGATATGAAAAGAAGGCTACAATTGATGATACTGACTTGCTAGCAAAGGTTGAAATATCATCCTTTAGTAATCTGCTGTTGCTAGCTTGATCTGCATTCAACTTTGCATTATATGTTTCTGATGCACTGAATGCCCTTGTTATTGTAATCCATGTCAGTTTCTCACCATTTAAGGCATTGGGGCTGAGAAAAGGAAAGATCATTTTGCTCGTTACCTAATTAATTTTTTTTAGGTCTAACTGTGTGAAATGGAAGAATATCATTTTGGGGGCGTTCATACTACATTAAACATTGTCTCAAATTATATTATGGATGGCTGATTCAGAAAGTAAGACTCATGTTGCTTGTCGTATATCAACCAATTTCTTTTTACGCCCAAAAGCTACTGGAACACAATGGGTGATGTATAATGCAAGTGACATGATTCAGATCAGCTTCTACAGTTATTTCATTTTTTATCTTCACTGATTGATTTTGGCAGATTATAGAAGTGCCACGTTTCTTATATTATGAGTTTAATCATTCTTCATTCAAATTAAGAAAGTTTAGGCTACCAACCTCAATGTATGAAGGTATCGTGAGAAGAATACTGAAACGTGTTTCGAACAGATTTTGCATAAAACTCACACCACTTGCCTTGTCCATAGAGAAAGTGATGAGCGTGTTATTGTTACATGCTTTGTCTTATGTTTACAAGAATTATTTTTTTCCCATAGTTTGAAGTTTGAACATGCTCTACATACTAGATCGTCAGTTTAGATTTAAAAGATTTGAATACCTGAAATTGACTTCAACTCAGCATAGGTATTATGAACTCAATATGTAAAAGGTGGGTGGGATTGTGTTCATCTAAAGTTGTTTCATTTTGTTTGGTGATCCATGCTGCTCTTTCCATAAAAATTGCTCTGTTATACTTGTATGCTTATTGTGGTTTTCTTACAATGTAAATTTAGAGTAGTTGGAATTTGTTCAATGTTAATTACTACTAGACTGGTATGTTTAAACTTAAGCTGTTGGAATTATGAAATTTGTGACAATTCTGAAATTTCTAGGTTTTAATGTTAAGAGCTCCAAGTAAAGATAAAAGAGTGAAAATTTTGCTAACACATATAGCGCGTAGTAATTTGGATGCCTAAATGCGATGCTAACCTTTATGTGGGAAATATGTCGATTTAGCTTAACCTATCCATCTTAATGACATCATTATACGGCTGTTAAGAACTAATAAATTCTGTTGATAATGGAAATGAATAACTCATTTGTTTCCATTATATGAAGCATCTGTAATTCTAGTAAAGAATCCCTATTATAGAAGGGCACACATGCTATGAAGCTGCACTGCTGTTTATATTAAGTTATTCTGTTTACTTTTCCTGTCCCAATGACAGTAATAGTACGGTTATTCCTCATTACTTCTGACTACGTGCTTGCTCTTTGAAAACCTTGCATTGTGAGGTAAAAGTATTTGTAGTTGATGAACTGTGAGAAAGTAATGGCCTTTACTGTAAAATAACTATTTTAGAATGATAGTAGAAGTGATTTCCAGGGCTGTAGATAATAAGAACTAGCTATTTTAGAATGATAGTAGAATTGATTTCCAGGCCTGAAGATAATAAAAACTATATATTTTAAAATGTAAAATGCTTTTCTATCTTTTCTTCTTTCTCACAGTTATTAGACAGATTTTTGTCATTGCTTTAGGTTGATGTATCAACTATTTGGTTTTGGACAGTTGTTGCAATCTATTATCTCTCAAAGTGCCATGTAGATATGAAATAAAATTTTGGCAACTGATTTTCTTTGAAATTTACAAATGTTTACACTTTGATAATTCTGATTTGCGAGAAAAACTAACATTTTGACTTGTGTGTAAGAAACTAAGTTTGGCTGTATTGCCTTAGATACTGTCATCTATAAATGATTCATTATAATGCAAAGATATCAATTCCGATGCGTGAATAGATCCCTAAACCTCCAGGACTTGAGAAATGTCAAAACTTCCACCTTAGCTAAGATGATTCTCATAGAGCCTGTCTTTTTTCTATTAAAGTGGGCTGCTCTTACTTCATTTTTGTGTATAGATTCGCTGTGCTTGGGTCATTGTCTTTCTTATATGTGAACTTTCTTATATGCTGTCTAATTGTGTACAAGGTTCAACGATAACTTCTATACTACAGATACTGACTCTCTTTTCCGATGGATTTCAAACCTCTGTACATTTTCAAAATGTAGTACAATTTCTTGCATCTAGTTCTTAATTTGTTTTGTATGGGTTGTTTCTAATTAGAACATTATTTATAGGAGAATCGCAAGGAGGAGAAGCACAAAAGGGGCAAGAAAGATAAGGAACAAAAAGAGGGCAAGGAGAAAAAGAACAAAGATAGAAGCAAAGAAAAACATAGGGAAAAGAAAGGCAGAAAAGAGAAGCACAAAGACAAGGATAAGGAGAAGGACAAGGACAAGGAGAAAAGGTGGGTTTATGATGAGAAAAGACTTGCAGGATGGCCTGAGTTTCATAATGGAGAGAAGTTCAGTTCTAACAGCATGCCAGATAAAGATATCAATGACTCAAAGTATGTGCATGATTTGGTCAAAAGAATTGGGGAGGAAGACAGAGCATCGGGAAGCCAAATGGTTCATAAGATTAGTGAAACAGAGCAACGGAGAGGTGAGGTGCAAGTGCGGGCACTGGATAACCTTAACCACAATCAACTTGAGGAGCAACAAAAAGGTAAAGATAAAAATGAAGGTTGTGGAAAGGTCAGTGGACAGAGAAACCACATTGATGAAAGAGGCGTGGAAAAGACATTTGGTCAAACTTTTCCCAGTATGGGTCAAGAGAGAATGGAAGGAATTACTAAGTTGGTGGAGGACTCTGAGAATGCAATTGAGGGGAAGGAGAAGAGTAAGCACAAAGAAAATGATCATAAAGGTGAGAAACATAAACACAGGGATCCTGAGAAGGATCGAAAAAAAAAGAATAAAGGTCGAGATAAAGAAAAGAAAAAGGAAGCGAAAGCGAGGGAGGTGAATGAACCAAAAAATGATCTGTCTAAATTAAAAGGAAGTTGCCCCCTACTGAAAGGCAATAGCAAGGACTCACTGGATTTTCGGATTTCTCGATCTTCTGATCCTGCCAGGTTGGGTGGCATGAATTCTGCTGTCGAGGGAAATCCTGGGAAGAGAAAGGAGGTTGAGATCAATGGATATCTACCTGGTGAGTCCTTTCCTGTTTTGTGCAATGCAGTACCTTTAATTCTTTTTATTGGTCGGAAGTTAATCTAAGATGTGGCCACCAGTTGTGGGAATAGATATATTAGTTAGATGGTCTACTAAGGGTCTCTTCTTTTGTCCATGGGTAATGGTATGTGATTTCACTCCTGGACAAGTCTTAAACTAGAACTTAGGATAGATGTATTATCATTCATTGTATCAGCCTTCTGTTTTTATTTATCTGTGTCATTGGTGAATCATTAACAAATATTTTGTCTTGCTTATAATCTGCCTTGCCCTTTAAATTTTTGACAGGCAATGGAGAACGTCGGAATAAACTTGCAAGGCCTATCTCTTCCTTTAACAAGGTTATTGAAAATGAAAATAAATTGGAACCATGCCAAACTTTTATTCCACCTGCATCTGAGAAGCAGGGGCTAGATGATAATCATAGAGTCGATGCTAAGGAACACAAAATTAATGGTTTCATAACATCTCTGCAAACCAATGAATGCAAAGCAAGGCCATCTTCTCCTAATGCACCAGCTAATGAGAATGATGAAGCATATCAAAAACCTCCACATCCTGATTTAAAGTATCTGAATGACATACTTTCTGTACCTAAAATGGATGAATGGCCTGACTGCTATGACCAGGAATGGCTCTTTAGCAGTGATCGCAAGTCAAGGAAGCTTGAAACTGGTTCTCCTGTGAGTAATGGAACGTCCCAAGTGTGGGCTCAAGCTCAACAGACGGAGTCTGCAGATGTTGTTGCACTTCCATATGTGATTCCGTACTGACACTGCCTAAGGGGGGTAGATTTTTCATTTTCTGTGCGGTTTGTGATTACTTCCAGGACTTGTAATGCTGGTAACTGGCTTCGGACATGGGGCTCCAGGACTTGGAGGTATCCTGGCAACTGGGTCTGGACAGTATGCGTCTTGTTGCTGCTCCTGCTCTGGGGATGCTACCAGTGTAAGATGCCATCGAGATCTCTTGTGCTTGATTACATTGCCCAAATCATTTTTTTTTTTTTGGAAAGGTACAGAAGGGTAGTACTGATTTATGTTAATCGCATGTGATTCCTAGTGCGGGGAGGGAGTTACTGTACTAACCGGTATATGCGTGATGCTTATGCATATTTCAGGACTTGGAAGGGTGGGTTTTTATTGACTGAGGAAGTAACAAAAAGGTCCTTGGGGTGTTAGCGGAAGAAACGTTTATCTGGTAGAACGGAAATTGATAGTACCAAGATGGTCAGTTCCATATTTGTTAATTTAGAGGATAAAATTTTTAGGCAAATGAGGATTCTAGGATTTCTATGTGCTGCAGTTGCACAAGCAATTTTGATTTGTACACTGATGGATGGCAATGGCATACTCAAATATGTATATTAGCGAGCAGAATGGAAGAGGCTTTCCAATTTTTCTAATTTCACCTTCTTACTTCCCATGTTTTCTTGAATTTCTTTGCCCTCTATGATGAATTTAATTGTAACTAAACAATACAGGCCTGTGGTTTTGGTAATCGGTAAGGTTTTAAAAATGAAAAATAAAACAAAAATTTATTCACTCTTCAGTTTTATTTCTCTGCCTTCCTAATACACGAAAATTAAAAAAGCTATTTTCTTTTCTTTTTTTTTTACCATTTTCACAATCTCATCTTAATTAGATATATTATAGAGTTATTTAATAGTAATTATTAATAAAATTATAATTTTTAAATGTCTAATTCCTTATGTATAGTTAACTTGCTTTTCCTATTGAAAATGACACAGCCTAATTTCTCTGTTTTTATTCTTAAGTGGTTCTTTTTAATAAAAATATACAATTATATTTTAAAAATAAGGATATGCTTAGTTATTTTGAAAAAAAAAATTTTAAATTAATTATCTACTATTTAAAGGCCATAACTGTATATAAATAATTCTGTCAAATATAAAGTTAAATTTTTTACTGAATAATATCACTTCAATAATTGTTAATAATATAATAATATAATTAGTAGCTATTTATTTATTATGATATTTAAATATTGCATAAGATACAAAAATTAAACATTATTAAATAATTTATTAGTATAAAAATTTCAAAAAAAAAGTTAATAACATTAAAAATAATTTGGTATCGATTAAATATCAATTTTTAATAATCTTTAAAAAATCAAATATGTTTATTATTGTATTTATACGAAATTTATGATTATTTTATTTTAATTAGTATTTGTTAGTAGTTAATATCATTAACTAATAATCTATAACATTAAGATAAAATTACAATTAACATTAATTTATCTACCACTATTATTTAATATATATTTTATTTTTAACGATAACCACTTTACTACATTTATACAATCAATTTTTACAAAATAAAATTAAAATTATGCAAAGAAAATAGAAATAACATTAAAAAAAAGTAAAATCAAACTAAGATTAAAATCATCCAACACAGCCTTGGCACAAGACTCATTTAAACCTTAAAATTTATACTAAAATATGAGTCAAATCTTAATATTTTATAATATTTAAATCAAACTTTAACTTTATCAGAACATTCAAAAGAATTCTAATATTTGTAAAATGTTTAAAAT
This sequence comes from Pinacopodium congolense, assembly GCA_028565735.1. Classification (NCBI taxonomy): domain Eukaryota; kingdom Viridiplantae; phylum Streptophyta; class Magnoliopsida; order Malpighiales; family Erythroxylaceae; genus Pinacopodium; species Pinacopodium congolense. Next base: position 10,754,382 of record JAOXYD010000004.1, on the reverse strand, counting down.
AGACTTTACTCTTAAATTTAACTGTTAATTATCACGTGACAACACGTTATATTG
>JAOXYD010000004.1:10727651-10746103 GCA_028565735.1 Pinacopodium congolense | reverse complement strand
ATTCTTCTAAAAAAAATTTTATAAAAAAAAACTCTACTAATAAAAGATTTATTAAAATAAGGTCATCTAAACCGTCAATACTTGAAAAAGTTAAAACAGATAATAATAAAATATTGTTCACTTGCCCGCATTCCTCTTGGCTACTTACTCTAGGTAAATAAAAATAAAAAAGTCGAATGTCCCATGGCCTTTTTCTGGAAAGGAAAATAGGAACACATAAATTATAAGTATTTTTCTGTGGGAAACAAAAGAAAACTGAAACGGAAACGGAAGCGGAATCGAGGGTTGTATTGTGATAATTGCCGGGAGGCATACGCTTTCTCTAATCACACGCAGTTTCCTTTCCCCTCCTCCTCTCCCCTCCCCTTCCCTATCCCCTACTGATGTCCAAAGTCCTTTAAACGCTGCTCAACGCAATCCCTCTTCCGTTTCTCACTTTTTAAGTTTTCTGGCTTTCGGATTCAATTATTTGGTGTTTTGATTTTAAACAACAGCCACATACGCACACAGTCTCTCTTTCTCTATCTATGGAGGCCATACAGAGCCGAGTAGAGTCGTGGATGAGAGAGCAGAGGGCCAAAATCATAAAACTCTCCTGGAGCCCGCTCCAGTGGAGAATGCGGTGGCCACCGTGGATCATCAGCGACAGAGAGCAGAGAAAACAAAGTCAATTGGAGTACGAGCGCCGCAAAAAACAGCTCCAAGATCTCTGCCTTGCCCTTAAGGCCGACTCCGTCGCAGACTTGCAGGATATTCTCTGTTGCATGGTCCTTTCTGAATGCGTTTATAAGGTCAACCAACTTACAACTCTATCCCCACCCTTACCCCCTCCTTTTTGTTTTTCTTTTTGTAGTTTGCTTTATATATATATATATATAACGAAATTAATAAGCTGGTGTGAAGGATAAGTGAAGGCATTTGAGAATTGGCCGAGGTTTCTTAAGGTTTAATTTAGGTTAATGGAAATTATTGTGTTTTGGATTTTAATATTTTGGGCTTCATTGGATTGAAGAGTTCTGCAGCGATTTTCAGATTCTTCACTCTTAACTCCACTTCTTATTACTCATTATTCAATTTGTTCAATACTTTGTTATGGCCTAATTAACCAAAGTAGGGGGCTTGAAAACTATACAGTCGTGACTGATCACACTGTCTGATCGAATGCGGAATAGCTGTGGCCGTGCTGATTGGTGACGCATTGAAATTCCGTCACTCATTGACAGTCATTTGTTTGGTTGTGGATTCTCTTGTTTCTCTTTCTCTTCCCCCTTTGCAATTACAGGAAGTTGAGGGGAATTTGGTGTATCAAATCCTTCTTAGATTGGTTTGTTTTCGGAGCATAAGATCTAGTTCTGGGAATTAGAGATTATTCATTTGTTATAAATGGCATCTGAATTAATCCAAATTTCATGAAATAAATGTTTGAAGAATCTTATTAGGTGAAGTTTTGTGCTTCCAAAACTTGCTTCCTTGACTTTTCCTTGTATCAGTAGCTCATGGAATAAGATGTAGAGAAAATGCAAAAATAAGCTCTTGATGTTCTGGACTTGGTTTCATGAGTCATACTTCCCATGAAGCCTTTACAAGTCTGAGAATTTCCTTCACCGACATTTACACGGTTTAATGCCCGTGGTTGTTTTTCAGTATTCATTGCAATTCTACTGTTTAGATGGAAGCATTCATGGACTTTGAGCCTTAGCAAGTTTCATACATCTGCCTAATAAATTTAGAATCTTTAAAGTTCTCATAATCTTGTCTACACGAGCTAGTTGGTTAAAGTGACACAATAATGATACAAAATGGCTTTTCATTCTCTGCTAGGAGTATATAGGGGAGGTACTTAAGGAACTAACTCTTACATTAGGATCTTGTTTTCTAAATGTTCAAGGTGGAATATTGTTATGAATATTGTCCAAATGGAGATGTTTGCAATTCTCCTACTTACGATATGGCTTTGTTGCATGGTAGAGACCAGCTAGTGAGATGGTTCGAGCTGTGAACAGATTTAAGGCTGATTTTGGCGGGCAAGTTGTTTCCTTGGAGCGAGTGCAGCCCTCATCTGACCATGTTCCTCACAGGTTTTCTAAGCTTTTAGTAATTGATTGTTTATGTATCACTCTTTACTTACCAATCACTAAATTCCAGTTTTTTATGTCTGTTAGTTGTTCCTTAACTTTCTTATTTTTCTCTTCTCAATAAGTTGTGTTAATGTTTGCATTTTTCAATTCTTATGCTTTACAAGTTTGAGGATACTAAAGATGTTGATCTACTGTTGTCATTTTAAAGATAAGTTCTTTCTCATTTTAACTTTCCATGCATGATGTGAAAAAATTTAATCTCATCCAATTATGTAGAAGCTTCATGTGATTTTGATCTGCAAAATAAATGGTTGGAGTCTTGTCTGTGACGTGTCATCTATTTTTCTCGTCATGCCTGAGCATGTACATTTCTTTCAGGATGCTTTACTTGTTTCTTTCCCAAGTGGCATTATTCCTTGTCAATGCATTATAGCTTCTTTTCATTTTTCCTGCCGAAGGTACCTATTGGCTGAAGCAGGTGACACATTGTTTGCATCCTTTGTTGGAACAAAGCAGTACAAGTAAGCTCTATAACTTTCCTTGATCAGTTGACAACCTTATATCTTTTACATGGCGTTTGACCTAGTTCTTATAATCAGGGATGTTGTGGCTGATGTAAATATACTACAAGGTGCTATATTTCATGATGATATAGTGGAGGATACTGCCAAGGCAGAAGCTATTGAGTCTAGACAAGGTGAAAATCACAAAGGAAATGAGGAAAATCAGCGGAATTCACTTGAATCAAAACCTAAACAAATGAAAGATCAACCTAAGCCTGCTGCTCATCGAGTAACTTCTCAGTCTCATTTTTGTCATATTTTCTAATATGGCGTGATACGCGTGCATTAACGTGATCCTTTTTTCTCATTCATATTTTTGATACTGCTGATGTATCAACTCAAATTTATCCTTATTTGATTTTTGGTTTTGTTGAACTTTGGTATTAGGGATTCTTAGCTCGTGCTAAAGGGATACCTGCTTTAGAGTTGTACAGGCTTGCACAAAAGAAGAACCGAAAACTTGTACTATGTGGACATTCACTTGGTGGTGCAGTAAGTTGATCACTTCATGATCTGTACCAGAGATTTCTTTCTGTTTCCATATGTCTCATCTTTTCAACTTCCTAACTATTTAGGTAGCAGCATTAGCTACACTGGCTATTCTGAGGGTTGTTGCTGCATCATCTTCATTGAAAGAAAATCAAAAGGTTAGCATTAAATGCATAACCTTTTCTCAGCCGCCAGTTGGAAATGCTGCTTTAAGAGAGTATGTCTCCTTTCCTCTTCCAATAGTGATTTCGATCCTCTCTTAAGATAACAAAAGATATTTCTATCATATATTGACTCACTTATGGAATAATCAGACCAGTGCATTCAAATATGACTTATTCTATCTTCTCCTTTACCAATTCTATAGTTATGTCCATGAAAAAGGCTGGCAGCACTATTTTAAGAGTTATTGCATTCCTGAAGATTTGGTTCCTCGCATCCTATCTCCTGCATATTTTCATCATTATAGTGCCCAACCTTTGTCTACAAATGCTGAGGTTGAAAGTAGAAATGAAATGGTCCCAAAAAGCAAGGGAGGGCTAGGAAAACCAAGGGCACGAGAGCTGAAAGAGAACGGAAGGGAGCAGTTAGTTCTGGGTTTAGGTCCTGTTCAGACTTCGTTTTGGAGACTTTCAAGGCTTGTTCCTCTTGAGGGATTAAGAAGGCAACTCAACGAGTACACAGGAATGCAAGTTGATCTTACAGATACATCTTCAACCAGGAATCCTGCTGGAACATCTTCCCTTCAGGATATAGTAGCTGAACCCCAGTCTCTTGAGATCCAAGAAGGTTCTGATGGCATATCTCTTAAACCAATAACTGAGACCGATTCTCAGTCACCTGATGATGGAATAGCTGTCCAATCAACTGAAAAAACAAACAGTATGAATGGGGATGGAAGAAACTGGCGTCAAGTTCCTTATTTACCATCATATGTCCCATTTGGTCAGGTGAGAAAGCGAAGTGTTGCTTCATTTAAAAGTATTGCCTGTTCTCTTAAAGTCCAGATGGTGGAAAGCTGTCTGAAAACTTTTGAAGACACTGGTTTTAAATCGATTGCTACTTGCTATTTCTTTAGGTTTGTCGTAATGATAAATCTTTACGTTGGATTGAGAGCCATGACTACTATAATTCAGATCAATGGATGTATAATGATCCTTCCTCGGTTGTTCCTCTTTCTTTCATCTTTGGCCTTAATACAATTATTATTTCATATATTTGTACTGAATGTTTTATATAGGAATGAAATCCTGATGAAGGTTGTTTGTGCTGGCTGTGATCTAAAGTAATCATTGCAAAGGGGGCAGTGACTTTATGGGTTTTTCAAATTTCCTTGATTCTTTTTGTGTATGCAATGCATAAGCTTGCACTGTAACGTCTTTACTGGTACTATTTTCTTGAATTTTATTAAGGAGTTGTACATTCTAGTGAATGAATGGTCTTACCTTAAGAACATGGTATATGCATTCATCTCACTTTTGGTACTTTAATGATCTTAATATGCTCCACATATTTTGTTATGCGAATAATTGAGTGATGTTTTGCAACAGTTATATCTGTTGATGAATTCTTCAGTGGAATTATTATCGGGTGCAGAGTATTCAAAATTGACATCGGTATGAGTTTCCTTTGTATAGCTTCAATTAATATCTTACGATTCAATTTCTTTATCTATGATAAATAGAGAATCAGGCCTGGCATAAATTTACATGATTCTGAGAAGTATACCGAGTATTGGTGGTAGTTATTATGGGGTCTCTCATTTTGTTTGCTTTGTTTTGGCAAAGATATGTTCAGGTCAGATCTGTAATTGCTGAGCTAAGGGAACGATTCCAGTCACATTCAATGAAGTCATATAGGTCTCGATTTCAGAGGTATTGTAGAGTTGCCTATTGTTTCTCAAGTTAAGAAAGCATAAATTGAAAACTTATGCTTTCTTGTGCAGAATTTATGACATGTGCATGGATGATGGTGGTTCATCTTTCCTAGGAATGGTGCAAGTGCCACAGCTTCCACATTTACAACAGTGGCTTGGCCTTGCAGTTGCTGGAGCTGTAGATCTTGCACATATTGTAGAGTCACCAGTTATTCGTACAGCTACTTCAATTGCTCCTCTTGGATGGAGTGGGTTTCCTAGTGAGAAGAATGGAGAACTATTAAAAGTTGATATCACAGGTTTTGGATTGCATCTTTGTACCCTGGTTCATGCTCAAGTGAATGGTAGCTGGTACTATACTGCCTTTTCTTACTTATTAGTTTTCTTTTGACTTTTTTCTGATGTCAAGCGTCAACTACGATTTCCATTTACTTTGTTTTAATAAATCTTACTCACATACAAAAACCTTAAATCTCCCTAAAAAATGTGCTTGTTGACATTGACTTCTTAGTATGCCAATGCTCCAGGGGGCATCATGATGATTTCTTATCATTTTCTACGCCATATTTACTGTGCATGAACTGAATGTTTCTGACCATATGTGTATCCATTCAATAACTTGACCTACCGGGAAAAGTTGCTCATGATGCATTTCATTTTGTGGATACATCCATGTGAAAAGTTTTCTTCCACTATGCATACTTTAACTTGTTGGAAAACCTTTTTTTTAAAGGTAATATGTCTGAAAACTTGTATGAGAAGTTATTAAAATCATTTTCTTATCTTTGTTAAATGTCACGTAAGAAGTAAATAGTGTGCTTATCCTTTTGGCCTAATTTTACCTAAGGCATATATTTTTCCCATCCAGGTGTTCAACTAAAGTGGAATCATTTCCTTCAACACCCAGCTACTCTTCCAATTATGGAGTGCAATCAGAACTACAGAAGATGAGGATTCTAGTTGGAGCTCCACTAAGGCGACCACCAAAGCATCTGATAGTGGCAGATCCTTTGATGCCTCTTTTTCCTTCTATAGAATCAGATGCTGTTAATCATAATCGAGAGCCTATTTTAACAGAAGATAAGAATATCCTCTGTCCAGAAGGTCTGAGAGATGTATACGTTTTCTGCACAAGTGATTTTGCTACTGTCTCAAGGGAGGTTTATGTTAGAACTCGTAGAGTGCGATTGCTTGGCCTTGAGGTGATTAGCATTGTGGATTCCAATTAAAAAAGGGGGTTCTGGTTTCTTATTAGTTTCTGCCCATGCATATTACAGATAGTCTATTGTGCAGGGTGCCGGTAAAACTTCATTGTTTAAGGCAATTATGGGTCAATGCAGACAAATGGCTATCACTAACTTTGATAATATGCACATGGAGGCTGATGTTCAAGAAGGAATTGCTAGTGGTATTTGCTACTCTGATGCAATGGGTGTAAATTTGCAGGTATGTTTCTGTTCATATAAAACTAATTTCTATGCCCTTGTATAACAATGTGTAGAGCATTAAATACGTACCATGTGGTGGAATGCTTTATTACTTTCTATTGACTGCGACATGATCCCACTCCATTGCATTTCTAGTACCTGCATCTGAACTTGCTGATGAGTATTGAGAGATCAGATGATTACTAATATCCCACTGGAGCAACTAGCTAGATACATAATAGACATGACATGATTTCGTGACATGTATTTATACTACGATATGGAAGGCCAGTGCAGGGGGGTCTTTGAGTTTGTATTGGTGATGATCTTGTGAGTGTCTTATCTTACGTGATGCCATATCATATTTAAGAATTTTATCTTGTGGGCTTTGGGGATTTCTGCTGCAGGAGCTGAATTCAGAGGCCTCGCGCTTCAGGGATGAATTGTGGATGGGAATTCGTGACCTCAGAAGGAAGACAGATCTGGTTATTCTTGTGCATAACCTGTCCCATAAAATTCCATGGTCCAGTAATGCAAATTCTTCACAACAAAAGCCAGTCCTTTCCCTCTTGTTAGACGAGGCCAAAGCCCTTGGAATTCCCTGGGTTCTTGCCATAACAAACAAATTTTCTGTCAGTGCTCACCACCAAAAAGCAGCAATTGACAGTGTCTTGCAGGCATACCAAGCATCTCCGAGTACCACAGAAGTAGTCAATTCCTGCCCTTATGTTATACCGAGTGCTGCTGCAAGTGCATCCTTGTCATGGATTGCGACTGGTGGAGATTCTGAAGTAAGGATGGCTGCTCAAAAGCTTATGTTCGGACCAATTAATTTTTTCCGAAGGCCATTTCAGAAGAAAGACACAATTTTGGCCATTGAGGGTGTTAACTCGCTTTGTCAACTTGTTCACCGGGTGTTGTGCAGTCATGAAGAAGCCTCTCTGGAGGTAAAATATTTAAGTCCAAAATATTTGTGTACACCATTCTTGTTTTTGCTTGTATCCTCGTGTGAATGACATTGAGGAGGCCTAGTTACCCTCATGAATTGTCAGTGAGGAGTGCCTCACATTCATTTTTGCTGGCACTAAGGATATTCAGTAGCCAATTTACTCTATGTCCATGTTTTAATTGAATTTTTTGGAATGGGTGTCACATGTATCACACTGGAGCGAATGGGTAGCTGCTAACATTTTTGGCAGCGGTTTTTAGCTTCTAATGCACTGCAGAATAGTCATTGGTCAATGATTACATTGCTTATCTATAATGTGTCGACTATTCCAGTGAGCTGGACAAGTAGATGATCATTGGGTCTCAAAGAGGAAATGAAGTGGGGATTCTGGTTGTGTTTTTTTTTATAAAATTTTTTAACATAATTATTCCATAATGTAGAACTCATAATTCTTTTATTTCATTCAAGGAACTTGCCAAGGACAGGCTTTCGGTGGAGCTAGATCGAGAACATGCATTGGCATTGGCAAGAAGTCGAGACTCAAAAGGGAAAGCATCTTCGACCACAGCTGCAACTGTGGGTGCCTCCATTGGGGCTGGCCTTGGCATTATTTTGGCTGTCGTCATGGGTGCAGCCTCTGCTTTGCGGAAGCCTTGAATGTCGCTTTTGGTAGTCTAGGTTCTAAACTAATAGAGCAATTAGCAGGCCATTTGTTTATCTGATTGATGTAAATTAACTTAAAGAAAATTAATTAATTTTTAAATATTTTTATGGCGCTGAGGATCGTTATAGGTGATCCAAAGTGACATGTATGATTTCTAGTAAAAGGAATATGCCAAGCTACATAATTTCTCTTTCAGGAAACAATAAAGGTTGTCTAATCTACTACAAAGAAAAAGATGAATTACAGAATGAAAGAAAACTGGATGGTGATTTTAGGGTTTCTCCCTTATCTTGGTTAATAGCGGCATTTATTCGCATGGTTGTGCTCTACCAGCCTTTCTCTTTGTTCTTCCCTTTTTTTCCTCCTTGTTCGCTTTTCCATCTTAGCCTTCGATTAGATCTAATCCCCACTTCCTCCTCGATCTTAGAATTGGTGGTCCTTTTGTCTATTTAAGTTTCCTTTTTCCCTTCTTCTCTGTCGGCAATCTTTTTCTTCTGGCCTTTCCTTTTTTGTTTCTTCCATCCTTTCCCTCCATGCTCTCCTTTGGCTTCTCCCATTCGTTTAAAGTTTGTTGCTTTCCTTTCTTAGTGATGGGTGAGCCTTTTCCCTCTCTTTCTCGAGCTCTCTTTGGCAGGCTGTCGTTGGCGAGTGAAGCCCCTTTTGATGATGTGGTTAGGGATTCTTTCTCTCTAGTCGCTCATGATGATGGTGGGCTGTGCCACTTATAGACACTGGTGCTCCATCAATGGATGGGCCTTGGTCAAAGAAAACTTGGAAGTAAGTTCTCAGTGACGACCAGCCATTTGACTCTATGTTAAAATAGTGTCCCCCTATTTGGATCAATGGTAAGTTCATTGTGTCTCTTCCCGTTCATATTTTTCAAAAAGGAGCTCAGAAATAAAATTCGTTATTAATTGGTTTCTTTCAGGGCAAGCATTTGGGTTACTTAGTAGTTCACCAGTGGGCATGCTAGCAGTGGTGAAAGGCTGGTCTTATGGATGTTATGATTAATGAAGATGACATGTTTCTGTTCAAGTTTTATTCTTTGGATCAAGTTGTCAAAGTTTTGGAGGCAGGTTCATGGTATATTAATAGCACAATCATCTTCCTACAGAAGTGGAAACCTGGAATTCGTATGTAGGATTTGCAATCCAAACAGGTGCTGATTTAGATAAAATATCCACAAAGTGTCGTTAGAATACTGGACTACTGATAGTTTAAGCCATTTAGCTAGCTATGTGGGGAAGCCAATTTGTCTTGATGAGTATGCTACTAAAATGAAGGGGGCAAGTTATGTAAGAGCTTGTGTGTTGGTTGATATTCCACAAAGCCTTACTAGAAGTCATCTTTCTGTCTCATTTGGATGAAAACAGTGAGGTTTTTGAAGACCAAGTTACTATTTCTTATTCCTGGAAACCAAAATCAAGAACCATCTGGCGACTTATGAGAAGAATTATTCCAAACTGATTACTATGATGAACTAATGCAAATAAATAGTAATAATGATGGTTCTCAGAATGGACCAGATGTTATTCCCCCAGTATTAGAACATGCTAATAACCATCCTCTAAATGATACTACGGAGAGGCATTCTCTTGAGCAACATACTAGTCCCGACACGAATGGTCCAATTATGATACAAAGTCCTCAAAGTCATAAGTTACAACATTTTGATAATACCTAAAGCAGTCCAGGTGCTTCTCTAAGTAGCACTCCTTCTCAGACTCTAGATGCTTCACAAGTGCAAGTTACTAGCTAACATTCCAAGTGTCGGTGTAAATGCAGAGTTAGTATGTTCTTAAATTGATAATTCCCAGAAGGTAGGCGTGTCACCTTTGGTGGTCAAGGACACTCAGAATGTACCTTAAGGAAACTATCCAAATCCTATTAGTCAGTAGACAGAGTCTCTTCTTCTCAAGAAAGCTTGCTTATTGGAGAAGGGATTAATTCTATTCATCGAAGGAAATCCAAGAAAAAGAAAAAGACCACATCTTTTTTGAATTAATATGTCTATTATCTCTTGGAATATTAGAGGGATCAATGCTCCCTTAAACCAATTGGCTATCTTAAATTTTCTTTGAATTCATAAGCCCAATCTTGTAGGTTAACTGGAAACTAAACTTAATGAAGAAAAGTGCAGGAAGCTTTCTTTCTTTGCTTCTCATTGGCAAGTGATTACCAATCATCGAGCTCATCCATATGGACACATAGTAGTTATATATAGCTCCAATTGTTATTAGGCTAACTCTATTTTCATTTTCGATTAGGCTATTCATCTCCTAATTAAGTTGAGAGGAAATCCTCTTCTCTCTTTCGAACTCATCTTTGTTTATGCATATAATTATGAATTTCAAAGGCATAGTTTATGGACGTTGCTAAGAAATCTAGCAGCTAACATTCGCCTGCCATGGATTTTTATTGGTGATTTCAACAGTATCATATACTCTCATGAATCTAAAGGTAGCATCCATACCCCCTCTCTTTCTAATGATTTCAGAGATTGTGTGCACTCCATAGGTGTTACCGATTTGAAGATTGACGGAGGTTTTTTCACTTGATCAAATAAGAGACAAGGTGCCTCTTTTATTAGGAGAAAACTGGATCGTGCTCTTATAAATCAATGTTGGCTTTCTAAATTTCCTAATAGTAAGGTTACTCTTCTCCCTCAGTTTATTTTAGATCATTTGCCTATTCATATTCAGGGTATTCTCAATTTTCATTACTTGCATTTTCTTTTTCGATTTAACAATTATCTGTCTAAGATTGATGGTTTTCATGAGGCTGTTAAGCGGGGTTTGGATCATCAAGTTTATGGCTTTAAATTGTTTCAATTCACCAAGAAGATGCTTGCTATTAAGGAGGAACTCAAGAGGTTGAATACAAATCATGTTGGTAACACTAATCAAACCATTGATAGAGCAAGGAAGAGCTAACTCAGATTTAAGCTATGCTAAATCTTCATCCTAGTGATCATCACATTCAATGTCAAGAAAAATAAAAAAAGCTCTCATAAATTACACCCATGCTTTGAATAATCACTATAGTCTTATTTAAGCAGTGATCTCGGATCCAATAGATGACTGATGGTGATCGTAATACAAAGTTTTTTCATGCTAAGGTAATGGCCAGGAAAAATAGAAACTGAATTGTGTCTTTATGCAAAGATGATGGTACCATAGCTCAGTCTCAAGATGATCTTTTGAAGGAGGTGGTTCAATACTTTCAAAGGCAGTATAGCAGATCTTCTCATAGTGAAGGGAGTTAGACTAGTTTTAACTTGCAATCTCTCTTCCACAATCAATTATCTAATTAGGATCAAGATATTTTAGGCAAACCACTAACAACCATAGATGTTAAGGAAGCCCTTTTTGCTCTCAAACCTGACAAAGCATCTGGGCCTGAATGGCTTTAATGCCTTTTTTTTTTCAAGAATCGTGGCTTCTTGTTAAGGATATCTTCGCAAATGTAGTGTTAGAGTTATTTACCATGGGTAAGATGCTCAAGCAAATCAATTTGAATTACATTACTTTGATTCCGAAAGTGGATGTCCTTAGTTCTTTGCAGGAATTTTTGACTTATATCTTACCGTAATACCATATACAAGGTCATTTCGAAAATTTTGGTTGACGGACTTAAAAGGATCATCAATCCTTTTATTAACCAAACATAAGGAGCTTATATCAAAGGTAGACTTATTAGAGATAATATCATGCTTGCTTAGGAATTCTTCAAGAATTATAATAGGAAATAGTCCAAGAAAGATTATGCAACCAAAGTTAATTTCAAAAAAGCTTATAACTCCAGCAACTGGTCTTTTCTTCTCAATGCTCTACAAGCTATTAGATGTCTAGTAATTCATATTTGCTGGGTTGAGTAATGCATCAAGATAGTTTCTTATCAAGTTCTTGTAAATGGACAACCTTCAAGCTTAATCTTAAGTGGTCGGGGTATTAGACAGGGATGTGCCTTATCTCCCTACCTTTTTGCTTTAGCAATGGAAGTCCATATTCAAATTTTGCATCATACTATAAGTCAAGACAACAACTTTTGTTATCATTCCAAATGTAAGCAGTTGAAAATATGTTGTTTGTCTTTTGTTGATGATCTTATCCTTTTCTCTAAAGTTAATCATGCTTTAGTTAGCTGTTTAATAGTTGGTCTCCGTACCTTCAATGAGTTGTCTAGTCTAGAAGTGAATGAAATCATAGGTCAAATTTTCATAGCCCGACAAGCTCATCCCATTTTAGCTTGGCTGCACTCTGTTACAGGTATTAAATATGATGATCTTCCTTTTACTTATTTTGGTATTCCTATTTCCTCTCAAAGACCTTCTAAATAGGATTTTCTTCCTCTTATTAAAAAACTTCAGCAACGGTTAATGAGTTAGTGTAACCACGTTCTATCCTTAGCTGGTCAAGTTCAGATGATTAAATCTATAGTTACAAGTATGCATGTTTATTGGACTTCTCATATTTTTTCCCCTGCCTACATCATTAAAATGATTGAGCAAATGATGAAACATTTTATTTAGGTTGGGGATCTCACTAAAAAGGCTATAGACAAGATTAAATAGTCTTTTGTGTTATCCAAAAAATGGAGTTTTTGGTCTTGTTTCTATTTGGACTACTAACAAGACTCTAATGGCTAAGTGAATTTAGAGACTTCTAGTAGATAAGGAGGCTTTATGGGTCAAGTGGTTGCACACTCATTATCTTAGAAATGAAAGTTTCTGGACCATCTCTCATAGGTATGATTCTTCTTAGACAGTATGTAATTTGATCAAGATGAGGGACACTATTCGTACGAAAATTAGTGTTAAACCAGGGGCTAGAAAAGATTACTTTTTTTGGCATGATGATTAGCTTAACAAAGGTAATTTATTTGATTTTCATGATCTTCAGTGGGTTTGTACGCTCATTCCTAATCATATTAAGCTTGTAGATGCCTTTGTTTATTATTCCTATATATTTTTCTATCTTTTGCCCACCTCTAGTTTCAAGGATGACTTGTTTAGCTTTCGGCTTGATGTGTCTAGAGAAGACTAGTACATCTGGAATAATCATGCTTTTGGTTTGTTTACTAATTGATCTTGTAGAAATTTTTTTAGAGATCCCTTCCTTAAAGTCCCTTGGTTTTCTATAGTTTAGTGTCCTCTTTCCATCCCCAAAGCAGCTATTATTATGTGGCTTGCAATTAAGAATTGCCTTAGCACTGCAGATGGAATCAATAGGTTTTTAAATATTCCCACTGCTTGTGCTCTTTGTAGAAATGATTCGGAGACCATTGATCACCAATTTTTTTTATTACTCTTACACCAATCAAGTATGGTTAGTTATTCAACGTCTGTGTGGCATCATTGCTCCTTCTAGAACTTTACAAGGTATTATTGATTGGTTCATCCATCATAGTTCTTTGCAGGCTTGTGATATTGAGATTGCTAAATTGATTATATAAAATTTCGATGAGTCATTATTTTTGAAAATGAAGAAGACATTTTCAATAATGATGTTGTTAGTCTTGGATTAATTTTCCTATAATTATATACTAATTTGAGAAAATTGAATGATTGGTTTGTTTGAGGACAAGAAAAATCTTAAGCGTAGGGGAGTTGTTAGGGGTCAAATTCATAGTATTTTTAGATGTTATTTGTTGTATATTTACCCCTATTTCAGTGCTTAATTGTTTAATTAATGTTTAGAAATGTTCAATTTGTAGATTGATATGAATAATTGGAGAAATGTGCAAAAAGATCAAAGGACACAATTCTAGACCATTAATGGCAATTTGCTAGCCTACTGTTGATGGATCGTAGGCCAGCATTGAACGAGTTAAAATTTGCATGCTAATGGTGGGCTGTTCATCCTATAATGGATGCATTATAGATCGGTGCAGACCACCGTTGAAACGCGTACAGATGTTTTCTTAGTAGATTCTTCAACAATTGTGACTTGTCTTCTTCCTCCACTTGCAGCAACTCTAACCCTATAAATAGAGGACCTCTCTAGACATTCTAAGCATCAAATTTAGGATCAAATCATGTTTTTCTTTCTTTAGTTTTCAGATCAAAGTAGTTTTTAGGTTGTTTTTATTTTCAATTTTTCGTAATTTGAGATTTTCAGATTGTTTGAAGTTCCAGCAACTGTAATAACGTATTTCAGAGTTAGATAACCATCGGGGGATGTGATTTGATTCATTCTAAACTCTTAATTTCATGTATTATTGTTTTTAATTTGAATTAATCAAAGTATTGTTGCTTAAGTTATATTTATTATGTTCTTTGATTAATTGTTGTTCTTAAAGTTTAATTTAAGTTAAGTTATTAAGCTGAATCTGTTTATGGATGGTTAATTGTGTTAATGTATGATTAATGCATGATTAGTGAATTAATATTTGATTATTGAATGCTTAATACTTGTATTGAGTTGATCACTTAGGATATTGCTATCAAATAATCTAGGATCCGACAGTCTCTACCTAGGTTATTAAAAACATCAATAAACAACGTAGTTTAAATCAATGAACTAACGAAAGGTTGGTTGATCAAGAGAGTGCTAGTCTTGGATTAGGATCATTTAGGACTAGACTTCTTGAACTTTAAGCCTATTATCTAAGTTTGAAGCATAACTAAACCCCAGGATATGACCAATAGAGATAAGTCAGTGTCTTAACCATATCACTACCTTATTTTCGAGAAGACCTTAGATTAAGCATCACTGATCTTTAAATCAATTAAATCATAAACCACCAAAGCTTAATTAAATAATTTAGGAAAAGAAACTTGTGACTCTTTTACAATTGATTGGAAGTTTTTCTAGGCTTTTTAGATTAGATTTTAGTTATTTATTTTTTAAAATCATAAAGCTGATTGTTCTGTAGATAATTGTAATCCGATTGACCTAGTACTTATATCATATAAACTCCCTTGTGAGATCGATACTCGGATCCTTAAATATACTCCATTTTAATACTTAATTCGATCGGTATGCTTGCTAAAATACTGGTCTTGAATTAATTATTAAATCGTGCATTGAAAGATAGATTAATTTGAGCTAATTCTGTATATGGCCAACCGCAATCAATCCTTTAATATTGTAGGCCAATAGAAACCGAACGCTAACACCTTATGTGCAATTCTAGTAGGGCCAAAATGTCTTCTAATTTCTCTTGAATGACAATGACCTAGAATTGAAGGCAATTATTCAGTAGGAATACATCTCCGAATGATTCCATTAGCACATATATTGTAAAGAAAAAGGTCATATCAAAGGTATTTCTTGATTTCATAAAAGAACTTCTTCTTCTTCTGTTGGTACGAGAAGTCAGGAGGTATAACATTAGAAACCAAATAATTCACTATGTCTGAATACTAAGGTAAAGTAAGCATGGCGAGCAAATGCTCTTCAGGGAAAAACATCCTTGATGTCTTGGTCTTCCTCTTTCTCCATCACTTCATATGAATGAGATAAATGATTAACTACAAATTTTTCTTTTTTTTCTTATCTTTAATTTCGATGTCAAACTCCTATAAGAGAAGAATACATCGAATCAAATGTGGCTTAGCGTCTAGCTTATTCATAAAGTATTTCAAAGCAGAATGATTCGTATAGACTATAACCTTTGAAAGCACCAAGTAGGACTGAAACTTGTCGAAAGCAAACACTATTACTAACATTTCCTTCTATGTAGTGGTGTAATTCCTTTGAGCATCATTCAAAGTGTGACTTGCATCATAAATTGGATGGAAAATTTTTCCATGACTTTGTCCTAATGCTATACTAACTAAAAAATCACTAGCATCACATATCAATTCGAAAGGAAGAGACTAGTTAGGTGATACCAAAATAGGTAAACTAGTGAGCTTCTCCTTTAATAATTTAAAAGAATGCATACACTTATCATCAAAGTTAAAGATTACGTCTTTGGTTAAAAGTTCAGTAAAGGGCTTCGCTATCTTAGAAAAATCCTTGATAAAGTACCTATAGAATCTAGCATGTATGGGAAAGATATGAATTGCTCTATTCAAATTAGGATGTGGAAGTTGAGCAATTATTTCTGCTTTTGCTGAATCTACTTCAATTCCCTTGAAATCTTATAACCCAAAACTATGCACTCTTGTGCTATAAAATGTCATTTTTCTGAATTTAAGACTAAGTCTCTTCACATCTTCTCAAAACTTTATCCAAATTTTATAAACATGCATCAAAATAAGTATCAAATACTGAAAAGTTATCCATAAATACTCCGATGCAAGTTTCAATAATATCCACAAAAATTGTTATCATGCAGTGTTGAAATTTGTGAGAGGCATTACATAAGCCAAAAGTCATGTGTCTATATGTATAGGTGCCATAAGGAAAAGTGAATGTCGTCTTTTACTGGTCCTCAAGGGCAACAGGAATTTGCAAGTATCCATTGTATCCATCGAAAGTACAATGAAAACTATGCCCAGCCAATATTTTAATAACTTAAGCTATAAATGGTAAAGTAAAGTAATCCTTTCTTGTGGCATCATTCAATTAGCCATGGTCAATGAATATATGCCAACCTGTTACTTTCCCTGTGGCAATAAGTTTATCTTGATCATTCTTCATAAAAGTGGTTCCTCCCTTCTTTGGTACTACCTGAAATGGACTAACCTATGTATAATTAAATATCGGGAAGATAATACCAACATCTAAGAGCTTAAGTACTTCATTCTTTACCACTTCATTTATATTCAGATTAAGTCTATGCTGCGACTGGACCAAAGCTTTACTTCCTTCTTCCATGAATATTCTATGAGTACAAATAGAATGACTTAATCGTTTAATGTTAGTTAGGGTATAACCTATAGCATTCTGATGCTCTCTAAACACTTTCAACATTCTGTCTTCCATCGTATCAGTCAATGATGATGATATGATCATAAGCAATTATGATAGAAGTTGTAAAAGGCATATTTCAAGTGTGAGGGAAGAGGTTTCAACTCAAGAGTTGGAAGCTCCTCAATTGATGACCTTGGAAGGGATTGAACTGGCCTATCTAGAGGTTTAAACATTCTAGATTGAGTTTAATTGGAGGTTTCCTTTCCGACTTCTAATTGCTCCAATGCTTATATGACTTCCTCTTCCTCGACTTCTAAAGAACTTAAATGAATTAAAGCCTTCTGTAATGAATCTTAGCAAAGATACTCGAATGGATCAATTAGAGTCTAATGAAGTTACATGAATCAAGGGTGGATGGATGCTTCATCGCTCTAAAAACATTAAACTCAATCTTTTCACTTGAAGTTTGAGAATGAGTTTTCATCTATGAACATCTATCAATGCCCTGGCAGTATTCATGAATAGCCTTCCCAGAATGATAGACACTATGCTATCCTCTTCTATATTTAAGATAAGGAAATCAACAGTGAAGATAAATTTATTGACTTTTACCCAAAAAATCCTTAATAATTTCTATTGGATAGGTTACAGGTCGATTATCTAATTAAAATGAGACTATCATTGGTTTAGATTCTTCTAATACTAACTTTTTGAAAAAAGATAAGGGCATTAGGTTAATTCTTTCTCCAAGATCCATAAAAGCCCTATCTATCTGTGAGCTATCCATTGTACAAGGAATGGTGAAACTATCAAGATCCTTAATCTTTGGAGGTAACTTCTTTAAAAAGATAGCTGATGTAGTGACCCTATTCTTATGTATAAGGAAGCAATGTTGTAGCACTACATCTTAGTTAAATGTTGGTGAAAGAAATAGGTCAAAATGATAAGTATAATGAAAGTTATGGTTGTTTTACAAAATCTGCTTATGTTAGAATACTGATTCAGGTACCCTAGATGTTTCCTATTATATGAGGAACTTGGAGTCCGAATTAAGGTACATATAAAACATAAAAATTGTTCATCTATGTCTTGTGGATATTTCTATAAAATTTCATGATCAAATGAGTGGTGGTTATTGAGTTATGGTGAATTAAACGAGGGATGACAAGTTGAAGAGAGTGATTGGTGGAGTATAAACTAATGAGAATGTGACATTTTGGACCAACTATGTTTCGTTACTTACCACCATAAGTTTTTAACCATTTTAAGTCTCATTTCTAGACATTTTCTTTTTCATTCTTCTTCTTCCTTCGTGACCTTTAATCCCTAACCCTAACCTACATGATTCTTACCAAAATCAAGCCAAACTTTGGAGTTTTTTGTAAATCTTGATGAGCTCTTCCAAACCCCTCTTCTTCTACCTTGATTAGAGGATGGATTTGCATGGTTCCGAGAGATAAAAAGAGACTTGGTTAAAGTATAACAAGAAAGTATATGGTCCCTCTTGATAAAGCATGAAAGCATGAGATGTATGTAAGAGTGTAGAGCCAAGAAAATCATATCAATTTGACCCCTATCAATGAGCACACCAAAGTTAGGGTG
>JAOXYD010000004.1:10695016-10710375 GCA_028565735.1 Pinacopodium congolense | reverse complement strand
ATCATTTAAAAATCATTTTCAAGTGTTTAAGCCAAAGTGTCACCTTTTTAAGCTTTTTCCAATTTTTAATCAATTAAGTTGGATTTTTCCGCTCCAAGTCAATAATTTCAGCTCCAAATCTTGAGAATTTCAAACCTAGCATGATCCTCATTAATTCCCTTATCTTTTGGAATGTGAGGGGGCTTTCCAGAGTCTGCATACATCCAAGAACAACACATCACACGCCAACAATCCAGAGAATTCAGATCAAAATAGTGAGAGAAGCTCTAGCATATATCTTCTTTTTGTTCTTTGATATCCTAGGTTTCAAACACTTAGATTTCGAGTTTCTAATTGTATTTTGGAGTTTTTTTTGTTAGAGATTATAGTTAAGACGCATATATGAGTTTCTAAATCATCTTAGGGGGTTTTCTAACTCAAATTATTCATTATATTCTCCTGTTTTTCGTATTAAATCAAAGTATAAGTTCTTATGTGTATATTCGTGCATATGCTTTGATTTTATTGCTAGATCTTGTGGATTCAGAGCTGTGGTGATGTCCAGAATAAGCTAAGGAGTTCAAGACTTGTCCAGAAGGATTCTAAACACATTTTGTAACTTCTATGTTAGTTATTTCAGCTCATATTTGTAGATCTATTCATAGTATGTGGTTTAAGATGCATATCTTGCATATTTTGATTCAAATGTGTGGCTAAACATATCAGATGCTATGGATTGATGTTTTAATGTTTTAGAAGAGTTTATATGCATGTTTAAATGTCTGTATTTTGCTTATTGAAGATCTGAAAGTACCAATTTTAAGCTGGCTATTTAAGATAGTTTAAGCATGAGAAATCATCTTAAATTGTTTGAAAAATCAATAAACAACATAAATTAATCCTTGCATGAACAAACCTGGATTTTTTGTGAAATTGGGAGTTCTGGACTTAATTTTCCACAACTCACCTTATTGAAATTTATGCCCATTAACTTGATTTTAAAAGCAGAACCAAACTTTAAACAAAATTAAATGGAGAAAAAGTAAAGTCTTAGCCATAGCTTTGCTTTGATTTGGTGAAGGGCTTTAATCAGACATTGAACTTATTTTAAAAATCAAATAAATCATCAATCATCCAATCCATAGCTCATTTACATATTTGGTAATTTTAAGAATTTTTCAGAAGTAATTAAAATTCATTTTTTAAGTGATTAAGCCAAAATAGCCAATTTTAGCCTTTTCCATATTTTAATCAATTTCTCTAAATTTTACCTAAATATTTGTAATCCAATCAACCTGGTAATTAAGTAACAAATTTCTCATGCGTTCGACACTCGGATTCTAAAATAATTCTCCACTTTATTACTTTTGTGATAGGTGAACTTGCCTTAAAATCCTGTTCGTTTCAAATTAAATCATTTCAAAACACCCGTCATTTTTAAAGTCACCTAACCAACACAACAACAAGTATTGTACTCCTTAACTTGATCTGAACATCACCACAGCTCTGAATCCATGAGATCTAGCAAGAAAATCGAAGAATATGCAAGGATATACACATAAGAACTTATACTTTGATTTAATCCGAAAAATAGGAGAATATGAGTAATAACCTGAGTTAGAAAAATGCCTATAATGATTTAGAAACTCAGATATATGTCTTAGATTCCATCTCCAACAAACAGAACTTCAAAATACAATCAGAAACGAGAAATATAAGTGTTTGAAGCTTAAGCTATCAAAGAGAAAAAGAAGATAGAAGCAAGAGCTTCTCTAACTAGTTTGATCTGAATTCCCCTAACTCTCTGCATGTTTCCAGTGTTTTCTTGGCTCTTTGCAGACAACCTGGATCTCCCACATATGCTAGCAGACAATGGAATTAATTAGGATCATGATAGGTTCCTCAAAAGAGTCTTCAAAGATAGAGAAATCATCCATAAATACCTCCATGAAGTCTTCATTCATATCCGCAAATATGGCCATCATACAACTTTTGAATTTGGTAAGTGCATTGCATAGGCTAAAAGGTATCCTCTTGTAAGCAAAACTCCCATAAGGACAACTGAAAGTGGTATTCTCTTAGTCCATTGGGTATATGAATACCTGATTATACCCTGAATATCCATCAAGAAAATAGTAAAATACATGGCCAGCGACCCTCTAAATCATTTGATCCATAAAAGGTAAGGGGAAATGGTCTTTCTTATTGGCCAAATTGAGCTTCTTGTAATCATTACACATTCTCTAACTTATGATGGTCCTAGTAGAAATTTGTTCACCTTTTTCATTCTCCATCACTATCATGCCTCCCTTATTAGGCATACACTACACTAGACTCACCCACTCACTATCTAAAATGGGATAAATGATCCCTGCATCTAACAACTTCACTACCTCCTTCTTCACAACCTCGTTCATATGTGGATTTAGCCTTCTTTGCCTCCCCTTCGCTGTTTTACATCCTTCCTCCAAATTAATACTATGCATCACCATGTTGGGGCTAATTACACTAATATCAGAAATTTTTCACCCCATGGCTCTCATCCTTTTCTTAATGGTCTCTACCACTTTCTCTTCTTGCTCAAAATTCAATTGGCTAGAAATGATGATGGGTAAATTGTAGTCCTTGCCTAAAAATGTGTATCTCAAGTGGGAAGATAAGGGTTTTAGTTCTAAAGTGGGTGGCTTTACAATGGAAGGTGGTATAGGTGCATTCTCTCTCTCTAACCTCTCTTACTTAACCTCGTAACAAAATTCCTCTTTTCTCACACACTCATCCCTATGCACTTCAATAACTTCATTAACTTCCTCTTCAACTTCCTTCACACATTCATCCACATCATCTAAGATAGTTATTTCCACAATCAACTATTCTCTAATCCAATTACAAGTTTCCAAAATAAAGCTTCTAACCTGTCTAGACCCTTTGTTATGATTCATCTCATTCAAAATTGAGTAAATAACTAAGTTGAAAATCACTTTAAAAGCAATATAATCACGTTAGGCAAGGTCCAAATGAATCCAACCCATGAGACAATGTCTAGCTAAGTAATGGAGGCAAAACATGTGTAAGAGAAACTGACAAATCTGAGACATATAATAGCATTGGAAAATATTTGATCAAAGGTCTCTAAATAAGGAGAACATAGTTTATGAGGATACAACCTTTGTCTTATAGCCAACTAAAGTGTGCAGGATACTTTAGAGACTCTATATCTAAACGAAATCAATTGATACCATTCCATCTTATCTCCCCCACCTCTAAACAATGCTTTATAAGATATCTTACAAAAAAAAAAGAAGAAAAATTTAACTTCCATTACACCATATCCACCCTAGAAGAATCCAGGTGGTAGCTAGGCAGAACAAGTTGCATAGTTTCCATCTTTTCTAATTCTAGCACCAAATAAGACCCCTGAATGATCTTGGAAACCTTAGAATGGAGCCACGTGATGCTTTTAAAGGATTTTAGCTTAAGAACCAAAGCCCGAGGGCGTAAATAAGTGTAGTAATCAAAGCAAAAACAAATACTCTCACAATTACTGACTTTATGACCGATGGTTGCTCTAAGCTTGTACTTACCCCTAACATTTGCTTTATACTCCAAGAATTAGAGTTGTTAAGATTGATATACCATATATTCAAGTCCTTAAAGAAATAAGCATGCAGACACTTTAACCATAAGGACTCTTTATCCTTATGTAATCTCAATATCCATTTAATTGGATTCACTTTAGTAGCAAGAGATATGCAAGGAACTCTTAAACCTCCTTGCTCCTTTCACAGGCACACTTTTGATCATTTGACCTTATTACTAGGATGCTTGGCCACATATCCATTCCATAGATATATCCTTAAGGTTCTATCAATGGCCTTCATAAGCTACTTAGGGAGAATGATGAGAAGTCCAAAAAATATGCAAGCCAAAAAAGAGTGGAGATAACTAGTTAAGCTCTCCGAGCTAAAGATGGATGTTATTATGCCAACTACCTATCTTTACCTAAATTATTTCTAAAATCATCTCACATTCTATGTAGGAAGGTTTGGAGGAAATAATAGGCACAAGCCAAGGTACTTAATAAGAAGACAATAGATTGTAAAACTTATGAGATGCATAAACCCATTTAAGACTTCACTAGTAGACCTAAAAATGATTTTCTAGCACTTGGGATGAGTTGGTTGCCAAATTTAATAGGCCTATAAAGGTATTTAGGGACTCTATTAATAGTTTTATAAAGTCTTCCTTAGCCCTATAAAATAATATCAAATCATTTGAAAAAGTAAGGATTTGCAAAAGCAAGGATAAGTAGGTTAATTTTTTTTCACGTGATATGAAAATTGAAGTTACCTCTATGATCAAGCTTATAATAAATCAACTGGCCATAGTTTCCATACATAGGGTGAACAAATAAGGGCATAAGGAGTCAACTTTCCTTAATTGCCTCTGCCCTTTAAAGCATGAGTAAGGTTCTCCATTAACTAGCATAACATAGAAAGTAGCAGTAAGACATTGAATCAAACAAGAGATAACCCTATTTGTAAATATAAATGAAATGAACATCTACTAAATAAAGGGCCACCCTACTATATCATAAACCTTCCAAAAATCAATTTAATTTTTAATAACATTCCTCCTTCCATATCACTTAAAATTCTCTTATGCCAATAAAATATTATCACCTATTTCCTACAATGAATAAATACGACTTAGGATGGATTGATGAGTTGTTCTAGCAAACCTTTCAACCTATTTTTTAGCATTTTGGAAATGATATTTTATATGGTATTGTAACATGATATTGGCCTATAGTCCTTGAGTGAAGAGGGGTTATTAAACTTAGGAACAAGGCAAATAAGTGACTTGATAATCTCCTTCAACAATCTTCTAGTTTGGAAGAACTTCTGGAAAGCCTTCACAGTTTGCTCCCTTAGTAAGGTTTAAGAGGACTGAAAGAAGAAGGCATTAAATAGATTAGGTCATAGGGCTTTACTAGGATTCAAATGCTTCATAATTTTCTTAATTCCATCATAACTCACCTCCATAGTTAGTGAATCCAAGTTTGCACTAGATATGCTATTAGAGATGAAAGTGGTTAAGGCATTCAATGATCTTACTGCATATGTGACCTACTAAGTATACCTTAAAAGTAATCAAGTGCCTCATTTTTAATATCACCTTGAGCTCTTCAGACCTCTCTATTGGAGCTAGAAAATTGGATAATCTTTTTCTTATTCCTTTTTCTAAGGATGGACTTTTAGAAGTAAGTTGTGTAGCAATCACCATCCTTTAACCATAAATTTCTAGCTTTCTACCTTAATAAAGAAAAATGAGAGTTCAAGACATTGGTATAGGAATTCAGTGATTGTAGCTCCTTTACTTTCAACTCTGCATCCAAAGGGTCGAGATTGAGCATGATTAGGAACTGATTCAACTATTCTACTTCCTATTGGAAAGCATACTTATCAACAAATTGATGCCTCCTAGCAAGCTTCTTCAAACCTTATTTAATACGGGAAAGTTTCCTGGTAAATTTATATTGCTCGAATCCCTGAATTTGCTCCCTCATCCAACTTTAATGGTTCCATTGAACTCCCTAAAGTTAGTTAAATGATTAAAAAACCTTAATGGTATGTGTCCTAGAGATGCATCTGAGAGATTGTGAATTTCAATTAGACTATCCAAACATCATTTACCATGGCCTTGTCAGCTTTCTTCTAATTACATATGAACCACTTTGCTTATTATACTAAGCGTAGAATCTCCCCTCAAATTGGAAATCATTTAACGTAATTCAAGAAGAGTAATTTTCTAAAACTAGTGTAAGCTCCAAGTCTGCATGTTCTAGCCTCTATTTCTTCCAATTTAAGAGCACATTTAAAGTCCCATATGACTAGTCAAGGCACCATCATCCTTTCTCCAGTAGTTTAAAAGTTCTCTTAATGATAATGTGGGCACTACCATCACCCTCCATAATAACCATTAGAGTAGGTTCACTGCCTTTTCTCAACCTTTTGAGTTACTTGAGGCTACAAGCTACTAAGTTGTGGAGTAATGGTCTCTTACACCCCTTTTCAAATAACCTCCTCTTTGGAGCCTCATTTGAATTAATCAAGTTAGTGCTAAGTCCCATAAACTCCTCATAATCCACCTTTTTAAACACCTTTCTAGTAGGTTTCCATACTTTATTTTATTTGAATCGAGGCTTCAATGGATATGTGACTTCTAATGTGTCATGCAGTAGCTCCTCCTCCTCTCCAAGCTATTGGAATGCTCTTGGGAAGGGCTTTTTCACATGAAACCTCCATATAAATTCTAGTAAATTTAAACTTTTTGAGGTTGGCTATAAACTCGTCAATAAAAAAAGGTTTGCTAATGAAGCTTATGAAGTGACTAAGACATATTGTATAATATTCAAGAGGTAAATTATGAATGTTTAGCCAAATAAGAATATGTTTCTTCCTTAATTCTTCAAATCTCATACCTGGCTTCCATTAGAGAAGGAACATAGGTTTCCTATTGATAAGCCAAGGTTCAGCTCCAGGCACCTCTACATGTTATGCTTTAATGAGAAAAATAAATAGAAATGTTGATCATTTAATATCTGCTCCATAAGTCCCTATTTCTTCCAATTCTTCATTGCTCAAACTTTCATGGATGGGAAAAATATTCTATTGTCATAAAAGAATCCTACAAGGATGGAGCTCCCAGGTGTTGCACCATTCTTAGTAGGAACCACACATTGAGTGCCATCAATATTGCCTGAAGGAATGTAGGTAAGCTTGGAGTTTTTCAAGCTAGTGGATCTTACAACCTAGCTCAAAGTTTTCCTCATTGCAAAACCAATAGCTAGATGACTTTCATTCATACTTAGGGGATGGTTTCCTAGAGGAGAAGGAGTGGTATAGGCCATTGAAAAAGATCAAGAAAAGATTATAAGTTGATTGAGGAAAGTAGGAAAAATTTTTCTAGAACTAAAAGAAGGGAAAGCAATGTATAACTGAAATTTAAAAGCTCAACCTAAGAGGAAAAAAAGTGCCAAATGATTATACAGCACATAACGGTGTATAGGGAAAGACAAGGAAGATGAAGAGGAATATAAAGGAAAAGAGGCACAAAGAAATGGAAAAGGCAAGGAGACAAGTAAAGAAGGCTATTGGAAGTTGTTGGGTAGAATTGGCCACTTTAAGCAAAGGAAGACAATGTCATAAAGATGGAGGAGGAATGAAGGAAATGAGCAAGAAAAGCAAGAAGCCAAGAGAGGAAAAGAAATCAAGAAGGAAAGTAGCCACCCTCCACAAATCCTCAAGATAATCAACATTCTAGTAATAAGGAAGAGCATATCTCTCTATTAATTGAGATTCTCGTTTTTAATGTAGAAATTTTTTTATGTCAAAAAAAATTTATTTCATAAATCCTAAGAGTTTTAAATAGTGGTAAGGTTATGAAGCCTAAGGAGCCAAGTTATTACAATTTTCTAAGAAAAATAAATTCTTTATTTTATTTTAATTCAAAATGAGAAAATAATATATAGATAGTGGGTGCTTTAGACATATAATGGATGATGCATCCTAATTCTTCTCTCTCAAGATCAAAGATTTTGGGTATGTTAATTTTGGAAACAATGTAAAGGGTAAGATAATTGGCATTGGAAAATGGTAAGAAAAATCACAATATGATTGATAATATGTTTTTGGGTGAGGGTTTGAAGAATTATTTTCTTAGTGGGAGCTAACTTTATAATAAAGAATTTAAAGTTAATATTGAAGGAAAATTATGCATTATTTTTAGGATTTTAGTTAATATCATTGTATTTGTTAGTAAGAAAGAAGGAAACATTTATTCTATTAACCATAACAACCATTTTAATCATGATTTGAACTATTTTGTTTCTATGGTGGAAGATGCTTGGATGTGGTATAGAAGACTAGGATATACAAGTATGGAACTTATCTCCAACCTAAATAACAAAAAACTAGTGAATTCACTACTCAAGGTTTAGTTTGAAAAGACAAAGATGTATGGAGCTCACAAAATAGGGAAGAAAAGAAAAAGTTTCTTTAAGAGAAAGAAATTGATGACGTCTATTAGAGCTTTGGAACTACTCAATATGGCTTTGTTTGGTCCAACTAGGGCTACTAATTTCCACAGCCTTTGTATTTCCAACCATAATGGAGAGGTATGATAACATCTGATTAATAACTGACAAATAGGTATGATAGTATCTAATTAATATGTGATCTCTAGAATCCTATTACATCTTATATAAGCAATAAAGGAGATCAGTTGCATAAAAATTACAGAAGCATCTTCTGTAAGATTTGTTATTGAACTCATTTGGTGGATGGCTTGACCATATGATGTTGTCATCAATAAATAAATTAGGAGGATGTTTGAGGAAGATTTCATTGAAGGGAGTAGCTACCCTTGAATTACTAATCTAATATCCATTTGAGATTAATAAATATGCATTAACTAGATATCAAATTGAATTGTCATGTCTTTGCTTATAAGAACAATTAATAAAGCGAAGACCTTATCTTTACTAATTGTAGCACAATCTAGGGCAAATCAATAATTTGTTTAATTTCCTGAAGAGATCTACCTTTAAGGATGTAAATATGATTCTAATGTATCCAAAGAGCTTGTTTGTATACGTATAGTCTAAGCTCTCTTAGTTAGGATGAGTATTGAAAGAAGGATAGTTTATATGATGCCTAACCCTTCTTCTTCATTTTTCATAGAAACTTCATGCCACCTCATCTTATCTCTATACTATCCAGTAAGGTCTCTACTATAGAAAATAAAATTTCAAAATATTTTTAATGGTCTTTGGTAGCTTCCTAAGAAAGACGATATGAGCATTCTATTTTCTATGAAGACTATTGATGTCACCTAATTATAAATTTTCTAGGCATGTTTTCATAATAATTATCTTAGGTTTGAGAGGCCATTTCATATGATTTCGGTGCATGTTTGTCTAATTCTTGAATAAGGTATTACTTATGTTTCTTTGAATGATTGTTCATGTTGTAACCAACTTTTCTAAACATTTTAATGCACCTTTGGAGTCATAAGAGATGTGGAATCAATTTGAGGAGTTATAGTATCAAGTTATGAATCTCCACATCAAATATCAAGGCTATATGATAAGCCATGAAGAGTGCATAAAATAGAAGACTAACAAAAACTAAACAATCACCAACTTAAGGCAAGGGACTTTGATAACTTATTATATGCACTTTTGGGGCTTAGATTATTTTGAAATCAAGTGAGGAGCAAGAACATCGTGTCTTTAAGTGCAAAAAAAATTTCAACACCAAGGGACAAGTGGAGAAAAAATTATAGTGAATATACAAAGAAGAGATAAAACGTAGAAAGCTTTTAAAGAGGAGAAGAAGGTGGAGGAATCAATCTCCATGTGAGAGTGCCACATATCTATGTCATTATAGCAACTTGCTAAAGTGACATGTTTTGATTAGTTTAGATGCTGTTTGGGTGAGGGGAGACATAAGAAAACCCTGAAAGCCATTATTATAAGTTTAGAGAACATCCAAGAGAGAAAAAGAAGAGATTTTGAAGAGGAAAAACGAGAAGAATCTTAAGATCAAGGCGGAGACATCAAGATTAACCAGGCTATCTAGATTTTCTACCAAAGAAGCTTTAAGTTACATCTACTCTTCTCTATTTTCTATTTCTTTCCCTTAAATGTGTAATGTAGATATTTGGGTGTTGAATAAGATTATGGATTGTTAGATATAGTTTAGGGTTTGTACTCGAATTGTTTGTACAAATAATATCTTATTAATTTAATGCATGAATTTTTTTAAAATTTTTGAGTTTATAACTAATTCGAATTGAGAGATTGGATTAATTTATTTGAGTGACGTTGGAAATAAGAGATCATGACTTAATAGAAATACAATTCCAAGATTAATAAGTAATTGAAGAGAGATCTTTATTGCTTGTTCATTATCTTTAGGATTAATTCAAATCCAATTCCATATTTAGGATTATTTTTGTGAACTGAGAGGTTGCAATTCAAATTTTATATATTTCAATTGGAATTACTTCATTATATCTCAAGAAAGGGTAATCAAACCATTAGATAATTAGGATCAAGCATAATTAAATCAATAAGGTAAAGGGAGGATAAGCAACGATAGAATAACCCCTAAGTTTCCATCATTAAGTAACTTCTTTTTTTTCTTTCTTTTATGATTTCATTCATTAAACTTTGTGAACTTTGTTTAATTTTCAGTTTCTATACTTTTCTTTTACCTTAAACAAAATGAAATTTAGATTTTTAGGTGTCTATATTTAATCCTCCTAGGAATGATATCTTTTATACTATAAGTTATGACTTGTATACTTGCAATGTAGTGTAAAATGAGTAAACATCTATTAAAAGTGGAAGTAATCAGCTGGAGTCTTCCTATAAATGATAAATTTTTGTTACTACAAAAACTTACCTTCTCTTATATCGTCTCAAGTAAGGAAACATAATCTCTGAATTTTAGTTTCTTTATGATCAAAGGAATTCTAAAATATCTGAATGAGAGATATTTGATTATAATGCCTGTAACTTTAGATAAAATATTTAACAAAATCTCTAGCAGCTTTTAATAAAACCAAGAAGCTCTTATCAAATTTGATAGAAAGACAATGAATTCTACTAAAAGAGTTCAGTGAATCAAACAATACTTTAATTAATCCTAGATTAGCATGACAAAACAGCACAATGCCATCTACAAATTCTAAGGTGGAAATGGAAAATTTCTGCATCTGTTGTGAAATCTGAACCTGGGAGAATTTTATATGTTCAAGCTAGTAAATCTAAAAAGGAACTCTACACAAGTATAAAGAGGTAAGGGGAAATGTGATCTCCTTACCTCAATCCTTTCTTTCAATTAAAAGAGATTTAGGTTCCTCAATAGTAAGAATACCAAAGGATGTGACAGACATTCATTACATGATCTAGTGTACAAAAATCCTTGGAAAACCAAATTCCAATAATAGAATTCCCATAAACCTCTAATTGACTATGTCATAAGCTTTATGAATATCACTCTTAATGGAACATTTTTAGCTACATTTCTTTTATTATAGACTATAAGTGATTCTTTAGCTAAGGGGATGTTATCTTCAATATTTCTTCCATTAATGAAGGTAGATTATGAGGAACCTATTAGAGATTCCAGCAATCCTTTCCAAATATTAGATAATATCTTTGAAATCACCTTGTTGAGAGTATTACAACATGAAATGGCATTGTAATAAGACATTTAAGAGAAAGGAAAATATGAGATTTGTTTAGCTATTTGAGTAGTTTACCTGACTATAAAAATTCTAGGACAACAAAAGTAACATACTCCCTTAAAATAGATGAAGAATGCTAAAAACAGTATGCATTTAAGCCAATAGGTCAAGGAGATTTATCATGATTTATTGAGAAAATTCCTTTCTCTATTTCTACTACATCTATAGGTTAAGAAAAAAGGTGAATCTACTCCTCCATAAGCTATTTAGAAACGATCCTACTTATATAAAGAGGAGATACTAAGCTTTGTACTTGAGTACCTAATATATTTTGGTAGTAAGAGTAAGCTTCCTTCTTCATATCATGTTGATAAAAGATTTTCTTATCACTAGCTTTAGTTAGCCACATGATCTTAATGAAATTCCTCCCGTTCAGAATCGCTTTATGATAATAAGCTAAATTTTGATCCCCCTTAAGCCATAACATCTTGGAATTTTTTTCCCTAATAAGGAGTGGCGGGCAAACAACACTGATTTATAGTGATTAAAAAGCTGATAGTTCTTATTTTTGGTTAATAACATTAGTGAAGTCCAGATAGCATTTTTTATGACATTTTGGTACATTTTTCCTTAACCTAGTTGATGTCCAATTTTTCCTTCATAAGATGGTTTTTTGTAAGGACTTTAAGGCTTCTCCAACTTATGATAATTTTTTTAGTAAACTGTGTTGCAGAAATTTTTATCTAAAATCTAAAGCCTTTATTAATAGCTTCTTTATATCCTTGCAACTTGATAATTATGCTTTAGTATGTGTTTTTCTAAGTGTTTGGCATATGTTTCTTGCATAATAGGTTGATATTATTGTGTTTTAATATTTTTTTTGTGTTTTTTTTGTTTAGTATAATCTTGTTATTGTTTTGCTTATGTTTGATATTAATTTGGAGTAAGTTTTTATTATTTAAGTGTTTTTATTTATGTTTTGTGTTCATTATTTAATTGTTAATTTTTGGTTAGAATGAAATTTTATTGGTATATTTATTTATTATGTAGAGTATATTGAAGTTAGATAGAAGTGAAATGAAAAAAAAAAGAAAAAAAGAAGCATAAAAAATTAATGAAGAAGCAACCAAGCCTTAAGCCATGCATAACTTGGAATTTCAAATTAATTGAGGTGAATGTTTAAGGAAGATTGGCGTCATTTCTTAACTCTACTACTCTCAAGTGAAAACATTCTCACTAAAAGACAAGCTCATGCTTTGACCAAGTCAAAGCTTTCACTTGGTCAAAACTTTCACCTAAGCTACACACACCTTTCACCAAGTCAAGGAGTTACCCGCTATTGATAACCCAACCCCACCAAGGCCAAGCATTCAAGAGTTAACCCATTGGAGAGAAGACTAAGTCCTAGAGGGATCTTAGACCTGGAGCAAGCCCATGGACTCCTGCTGGACTGCATCAATTAATGGACTCCCTACTTCCACCAAGTCCAAGTGAAAATAGTAGTGGAAAAATCAAGAAATCAAGAGGAGACAACCATAGCTAGTGAAGAGCACAAAAACTCAGACATAAAAAATAGGAGTAGACATACAACAACAAAAAACAATTAACAAAAAGAGACATCACAAGAGACAATAGAGGAGATTCAAATTTGGCGAGGAGACAAGTGCAAGCGGCTCACAAAAATAATTAATCCAGTGCCGCACAGTAGAAGAATTTATCGAGGAAAAATAACGAGAAAGAGGAGCATCGGACTAAAGAACAAAATCATATAGTCTTCCTCTCCAAGCCACAACAAAAGCATCAAGTTTCAAACTTCAAACTTTAAGAGTTCTTTCAAAGTCCACCATTTTTCCATTTTTATTTTATTTTATTTTATTTTCTATGTTTTATATTTTGGAAGATATGGATATGATTGAACTTGTTTTATTATGAGTGGCTAAAATATTTCTAGGATTTGTTGTTTGAATTATTTGAGAACCTTTGGTTATTAATTTAATTTTAACAATATTTATGTCGTTTATTGAGCTTAAACCTTACAACAAATCAAGAGAGTTAGTTAGGTAATCCATGTTAGATGTACAACGAAAGTTGGCATTTAATACACTTGTAGACAACAAGTTATTAATTTATTAGGAAGATATTTCAATAAATTGATATACTGCCTATACGATAGCTTCATATCTAATTAAATATTAAGGAAAGGCTTTACATATCGAGAGATCCCAAAGTTAATTCTAGATTATTTAATTTGTGACAATTAATTGCACCTTGAGAGAGGGTAGCTAAAATATTAGGAAATCTTAGGCCAAATATAAATTAGATCAATTAAACCAGAGGGGAATAAATAGGGATAACAACAAGTCCTATTTTTGAATCTTGATTTTCTCCGAATTTTTGTCTGCAGTGTTGGCGATTGGTTGTGTTGCTTGCTTTTACTTCCAATTTTATTTGTGTTTTACTTTTTTTTATTATTATTTAAATTAATTTCTTAAACGAAATGTAAGCCAAATTAATAGGATGTCGAAATCCAATCCTCGTGGGATCGATATCCATTCTTTACTACAAGTATGACCTATATACTTGCGATTTTGAGTGTAAAACTAGTAGTTTGTTTTACAATAAACAAGTTTTTGGCACCATTTCAGGGAATTTTTTGTTTAGCATCTTCTTTAGTTTTGTTGAATTTGATTTGAGGGTTTTTGATACTTTTCCTTATATGTTTGTAGGTGTATGAACACAAAAAGCACGAGATGGTCTAATGAGCTTAGTAATGCCAGGATTCAAGGAACAAAAGGCGATGATTCCTTTTGACACAGTGATAGCTCTTCAAGCACAACTTTTAGCCCTTAACGAGCAATTAAGTAACTTAGAAGGTACATCTTCCTCTTTTATTAGATCTATATAGTTTCAATGTGAAATATGTAGGCAGGATACCCATGACACAAATGATTGCTTTTTGATGGAGGCATAGGGATTTGAGCAACCAAGAGATATCAACCCTTATTCCAATGATTATTATTCGGGGTGGTAAAACCACTCATATCTTTCATGGAAGACTAACAATGTAGGTGGCCAAGTGTGAGAACAAGAACCTCGTAGATTTCAATAAGATTTCTTTGGAGCTTTGGAGAACAAGATTGACAAGATGATATATGTGTTGGACTTTCAATTTACAAGATTGGAGGAGAATCAGAAGCTAATGGAGGAGAATCAGAAGTGAATAGAGGAGAATCAAAATTGAACGGAGGGAAATCATAAGCCAATAGAGGACAAGTTTGATTAAATTACCCCGAAAAATGCTTCATCAATCCATAACTTGGATGTACAAGTGGGTCAACTTGTTAATACTTTCTTTTCTAGACTTATAGGTAGCCTACCAATCAATACTGAAGCAAATCTAAGGGAACAGTTACAGGCCATTATAATTATCACAAGAAAGGAAAAACATGATATATTGGAGATGTTCGAATTCTAAAAGGAGAAGAGCTAAGATAAAGTGGAAGAGAATGAAGAAGAAGAGGAAGAGCCGCCTAGTGCTAACTTGCAGAACGAGCTACGACCAAGCAAGCTAAAGCTTGAAGGTGTTTTGTATGATGACAAGCCTCCATATTTATTGCCTACATCACTTCAAAGACCATCTTGGAAGAAGGGCAATGTTGAGAAATGATAGTGGACATTGGAGTTTAATGATTAAGTAATTCGATTCCACTCTCCCAAATCTTTGGAGCATCGTATTGATTGGGAGTCTGCATTAAAGGAAATTGCTCCAAGTTCCTTATAGAGTTTGAGCATGCTTCCTGTTGGGCTCAAATATCCATTTGACAATGGATGGTGTTGATATGCCAAGGGCCAAGCTAATGACCTCAAATTAGCATGTTTGTTTTTAATTTTTTTTAATGTTTAGTGTAGTTGTGCTTTCAATTGATTGTGTTTAGTTTGCTTTTGTGTTTTTTTTTTTATCTTTAGTTGTTTCACTTTTGATCTCTTGTTGTTTAGGTGGCTTGATGATTACGTGAAGCTTGAAGGTTTATTATGCATCATTATTTGTTGAAGGACCAAAGGAAGAGTAGAAGAAGATTTCCTACACCTTGGAATACTGGACACCACCATAAACCCTTCTAACC
>JAOXYD010000004.1:10671954-10693615 GCA_028565735.1 Pinacopodium congolense | reverse complement strand
CTTTGAAAAGTGTTTCACTTAATGCACAATTAAACTAAGGGCTCTAGCTTTCAATGAATGATATGAATGAACAATTGCAATCTTGAAAGCCTAAACAAACTTAGTATGGCAGAATTCAAACACAAAAATGTGTATATGTTCAAGCAATATGATCAAAATGAGCAATTCACAAATTCTGGACAAATTCAGCACTCAATGGATATTCAGCTCAAAATACAAATATAAGTGCTTAAAAATCAATCCAAAAATACTAGAGCAATCTCAATACCTTATGTGAACTAGCAGCAACAATTTCATACACCCAGAATTGATCTAAGTGATGAAAATCGTGATTAAATGAAGAACACTCAAAACTAGACAGTTTTGATGTCTTGACAAACCAATGCACATAAATGATCAAATACTCAACCAAAAATTCGAAACATAGTGCAATATGATTCCTAAGAACTTAAACAAACAGAAAACAATAATTACAAACACAAAGAAACAGGTTAAGCAGATTGAAATCGGATTCAAACTTGAAACAGTGAAAACAGATGCTATCTTGAAGTGTATGAAGTTTCTGGCTCAACAGATAGTATGTTTAATTATACTCCTTTTCATATCCTTAAGTGTTCTATTTCATCTTTCAGTAACAACATTCATGCCAGGATTCCCTGCTGTAGTGTACTGTGGGACAATAACATATTCCTCTAGGAATTTGACAGACAGTGTTCACCTCAATTGTCATATCTACCGTAATATTCACCACCACAATAAGATATAACACTTTTAAATATTTTTCCAAGTTAATTATCAACTTTAGCTTTAAAAACTTTAAATATGTTCAGTACCTATGACTTCTTATGAATGAGATAAAAGTACCCATAATATGAATAATTGTCTATGAACGTAATAAAAAAACCTTTGACTATTCCAAGTAAGTGTAGGAAATGACCTATAAATATTTATATGCATTAGTTCTAAGACATCTAAAGATCTTTGATAGGTTAGGAATTTAATGCATTTTCTTATCTATTTCATTCCAATTTTATGTACAATTGCTTATAATTGATGTTTAAGAATTGAATTATGTGTCTACATTCTTAATAAAGTAGATGGAAGGCAATTCTATAAGAAAATTCAAGAAAATGTAGAAAAGAATATGGTTTTTGGACTAAAATAGTAGTAGCAACAAACCTGCCATTGTGCTCACCAGACCACGATTTTACTTTCGAAGTAGAAGACCTAAACGATGGATTCATAGCCCACCGTAGTACTCCTTTTAAGTGTCATTGTGGTACCTGTCGACATATTTCCAATTGAAAGTCCCATACTATCAGCTACAACATGTGCAACTTGCTTCCCACTTATAGCTAACATATATATTGAGAGTTGGAAGCTAGAAAAAAAAAAAGAAAAAAGAGAGAAACACAATTTTAGATTAGATTTTCAGATTTTCTCAAAGTTTAGGGCTCTTAACTAGTGTTCTTCATCTTTTCTGATCTTCTTTATAGATTTAAGTTGCTTTTTGTGGATTGTACAAGCTCAATCACGTGTCTGAGACTTGCAGGCATATTTATAGCTCCATTTGGTGCATTTTAAACCTATCTTTTGTATTGAAATCCATTGTTCAGCTTAAATGTTCAAGAACATGAGTTATGCATGACATTCTTTCTTTCTTAATTCCAATGGGTGGCCGAGTTGTATTTTGGTTAAGGAATGGTGATTAGATGATCTGAATGGACGCATAGACATGATTAAGGGCTGTTTTTTTTTTCTTTCTTATTTGAATGTTTAAAGCTTGTCTTGAATGAACCATTTGGGATTAAGAAGATAAATAAAGAAGGAAGAGGACCAATCTCTTAATCCATTGGAAAATCAATAAGTAACTTGATTTTAATTAATACAGAACCAATGGTTTGTTAATCTTAAGGGTAACAATATGAAAATATAAATTTTTAGGTTAAGTTTCTCGCACTTTAAGCCTTCTTTTGTTTGATTTAAGAGTGGACTATACCTTAAACTTCAAAAGTAAGAGAAAAGGCATTGATTTGATAATAACCTTGTATTAATTTAGTAAAGTTGCCCTGGTACAAGTCCCTTAATCCCTAATTAATCCATTTAGATAATTTAAAACTAATTCCTTGACCATCTAATCTTTTAAACAACCTTAAACTTCAAAATTAGTCTTCTTTCCAAAATTAGAAACCTTTAGTTTAGTTAGGTAAATTTAATTAAATTTATCACTCAATTTGGATCCTTTAGATAATTATGATCCATTTTCCTTAATATTAGTTGTAAGTGATCTCTTTGAGATGATAATTCGAGTATAAAATACTCACTTTAATACTTATGATCGATATACTTGCCGATTAGTTGGTTTTAATTTTGTTTTGAAAAAAAAAGAACTTTAATCATTGAATTTGGTAAATAATTTAGGAATTTAATATTAATAGAAACCAACGCAACAATCTTTTGGTACCCAATCTCTTTATATTTGTCTGCTTCCCCTTAATACACTTGATACAAAATTCAAAATTTTATAAATCAAGTGGATTAAGAATTCCATCTAACGTAAGCCTTTCCATTCTTTGTTTAGAGATATAGCCTAAACACTTGTTCCATAATGAAGCAGAATTATCATTTGTCAATTTTCTTTTATTACCTTGTGAATTAACATGCAAGGATTCATTAGATGAGGCATTTGTATCAAGTAAATATAGGTTATCAATTCTTGATAAAGAACTGGAACCAATAAGTTTTGAATCATGACAAGATTAAAATGTCCATTTCCAAAAGAATAATAATAACTAGCATTGTCTAAAATAGAAATAGAAATCAAATTCAGCCTAAAAGACTTCAAATCAAAATAATTTCTAGTCTTAAATGATAACATAAAAGTCCCTATTACCTCAACTTCAATTGTATTTCCATCACCCATATGGATTCATCTTTCACCATCACTGAGTTTTTAACAAATTAAGCAGACCTACATGGACACACTTATATGAGTAGTAGTACTAGAATCTATCCATCAAGTGTGTTTAGGTACTGAAATCAAATTGACTTTAGAAAAAATCAAAGAAAGAAGTGAACCTTTCTTTGAACACCAAATATGATACTTAAGACACTCCTTTTTTCTTGTGAGAAGTGATTTCATTAAAGTAATAAGCAAAGTCCTTTGTTTGTTATTTTGATTCTTTAAGTTGCTTCTTTTTTAGTGCATTACTCTCAACTTCCTTATCTTTCTTTATTTTTTTGATATCCTTAGAATTGGATGCTAAAGGAGTACTTTTATCCTTCTCTTTCTTTAATCTCTCCTTTTCTTGCACACAATGTGAAATGACCTCATTAGGAGTCCATTTCTCCTTTTGACATTTATAACCTAAGTTAAATTAACCGAATTATGTGGGAAGAGAGATCAAAACTAATTGTACAAGAAAGTCATCTAACAGCTCTAACTGTAGTACGCTTAGTTTAGAAGCAAGATGAGACATTTCTAAAATGTTCTCTCTGATGGTTCCATTGCATTTATGTCTCATGGAAACAAGTTTTGCTAGAACATGCCTTTTCATTTTTCGGAAAACGCTACTTAAGTTCTTCAAGGAAAATTTTGGCAACCTTTGCTTTAGACATTGTGCCCCTGAATGTTTTTGAAATTTCATGTTTTATGATTATAAGACTTATGAGATTTGAGTGTTCCCACCTTTCCTATTCCCTTTTTTCATTAGAGGAACTTACATTCGTAAGGGTAGGGGGTCAATCAATTTGAAGAGTAAGGTCCATATCCATGCTGGCAAGAATGATCATAATATTTTCCTTCTAAATCTTTAAATTTGTGTCATTCAACATAGTAATAAAGTTGATATTGGAAGATATAGTAGTAGCAGAAATATTAACTAAATAGGGAAAAAATAAACAAGATAAGCTCATAATTAAAATATGAATTCTATGTAATTAATAAGTTCAAATAATAGCAACCCTATCACATGAGACCTAGCACAACATTAAAATTTATGTAAAAATTAAGCCTTTCTTGGACCAACTTATAATTATATGGAAAATTGAATAATTGCCACAAATTTATTACCCTAAGTACATTTTTATTTTGACTAAATAACAAATTTCCTTTGGACCGATCATTATTCGTATAAAATTCATCTATACACAAGTGTCTTGATATTTTAAATTAATCAATCTACATAAAAAAGATTACTTTAGTAGCATATTGCTTCAATTAATTAATTTAAAGTTCCAATAATAAAAAATGTCAAAATCAAATTTTTATTAATTAAATCATAATCCATAATAAATAATTTTACTATTAAAATTAATAAATTAAAATCTAAAGCTTATATGCAGAAAAAGACAAAAGCACTTTTCTCTATATGAAAGATCAAAATACAAAAATCTGATCACTCTAAAGCAATATTAAAAGCCTTAAGAGAAAACACAAATGAAGAAACTAAAATAAAAAACTTATTCCCAGAACATGGATAAAGATCCAAATTAAATAACCAAAAAGACCATAAGCTTCCAAAGCATAAACGGAAGCATTCATGGAGGAGCATAGATCCAGTTATCAAAACTCAAAAGCCTTTAAAGAAAAGGCATGTTGATCAAAACATATTAAAAGGCCTTCCAAGACTAAACACGCTTCTTTGTATTCATTCTTCCTAAAACGTTTTCAACCCTTATTTTTTTTAATTGGTTAAAGCCCTTAAAACATGAAAACATTTCAAAACATCATGCTCTACTTTGAATCCATTGAAGAACGATAACAACAAAACCAATATATCAAATCGGATCCTTAAAAAAGCTCAAAAACCAAAAACTGTAATTTATCTGTTACTTTGACAAAAAATTTAATCTAAGGGAGCAATAACTTAAGAAAATCTAAAGCATATGTCTTAATAATCTAACATGATAATGGCTCTGATACCGCTTGTAAGATTTAATAAAATCACAACATAAGACCAAGTTCTATCATGTCAAATTATCAAAAGTAACTTAAGAGCGAAAGCGTACTTGAATACATTGGAATAATTACGTATAGGATGATGCAGTTCCCTTTCGTTTTGATCTTTTAAGA
This sequence comes from Pinacopodium congolense, assembly GCA_028565735.1. NCBI lineage: Eukaryota > Viridiplantae > Streptophyta > Magnoliopsida > Malpighiales > Erythroxylaceae > Pinacopodium > Pinacopodium congolense. Next base: position 10,688,541 of record JAOXYD010000004.1, on the reverse strand, counting down.
AACGTTTTTAGGTTGCCTATCTTTTCTCTTGATGGGATGATAGAAAAGAAACCCTAATGCCACTCTTGGTGACTAGAACCACATATTTGTATGTATATTGTCTATTCCCAATTTACCTATCATAAATTAAAAATATAATATTAGGGTTTCTACCCATATTTTGGGTTATACTTTAATCAGATGATTTGGACCTAATAACCTAAAACTTTATTAGATCACTTTTAATATTATGTCATACCTTATAATAGCCTATAACATGTAATACATACATATATATATATATATATATATAAATGTCCGTAAAAAATGGCAACAATTACACCCGAGCTTGTTTAAAAAATTTTATGTGTATAATTGGATTGCTTTCTCTTTCAATTTTATAGATTTCTGGATTTGTGGCATTTTCCATATGTGGGAATTCGGCAATTAAAGAGTCCAGCTTATTTGGTTTCAAAGAACAAGAAAAGAAGCCTCTTTATTCTTTATATAAACCAAAAACCAACCAACTTTACGTGGACAATAATATTATATATATATGTATATGTATAAATAAGGGAGATAGGTAAACAAGTCCACTTCATTTAAATGCCCAATGCAATTGGAATTTCCATTATTGCCAATAAATACAACTTTTGGTCACTATCTATTAGCCTCTCCTTTTGTCATCATCCTCTTCCAGTGTTCAGAAATTAAATTAATAACCTTACTGATATCCTAGAAAAGCCAACAGTAAAGTTGTTTTATTTTTTGATTAGCCTTATCGAAGTTGACTATTGTTTTGAAAGTCTAGAGATATGACCACATCTCTAATGTACAATTGGACCTACCAACTTCTAGCTAATTTAAATATATTATTCTATGGCATTCACTTTAACCTGTACTCTTTTTTTAAATATTAATTAAAATTTTATTTAAAAAGACTTAATTATATATTTATAGGTGACCATTAAAAAAATATTCAAAATAACATATAATTTTATATCTATAAAGATATTTTTACTTATAAGATAATAATTAGACATTTTTCTTTTCTTTTCCTTGCATTGTTAACAACTGTTAAATATTTTTTTTGAAATTAAATAAAAATGAAGCCTCAAAGGGCCAAAATAATGTTCATCTTATGGGAATTGCGAATGAAGCTACGTAATAAACTAAATAGTCAACACATTACCAAAAGGTAGACTAAGGTGTACAAAATAACAAAATAAAACAGAACTGAAGTATTCCCGTCCATGTGGCATCCGTGTGTCCTTAACTTAGAGCTAGGAGTGCAGTCACAGTTCTTGCTTTCTTATTTGCAGAAGTAACTCGTGTATGGCCTCATATCTATCTGATCCTTCTTGATTCTCCTGGCCAAAGCAAACAAAGTTTTGTAATCCTTTTTAAATATTTGATATCAAGAAAAAAGATTTTTGTAGGATTTGTCCAAAGCATTGATAAGGCATCTATTTGGCACCTATATAATTTAAATAATTGCTTTTTTATCAATTTGCCCTTTTCTTTATTAATATAACCAATGTCTAAGGAGATGTTTAGTTCAGATTTTCATTTATATTTATATTTTCTATTTTGTCTATTTTCAATTATTTTTATGTATATATTTTTATTTTTATACTACCTTTTGATTTTTGTATTTACAAAAAACAAATTAAAAACTAAATCAAAAAATAATTCCAAACTTGTTTTAACTTAACATCAGGGTGACATCGCATAAGATTATTAGGAATCCTTATTACTGGGTTGGGATATATTAATATTTTTGGAGGTCAATTTGTGTTTAATAGTACCTGGGTTGCTAGTGGGTCCCATACAAGAATATTATAGAACATCAAATATACTTTGTACAATGATGACTATGCAGACACAGTTAATGTATTTTTATTTCTAAATGGCCATGCCTAAAATAATTTAAAATAGAGGCATCGGATGGGCCAGCTTAGTGGTAAGCTTTCCTAATTCCTACCGAGAGTAAGTCTAGAAAACGAGTAGTGATTGTCTCCTTTTGACTCTCATTGCATAAATAAAAGCATCAAATGTTTTTTAAAAATGGAAGTTGCATCTTTGGAGATAATTGGAATGTAGAAACAACGTGATCACCCTTATTGGCTCCCCTTAGGACCCCATACAACCTGTCTATATAATTTATACAATCTTTATAGACAAGGTCCATACAATACTACAACACAATTTATAACATGACCTAGAATCTATAGTTTTTAGTACATCATTATATGAACTGTATTGTAGTGTTGTATATATCCTATTTATAAAGGTTGTATAAATTGTATAGACACAATGTAGTTTTTGAATACGTTGTTTTACGAACTGTATTGTTTTATTGTATGGACCCTGTTTATAGAGGTTGTGTGAATTGTATAGACACAGCATAGATGAACTTTAAATTATATGCAATTTGTAGTTTTTTAATACATTATTATATGAACTGTGTTATAGTGTTATATAGAGCCTATCTATAAAGTTTGTATGAATTGTATAGACAGGTTATATGGGGCTAGGAGATGGGAAAATTAAGGAGGGCCATGTAGTCAGTCCCTGATTAGAATTGCAAAAATGATTTGTACTTATTGTGAGATAATTAATAAAGGTGGGCAATTGTAAAATCATGTTTAAGTGATGCGTTGCATATTAGAATCATTTAATGTTTTTTTTGTAAATTTAATTAATCACTAAAATTATTAAGAGAAAAAAACATTTATTATGATAAGTATGGAAAAGGTAAAGCATATATAAATATATGTTGTTTGTAAAAACAAGAACTCTTTTGATGCTAAAAATTGCAAGTATACATTTTTTACTTGTAGGAAAAAGTGGATATCGCTGTTAGAGATTGTGCTTAGGTACCACTTAATTCAGGTTATACTTTGTTTAAAGAACCAATTCAAAAAAATTTAAAAAGATAAGTACAATGAAAACAAACTAAAAGTAAAAGTAAGCAATGCAACCAATGTCAAAATTATAAACTAAAACTTGGAGAAATCAAGAATAAAGAACATGACTTGTTGTTATCCCTATTTGTTTTCCTCTAGTTTAATTGATTCAATTTATGCTTGACCCAAGATTTCCTAATATTTTAGCTGCCCTCTCTCAAGGTAAAACTAATTGTCACTAGTTAAATAAATTAGGATTAACTTCGAGATATGTCTATATAGAAAGCCTTTCCTAAAACTTAAACTAGATGCAAAGTGATTTTAAAGCAAGTATATTAATCTATTGAAATCTCTTTCTAATAAATCAATACAATTATTATCTATAGGTCTATTAAATGCCAACTTTCGTTGTACATTTAACATAGATTACCAAGCTCACTCTCTCAATTTGTTGTAAGGTTTAAGCTCAATAAATAACACAAATATTTATAATATTAAATGAATAACTAGAGTTCACAAATAGTTCAAACAACAAAAGATAAAATAAGTTTAACCACTTATAATAGAAATAAGTTCAACTATATCCATATTCTCTAGAATACAAAAAATACTGAGAGAAAGAAAAATAAAACAAATACAATGGTAGCTTTCTTCCCTTTTTGTATATGAAAATCTAGAAATGGATGCTTGAATCCTGACTCTCACCTTAGAAAAATAAAACAAATACAATGGTAGCTTTCTTGGCATGGAGGAAAAGTCTTGGATGGCAACTGTGCTATTTTGTAAGGACAGTTGAACAGTGAAAAAATGGGGTCCTTCGCTTATGAATGATGCTGCTCTTTTTATATGTAGGTTTGCAGCTCAAAACGATGGTGTCCTTGGTGAGCTTTGTGTTGTCGTTTTTGCAAAGTGGTAAACTCTTCTCTCCAATGCCGTATGCATACAAGGCTTTTAATTGGACCTTTGTATTCTTACTTGCCAAGCTTAGAATGATGCCACATGTCCCTCCTTTTGCTCTATCACGTGCTTTAAATCTCTCACTCAGGTGATTTCAATCAAATTTCTTAGCACTTTTTAACCCTCACCTGAAATGGCATTCTCCTGGAAACATTAGAAGCCTTGGCCTTAGGGATTTTGCTTTCCTTAGGAAGTGTGCTTCTCCTAGATATAAAGGCCATCTCCTTCCTTGCTTTAAGTAAATGTAAAAGCTTCCTCTCCTTTTTCATTTATTAAACGTTTTTGCTAAGCTCATTTACTTTTTTTTAACTTTCTTCCAACTTTCATTTTCATATCTAATTCATCCTATATAATAAGTAAATGCACCAATAAGATTCAATTTTAACCCAAAATCAACAATTAAAAATTAAAAAATAAAACACAAATAAAAATATCAAATAAATAAGAATTTAATCCTAAACAAATAAAAAACAAGTAACTTACAAATTAAACACTTAGAAAAAACAAGGACTAAAATATAATTATCAAGTTCCCCACACTTCAACCTTTGCTTGTCCTTAAGTAAAAATCAAATATAACCAATGAATTCTATTACTTCATTTTTACAAAGATCAAAGCATGCAATCCCTCAACCTTTGTTCATCTTAAGTGTCAAGATCCTAAACATATCAGACTACTTTTCATTAGTGCTCATAAACAAACTCAACTTATGAAACCATCGCTCAATGATAAGTCTAAATGCAAAATGAATCTTCCCTACAGTTTCAATCATTTCTCTCAAGTGTTTGATGGTTAGTGTTTTGTTCAAACTTCCTATAGGAAATCATACTATCATAGGCTTGCTAATACACTCCTCCACATTAATTGCATGCTAAGATAGATCAAAAGGACTTTTTTAAGGTTATAATGAGATTAGGGCTAAGGTCGATCAAAAAGGTTTTAGAAGTTAATCACAAGCATTCATAAAGTACTAAATGTACAAAAGGGATAACAAATAAACTTATGAGATATGCAAATGAATAAAACTAACTGTTCAAAACTTATTTTTACTACTAAATGAGATTTTTTATTTATTTTTCTATTTTTCTCTTTTGAATTTTTCCTTTTTCCTTTTTTCCTTCTTTTTGAACAATAGTAAAGAAACAATGATCAAAATAGTAGCTCAATGCAATGTGTTATAATAGTAGAAATATCATTAAACTCATCTCAGAAAAAAATTGTAATAAAAAATTCCAAACTAAAGCCTTACTTAGCACTCTATTAAACTTATGATTGGGTAAGCTCATGGGGTTTGAGGTTTTAAATTGGGGTAATTTCAACAACAAAGGGTTAAAGGCTCAACGGGACCCGTAAGGGATAATAAAAAGGTAGGTCATTAAAGTCAAGGATTAAAACAAAAAGGACATTAATGATTTCTATTTAGGAAGCATCCAGTAGATTTGAACTAATTTAAAACAAGTTCTGAAGGTGATTACCTAAAGAAGTATCACACATACAAGGAAATGAAATGATTATAGAATGAAGTCATAAAGGCTCAGTTCCTCACATAGGCTTAAATGAAAATCCGTTATACTTTTATACACTACTTCATTGCTCAAGTGTCAAATTCTAAGTAAGCTTATGGAACCAACTACTTTCATCACTCAAAATGGTTCACTCTCCACTCAAATAATCTAGTTTGAGTTTACAAATGCATTTAATCTCATTCTAACTAGTATGATAGAATCTCATTTCAACACAAATCAAAATGATTTAAGTGTGGTTCTATTGCTTTAACTAGACTACAAAACTATAAATTATGCATTATATATAATAAAATGCAAATAATGACTAAAACAACTAAAATAATGCAAATGACAACGCAAATGTCTCCTCCTTACACTTGAACAACACATTATCCTCAATGTGGAAAGTAGATCATGAAAACCTAGCAAAAAAAACATCAAAATACAAAACACTAAGAGATTCAAGGTAAGAAGGTCTTGTGGTGGTGTTCGTTATTCCAAGGCACAACAAATCTTCTTCCTTTTCTGGTCCTCCCTCATAACAAACCTTCCCGATCAACAAACCTTCTAGCAATGATCAAGTCACCTAAACATCAAGAGATTTAAAGGGAAAATAAGCTACAGATCATTCAAAACCAAATTCAAATCAAGTAGACAAAACTTAATAAAGACTAGCAAACTAAAAACCAACATGCTAAGTTAAGGTCATTATCTTGACCATCACTAATTTAATCTTTCAATAGAATAAAAGGAAAGAAGCCACTCCCTTTTCTATTGAAGGAAAGTCTCCAACATACAATTTTCCATGTTGCTCAATAACCTTGAATGTTTTTCCTTTGAAGTCTTCTACCTTTAAAGTTCCAAGTTTGTAAACTTAAACAACTTTGATTGGTCCTACCGCTGAATCTTAAGTTTAGTTGGAATCAACTTCAATCATGCTCTGAGCCTCTTCTTCCTCACCTTAACTACCATCTTCTCTTTTCCTAAAATTATATCATTAGGAATACTAATGGGTGGTGGATTTCCCTTACTTAAGAAAGTATACTCAATATGTAGATGTAAGAATTGTAACTTAAGCATGGGTGGTGTCACTAAAGAGAATAGAGTAAAGACATTCGTTTTTCCTAAAAGTTCTTAATTCAACCTCTCACCTAAGTTCTCCTTATTTCTAGCTTCTCCACCATCTTGAAAATTTACCTTTTCCTTATGCTTCATCCTAGATTCCTGGACACCCTTATTAATCACACCTATCTTTATGCAAGAATTTCTTTTCACCAAAATTTTCCACTTCTTGCCCATGCTAAACTTTACTTTCTCATCACCAATCCAAAAGATTAACATTCCCTTATGGACATAAGTCAAAGCCTCACTAGTGTTCATGAAAGGCCTACTAAGGATCAATGGGAAAATTCTATCCTCCATAAAATCAAGAACATTAAAATCAACTAGAATGAAAAATTTATCCACATTCACGAGAAAATATTCGACAAATTTGAATGGCTTCCTTATTGTTTGATTTGTTAGTTCTATAAGCATGGAATTTGACTTGACCTTACCTAGCCCCAATTTCTTGAAAATGGACAAAGGTATCAAGTTAATGCTTGCTCTTAAATCACAAAAACAATTAGAAAATTCCAAGTTACTAATAGCACAAGGTTTAGTAAAACTCCCGGATCTTGTAAATTGGATGGCATGTGACTGATGATGGTTGAGCTACAACTTCCCATCAATGCCACCGTTTGATTGTCTTCCATAGCACGTATATTAGTTAGGATGTCTAGTAAAAACTTAGCGTATTTAGGCAGATTATGTAATGCTTTTATAAATGACAATTTCTTCACTTTTTCAAAGAACTTGAAAGCTTATGCATCTATTGAATTATGCTAGAGCTTTTGTAAGTAGGAGATCTTTGATTTGTACGGTGGTGGTTGAATGTAGAGCTTCTTCTCCTCCTTTTCTTCTTCTTTCTCTTTCTCTTGACTCTCTCTTGTGGCACTCTCACCATCTTCCATTGGCTCCTCAAGATTTTGCACAATGATAACTTTGATGGCCTTCATATACTCCCTTGGATTAGCCTTAGTGTTGCTTGTTAGGCTATCTGCACTTCTAAAAGATAAAGCATTAGCAAGTTGACCTACCTATACCTCCAAGTTATGGATGGATGAAGCATGGTTCTTTACAATTTGGTCAAACTTTGCCTCCATCCTCTTTTGACTCTCCTCTTGGCACGCAAATATCCTCCTTTGATTCTCTTCTTGAATTGCTAGTTTAGAGCCCAAGACATCCATTAACTTGTCCATCTTGTTCTCCAAAGATCTAAGGTGATATTATTGAAATCTAGGAGGTCCTTGTGATTTTTCTTGGCCATATGCATTGTTAGTATTTTAAGAAAAATTTAGGTGATTTTTTCACCTCAAATTGTAAGTGTTGGAGTATAGATTTTTATCTCATTGAAATTGCATGGCCTTTACTTAAGACGAAGAGGCTCCTTGCATGTTACTTAATTACTTGGTAAGGGTTGTAATTTGTGCTTGTAGAACTGTCACTGAGTCAATTGGTACTCCTTTAGCCCTTGTCTACTCCTCTCATTATATCACAAACAACTGTTGCTTGCCAACTCTTCCAAAAGATTGCGAACTACATCAACATTTTTCCTCATCAAAGAACCTCCAACAGCTGCATTTATGGCTCCTTTTATGCTCTGATTTACACCATTATAGAATGTTTGCAAAAGGAACTCCCTCAGAAGGTTGTGGTGGGGGCAGCTCCTTTGTAATTTCTTAAATCTCTCCCAGGCTTCATATAATGACTTCTCATCACTTTGCTGAAAATTAGTGATCTCCTTGATGATCCATGTAATTTTGGTCAAGGGAAAGTACTTAGCCAAGAATGCTTGGGTTAGTTGCTCCCAAGTAGTGATCTCCCCTGAATTGAGAGAGTTATACCATGTCTTTTCTCGATCCCTCAAAGTAAATGGAAATAATCTTAACCTCACAGTATCATCAAATATCCCATTAAACTTAAAGGTGTCACAGATCTCTAAAAAGTTAGTAAGATGGGTGTTGATTGCAAAACCAAAACTACGTTTAGGCTTAAAACCTTAAGTATACGAGTCCTTACTTGAAGTAAAAAGCAAATATCATCCCACAGAGATTATGCTTAGGCACCACTTAATTCAATTTGTGCTTTGTTTAAGAAACTAAATCAAACAAATTTAAAAAGATAAATAAAATGAAAAAAAATTAAAGGCAAAGTTAAGTAACGCAACCAAAGGTAAAATTGTAAAGTAAAACTTAGATAAATCAAAATCAAAGAATATGACTTGTCTTTGTCCCTATTTGTTTCCCTTTGGTTTAATTGATTCAATTTATGTTTGGCCCAAGATTTTCTAATATTTTAGATACCCTCTCTCAGGGTGCAACTAAATGTCTCTAGTTAAATAAATTAATAATAACTTCAGGATCTTTCAATATGTAAAGCCTTTCCTAAAAATTCAACTAGATGTGAAGCAATCCTAAAGGTAGTATATTAATTTATTGAAATCTCTTTATAATAAATCAATACACTTCTTATCTATAGGTCTATTAAACGTCAAATTTGGTCATATATTTAACACAGATTACCAAGCTCACTCTCTCAATTTGTTGCTAGGTTTAAACTCAATAAATAAAAATATTTATATTATTAAATCAACAACTAGAGTTCATAAATAGTTCAAATAGCAAATCTTGAAACAAGTGTAGCCACTCATAATAGAAAGAGGTTCCACTATATCCATATTTTTCAAAATACAAAACATATTGATAAAAAAAGAAAACAGAAATAAAAACAAAGCACATAAAATAGTGATTGTCTTCCCTTTTGTATTTGAAAATCTGGAAAATGAATGTTAATGGAGCTCTTGATGACTTGAATCCAATGTATGAACTTGAAGCTTGCAACTTGCATGGAAGAGAAATCTCTTACAACTTGCATGGAAGAGAAATCTCTAAGTGGTGGCTGCGTTGTTCTCTTATCCTATGCGTGCAAATGGCCTATTTATCTTGTCTTGAGTTACTTAGGGTTAAAGGAAATGATGCTGCATTGTTTTAAGCTAGCCTTTAAATGGCTTGTTGATGCTTTGTTGTTTAGTGCTCTCCTGGTTTTTTTCTTCTTTTGCTTTTTTTCTTCTTTTGCTTTCTCTTGTGGAGACGTTAGGACCTTTCTGTCTTGGAAACATTTTGACTTTTGACTTTGACTCCTCGAGTTGCGTGAATTTCCAAGTTTTGAAGCTAAATTTGGCTATGCTCCTCTCACTTGTAATTTTAAACGCCTCCTCTCCTCTTTCATTTGTTAAATGTTTTTTTCTAATCTCTTTTTCTTTCTTTCTTTTTCATTCCAACTTTCATTTCAACTCCAATTCATCCTACACCATATGTAAATATACTAATAAGATCCAATTCTAACCCAAAATCAATAATTTAATGTTAAAACATAAAATATAAATAAAAACACCAAATAAACAACAATTTAATCTTTAACACATCAAGAAACAACTAACTTACAAATTAAACACTTAGACAAACAAGGACTAAAACATAACTATCAACTTCCCTACACTTAAAACCTTAGCTTGTACTCAAGCAAAAATCAAATACAATCAATTAATTTTATCACTTCATTTTCATAAAGATCAAAGCATACAATCCCACAAACTTTGGCCAACTCAAATGTTAACTTACTACACATATCATGACTACTTTTCATTAGTGCACATAAACAAACTCAACTTATGAAACTGTCACTCAAAGATAAGTATAAACACAAAATTAATATTCCTCACAGTTTTACTCATTTCTCTCAAGTGTTTGATGGATAATGTTTCGCCCAAACTTTCTATAGAAAACCACACTATCATAGACTTGCTAATACAAAAATTCTCTTCCACATTGATTAGAAGCTAAGGTAGATCAAAAGGACTTTGTTTGAATTTGTAATGAGGTTAGGACTAAGGTTGGTCAAAAAGGTTTTAGGAGTTCATTATAAGCATTCATAAAGTAATAAATGTAGCCAAGTGATAACAAAATAAACTTATGAGATATGCTCAACACTTATTTTTACTACTAAATGTGATTCTTTTCTTTCTTGTTCTCTTTTTTTTCTTTTGATTTTTTGTTTTCTCATTTTTTCCTTAGTTTTGAACAATAATAAAGAAACAATGAACGAAATAGTAGTCATGTGTTGTTAGAGTAGAATTTTTGTTGAACTCATCTCAGAAAAAAATGGAACAAAAAATTCCAAATTAATGCCTCACTTAGCACTCTATTAAACTTGTGATCAGGTAAGTTAATGGAGTTTGAGGTTATAAAAAAATTGCATGATTTCAAGAAACAAAGGGATAAAGGCTCAATGGGGGTAACAAGGGATAATAAAATGGGTAGGCCATCTATGTCAGGGGTTAAAACAAAAAGTGCGTTAATCATTTTTGAAGGTAATTACCTAAGGAAGCTTGCACTAATGCCTATTAACCTTGAATGCTTCACTTATATCATTCTCTAACTCCAAAGCTCCATAGGGAAACACTTGGATAACCTTAAAGGGTCTACTCCATCTTGACTTGAGCTTTCTAGGAAATAACCAAAGTTGTGAATTGAACAAAAGCATCAACTCCCCACTATTGAATTCCTTCTTCTTGATGTGAGCATCATGCCACTTCTTTTCTCTTTTCTTGTATAACTTGGAATTTTCATATGCATCATACCTTAGCTCCTCTAATTGATCAAGTTGTAGCAATGTCTTTTCAATCGCTAGCTTCCAATCCATGTTCAACTACCTAATTGTGTAATAAGCCCTATGCACCAGCTCCAATGGTAAATGGCAAGCCTTACCATACATAAGTCAATACTGTATTTTACCTATGGTTGTTTTGAAAGCCCTCTTGTAAGCTCACAATGTATCATCCAAATTCAAAGCCCAGTCTTTTCTTAAAATGTTCACTACCTTCTCCAAAATCTTCTTCAACTCTCTATTCACCACCTCCATTTGGCCACTCATTTAGGGGTGGTAAGGGGTTGCCACTATATGATGAACATTGTATCTTTTCAATAGAGCCTCAAAGGGTTTATTGCAAAAGTGACGTCCCCCATCACTTATGATTGCTCTAGGTGCCCTAAATCTAGTCAAGATCTTCTTAATGAACCATTGAACCACATGGCCATCATTAGTTAGAGTAGCTACGATCTCAACCCACCTGGTAACATAATTAACTCTAACCAATATGTAAGTGTTATCTAGGGAGGATGGGAATAGTTCTATGAAATCTAAGCCCTACACATAAATATCTCCACCACCATGATGTTTGAAATGGCATCTCATCTCTCTTCGAAATATTGCCCACTCTTTGACACCTATCACACTTCAATATAAAATCTCAATCATCCTTGAATAAGTTAGGCCAGTAGAATCAACACTCTAAAATACAAAAAATTTGTCCTATTAGCTCCATAGTGTCTTGCATAAACTAAATTATAACATTGAGTCAAAACTTCAGGCATTTCATCTTCAGGGACACAGCTACGAATCAAATTGTCAGCGCATATTTTATATAACAAAGGTTCATTCCAAATATAGTAAGAACATTGAAATAAGAAATGCTTCCTTTTTTGATGCAAGAGATCTAGGGGAAGAATACCACCTAAGAGATAATTGGCAATATCTATAAACAAAGGAAGAAAAGGATTTTCTACCAGCATTAAGGCTTCGTCAAAAAAGTGTTCTTTAATTTCCTCTATTTTTTCATGTTGTCAGCCTTCAAATCTTGATAGTTGATCTGCTACAACATTTTCAGCTCCTTTCTTATCTTTAATCTCAAGGTTGAACTCTTGAAGTAGAAGCACCAATCAGATGAGTCTAGCGTTAGCATCCTTCTTTATAAAGAGATAGTGAAATTATGCATGATCTGTTAAAATAATAACATTTGAGTCCAAAAGATAAGAAGAAAGATTTTCACATGCAAATATTAGTGCAAGCAACTCCTTCTCCGCAAGGGTGTAATTCAGTTGTGCCCTCGTTAAGGTCTTGTTTGTATAGTAAATTGCAAGGAGCTTCTTCTTCTTTCGTTGTCCAAGTACATAATCAAAGACATAACTGCTCACATCACACATGATCTCGAAGGGAAGTAACCAATCCAGTGACGTTAAAATAGGTGTTGTTGTAAGTGCCTTTTTTAACTTGTCAAAAGCAACTAAGTAATTATTAGTAAAGTCAAAAGGAACATCTTTAACTAGCAAATTAGTTAAGAGTCTAGCAATAAGAGAAAAATCCTTGATGAATCATCTGTAGAACCTTGGATGACCAAGGAAAGCTCGAATGTCCTTGATGTTGATGGGAGGTGGAAGCTCTCAATCACTTCAATCTTAGCTCAGTTTACTTAAATCCCTTTGCATAAGATCTTATGGCCCAGTGCAACTCCCTCTTGGAACATGAAATGACACTTCTCCTAGTTTAAAACTAGATGAGACTCCTCACATCTTTGAAGTACTCTATCTAAATTAAACAAATAATGATCAAAAGTGTTTAAAAAAATAGAAAAGTCATCCATAAATACCTTCATAAAGTCCTTGTTCATGTTATCATACACCTTTGGAATGTGGCAAGTGCGTTGCATAGATCAAAAGGCATCCTTTTGTAGGCAAAAGTCCCATAAGCACAAGTAAAGTGGTCTTGTCTTGATCCTTGGGGTATATAAACACCTGATTATACCCTGAATATCCATCAAGGAAGTAATAAAAAGTATGGCTAGCTACCCTCTCAATCATTTAGTCCATAAGAGGTAACGGGACATGGTCTTTCTTGGTGGCCAAATCGAATTTCCTGTAATCAATACTCACTCTCCAACCTATGATGGTCCTAGTGTAAATCTTTTCACCTTTTTCATTCTCCATCACTATTATACCACGCTTTTTAGGCCCGCACTACACTGGACTCATCCCCTTACTATCTGAAATAGGGTAAATGATCATCGCATCTAAAAGTTTCACTACCTCCTTCTTAACAATCTCTTGTATGTTTAGATTAGGTTAATCCGATGCATCACCATATTGAGGGTAGTCCCCTTATATCAGAAATTTGCCACCCCCATGGCTCTTATCCTCTTATTGATGGTTTCTATCTCTTCCTCTTATTCAAAATATAATTGGTTGGAAATGATGATGGGTAGAGTGTGGTCCTTACCTACAAATGTGTATCTTATGTGTGAAAGTAAGAGTTTTAATTCTAAAGTGGGTGGCTTTATAATGGAGGGTGGTATGGGTGCATCTATTCTTTCTAACTTATCGTGCTCAAATTCCTAATATAATATCTCTTCGCTCACACTCTCATCCTTATACATTTCAATAACTTTATTAACTTCCTCTTCCACTTCCTTCAAACATTCATCCGCAACATCAATCTTTATACATGCATTACCATCCATCAGCTTCTTCAAAGATTTAGTCATATTAAATTCAACCTCCTCATCACCAATTCTCAAAACCAGTTTTCCTTCATGCACATAAAAAAATTCCCTAATAGTATTCATAAAGGGCCTACCTAAAATCAATGGACAATTCCTATCTTCCTCAAAATCTAACATAACAAAATCAACAAGAATTATAAATTTATACTAGGAGTTATTCCTTTGGATTAGCCTTTGTATTGCTTGGTAGGCTACCTGCACTTCTCGAAGAGAAAGCATTAGCAAGTTGACCTACCTGTGCCTCTAAGTTATTGATGGATGAAGTGTGGTTCTTCACAATGGGATTAAACTTTTCCTCTATCTCCTTTTAATTCTCCTCTTAGCTTGTAAATATCCTCTTCTGATTCTCTTCTTGACTTGCTAGTTTGTAGCCTAAAACATCCATTAGCTTGTCCATATTGTTCTCCAAAGATCTAAGGTGATCTTGTTGAAATGTAAGAGGTTCTTGTAGTCTTTCTTTGCCACATGTATTGTTAGTATTCTAAGAAAAATTTTGGTGGTTTTTCCACCTTTGATTGTAAGTGTTAGGAGTATGGATTATTACTTCGTTGCAGTTGGCTAAAAAAATTTACCTTCTCAGTGCCACTAGCTCCCAATAAGAAACATTCTGTTGTGCCATGATTGTCTTTCCCATAAAGCTCACATTGAAATTGCATGGCCTTTACTGACAACGAAGAGGTGAGGCTCCTTGCATGTTACTCAATTTCTTGATGAGTGCAGTAATATGAGCTTGTAATGCTGTCACTGAGTCAATTAGTATCATCCCCTTCTGCTTATTTGGTCCTTGTCTACTCCTTTCATTAGACCACATACAACTGTTGTTTGCCAACTTTTCTAAAATATCCTAAGCTGTATCAATAGTTTTCCTAATCAAAGAAACTCTAATAGCTATATTTATGGTTTCTCTTATACTCTGATTTGCACCATTGTAGAATGTTTGCAAAACGAGCTCTCTTGGAAGGTTGTGGTAGGGGTAGCTCCTCTGTAAGAGCTCCCTCGAAGGGTTTTGCTAAGGGCAGTTACTTTGTAATTCCTTATATCTCTCCCAGACTTCATACAATGAACCCCATCACTTTGTTGAAAATTAGTGATCTTTTTGATGATCCATGTAGCCTCGGTCAAGGGAAAGTATTTAGCCAGGAACTCTTGGGCTAGCTGCTCCCAAGTCATGATCTGCCCTAAACTGAGTAAGTTATACCCTATCTTTGCCCGATCCCTCATGTTAAATGGAAACAATCTTATCCTCATAGCATCATCAGACATCCTATTAAACCTAAAGGTGTCACAGATCTCCAAAACGTTAGCAATATAGGCATTGGAATCTTCATTTGACAACCCATAAAACTACATACTACTTTAAAGTATGTCGAGTACTGCCGACTTGATTACAAAGTTATTGGCTTGAACCACTAGCCTTATAACTCCTTAATGACTAAAACCTGACCTCATGAAATCCATCAACATCCTCTTAGCTCCTCCTTGCTCTCCTTCATTTTCCATATTTCTTTTTAGACTTTCTTGGTGCTTAGCTCTTCTTAGTCTCCTCTCTTGTTAATTAATGTCAGAAAGCCCTTCATAAATCACTTCGTCAAACCCTCTCATATTCCTTGTATTCATGCACCTGCAAATACATAAGAAAAAGTATAAAAAAATCTTAAATTAAAGACACCCAAACTAAACAAGATGCTAAACAAATAATCCCCAGCAATGGAGAAAAAAAATTGTTGATTGAAAAAATAATAACTTGTTTTACGTTAAAAACCGTACGTATATAAGTCATTACTTATAGTAAAAAGAGAATATCGCCCCTTGGAGATTTTACTTAGAAACCACTTAATTCAGGTTGTGCTTTGTTTAAGAAAACAATTAAAAAAATTTAAAAAGATAAGTCGAAGGAAAAAAACTAAACTTTAAAGCAAGCAACGTTTAGTAAGGAGTTTATGAAGTATATGGAATTGATTGATGACTGAGTTCATGAAAGAAGAGCTTTGGAATTGGGCTTGAAGATAGAAGATAGAAGATAGAAGATCAAGCTCAAGAGTAGAATTTGATATATTTTGAGTGAATATGTAAGTCTTCTCTTTGGTCTTACCACAGTGTTAAGGACTCACTCATGCATATTTCATTCATGTTTAGTAATTGCATATAGGATTCATAATCAAGAGGCATTATATGTGTAACATCCCACTCTCATATGACACATACCCGACATTCCAAGGAATATCTGAGTACATGCTCCACAAGGGTGGCATGCTAGAGCAATTAATCCACTTCACTTGGCATCATTAACAATATATCCATATCACAAGAGATTTTTACAACCATAAAAAAGACCATTTAAAAGTCAAACTTCTATTTCATTTCCTAAAATAAAGTTATACAATGTAAATTTACACAGCAAAAGTCATCTGTTTACACACATAAAAAAAGTTAAGAGCTTATAGCTTTATATATAAAAGTACTACAAGAGATGCACTCTAACACAAAGACCCTAACTAGATCCCTGAAGAGTGCCAGCATCGACCTTTGATCCATCTCACCCCTGAACCGCAACTACTAGATCGCTATCTATCAACTAAGGAGTAGAACTCCTTTAATCCTGAAAAAAAATCACAATTAGGGTGAGTTTGCTCAATTCAGTGAGTGAACCATCATCGATGTGCTCTCTCACAAAATCACGTAAGCATATAAATCGTCACTTTCACATTCAAATTTCCTATCACATTTTCACATTATTCAGATA
>JAOXYD010000004.1:10651117-10668580 GCA_028565735.1 Pinacopodium congolense | reverse complement strand
TATTTATAAATTTATCTTTAAATCTCATACTCTTTAGTTTTTGAACTTACTCATATAAAAAAATAAATTTGAGGAAATTCCTCAAATTTCCTTAAATTGTTTTGAATTTCCTCTAATTTAAAGTGATTTTAAATATTTTGATTGATTTTTTACGTTTATAAATCAAAATATTTAAAATCACTTTAAATCTATAATAGATTTTTTATTATAAATCAAAACATTTGAAGAGTTCTCTCTTTTTTACTTCACACTAGCTGAAGCAATAACCTAGACAATAACAAAATTGCGAATCATTTCAGAATTTGCTTAAATTATGACTCGTTACTGAAGCAATGATACCCTAATGACTTCTTTTCATTAGTATTATCCTTTACAGCCTTTGAGAAATATAATCTTAGGAATGTATGGCTGTTATCTAAATACTAAATCTATTATACCTACACTAATACCTTAATAGAAATTTTAATAATAAAATTTTCAATTGCAATAACGATAAAATTACATTAAATTGAAACTAAATCTTAATTCAGAAAAAAAATGAAATTAAGCATAATCTCTATGATTAGGCATGGTTTACTTAAAATTGTCCTAAACAATTATGATATAACAAATGGTAGTAAATTTTAATATTTACCTCTTGAAATTTTAACAAACAAGGGATTAACTATCAACACAATAAGGAAGTTAGATTGTACTCCTTTCACACAATACATAGTAAGAAATAATGGAATATTTCAATATATCAATATCATGCAACTCTTAACACAATATATTTTTAATAATCAAATATAATACTATCAATATGTATCTTTTATCGTACAATCACACAAATATCATAAAGCCAAATAAATTGCTTATACAGAATATGAAATAGTTTTATGCAAACTCTTATCCTTTTACTGAATTAAAATACAATTTATTCATATTTTTATTAAGACCACGCTTAACTTAGTAGGATTATTAAATGATTTGCTAGCTCAACTCTTCTTCTCATCATTGCACCTATCATCATCGTATGAATATAAAAAATATAATATATTAGCATAAGGTATCTCTCTCCCAATCTCATTTGGTAATTCGGTACCATTTCAATACCTAACCATTAGCACAGGATATCCATAGAATCATGATAACCTAATACCATTCTGGTACCTAACTATCTTTACAGGACATCTTCGAGATCTAGGATGCCTGGGTATCTACTCTATATATAAGTGCTTAATCCCATCTCAATCATATCATAATCCTCATCGCATGTAATCATTGAACATATCTTGTTCTAGATAAGCAACTATTTCGTTAACTCTATTTACTCATTCAGTCTGTCTCATTCTCATTCAATTTTATCACAAGATGACACACCAAGATACCTATAATCAAACATTCACACAATTTCAATGTTTATAAATATAAAAAATATATTATATTGGCACAAGGTACCTCTCACCCAGTCTCATTTGGCAATCTGGTACCATTTTAGCACCTAACCATTAGCACAGGATGTCCCTAGAACTAGGATTACCCAATACCATTCTAGTACCTAACTATTAATATAGGACATCTTCGAGATCTAAGATGCCTGGATATCTACTCTATATACAGGTACCTAATCCCATCTCAATCATATCATAATCCTTATCGTATATAACCATTGAACATATCTTGTTCTAGATAAGCAATTATTTCGTTAACTCTATTTACTCATTCAGTCTGTCTCATTCTCATTCAATTATACACAAGATGGCATACCAAGATACCTATAATCATACATTCACACAATTTCAATGTTTATGTCATACATATAATTAATATATATATGTTTCTACTCACGAAATTATGTTTCACATAATATACAATACCTTCGCATATCCAATGCATGACTATATCTTTACAAGATTCATAATACAATTATATGTTATTTATTCGAATAAACAAGTATATTTGTAAATATATATTGCATAAATTAACTTAAGATTATTACTTACTCATAAAATCACACTTTCCAGCATATATCACATCTTTACATATCTTTTATGCAATTTATTATTTTTAGGATCCATAATATACTTCCATACTAATTAAAACATGCACAATTTTCACCAAATTATAGAACATATACTTCACAAATCTTCCGTTTTACCAATATCATAAAATTTTACACTTCAATCAATATAAAAAATTTATTATACCACAATTGAACATATGTATTTCTATTAATTAATAATCTCATAAAGTTACATTTAGAGGTATGAAAAAACATCACAAAACTACAATTTCATTAATTATTTAGTCACTCAAGTTATTAGTCATGTAATATATCAAATTACATAATAAGAGGGCATCATACTTAACCACTTACCTAAACTCACTAATCAATCGATATCCAGGATCAAAGTCCGAACTTCTAATTACCTCTTATGATACTAAGACATAAATATCACAAAACCATCATCAAACTCTATTTAAACTAAATGAACTACATAAGTAATCAGTATTTATTGCCACATATATCCTATTTTCGATTCTCTTTTTTCCTTTTTCCTTATTCCTATCCTTCTCCTCAAGTCATCGCTCTCTATTACTATTTAAAATTTTAATAATATTTATTACTAAAATTTAATTTTAGCAACTACTTTTATAGAAAAATACACTTTGCATTCTTTTCTTTTCTTTTTCTTTTCTCGTCAGCTCTTTTTTCTCTTTCGCTTCCTATCACTCTTTTGAAACTATCACTAACGGTAATTGTTGCCAATGACAACCATTTTTCTAGCAATTTAATTTTTTTTCCATAACTAATCACACTATTATCTCTTAACCTTTTTATTGTTCAGGTATGATAAAAATAGATGAAATCAAAGCTTTACCATCAAATCTAAAAAAAACATAATATACTCACTAATATAGAAACATTTTATATAATATTAAATTAGCAACCACAAAATCTCTAATGAGTCAAGGTTTTTAAACAGCAAAGACAAGACACTAAATGATGACAACTAAAATAAAATGGCCTTAAGAAGGAAATGTTAGTTTATACCCTTGCAGTCAATCTGTTGGTTGTAAACACATGTATAACACTGTGATTTTAATCAATAAAAATGCATTCTTTATCTTTGTATGTTTTTTCAATTATTTAATAATTAATCATAAAGATAAAATCCATAGAATAATTGCTATGCAGTTAAAAGTTATAATGAGATTATAATTATGAGATTCAAATTGCATCTTTGCATTATTCCTAAAAAGTTCATAGTCGTAGTTTCATTAAGATGGAGTATTGATGAAACTGTTAGACTAATACACGTTATGTTTCTTTCTTATGAAGAAAGTAATCGATCTCATATATTAAAGTGTTGAGACATTACTTGTGTGTCTGTGGATTCTCTCAAGTATGATGGTTATATGATTAATCCTTAGACTTGAAATTACTAAAATCATCTTATATAGGAATTATTATGTTTTGATGCTATTTATGATCTACTTTATAAAGTAGGTAAATCGATAGTACTTGGATATAATATGAACTATATGGAGATAGTTGTGTGAATCAATGTAAGATTCATCATTCTAAAATTATTAGAGAAAATGTTTTGTTGTTCTTGATTAGTGATGATTTGAAGATTCTCTGGCCAAAGTGAATTGAAATTTGAAAAACGAGTTTCAAATATCAATTATAAATCATTTACTAATTAGTAGGAATGAACATGATTGGATTTTATAAAGTAGACATGGATTCTATACTCTAAATCCAATTGGAACATTATATGATGAAACGATCAAATTATACATTATAACCATGCTTTGACAGGTTTGTCAAATCACTTTGACATTCATAATATTTGGGTGGTCATGATATATTACTAGACGTCAATCTTGATCTATAATCATAAATTGTTTAATTAAAAAATTAAAGATAAATTAAAATGAGTTTTAATTGATCTCATTTTAATTATGAATTATAATTATAATTTATGATCATTGTCAATTTATTAGGAACCTAATGAGTTATACATATAGGTTTATCTGAAGAGAAAAAAAATAAAGTTAGACTTAACTGTAAAGTTTAAGAAACTTTAGGATCAAATATAAGATATTTGATTTAGTTAAAATTAAATTATGGCTATAACTAGAATTAGACTTTAATTATGATTTGTATTTAATTTTAATTTTAAAATTAGGAAAAATATGATTTTTCCGCTATATAAGGACGACAACCCTAAGGTTGCCAGTACAACTCTACCTCCCTCTCAAAAAGGGTTTTGAGTTATCTTCTATTAACCTGTGGATACCATTAGAGGTCGAGCACGTAAATGGTTGTGGTTTGGATATGAGAAGAATTCACTACGATAGTAAATCCTTTATTCAGATTTGTCTATAACTTTATTTTTGTTTCAAGTTAAATTTTGTTAAATTAATTCTGTGAAGGAAACCTTAATTTTTCTACTACGATATTGATTTAATCAATATAGGTTTCCCATCAATGGTATCAAAGTGGGATTTTAACTGATTTAACTTGATTAAGTTGCTTGATTATTGTTGATTTGTTGAAATAAATTGCAAAAAGTTGCATAAATTAGTTTCTGACGTTGAAAACAAAAATTGAAAAGTGTTTATGTGTTTGTGTTTCACGTATATATGAATCTGGAATTTTTGTTATCCTATATAAGTTTATTATTTTCTGGAGAGTTCAGATGATCAACTAGGTACATATGTTGTTTGATTTAATTATGTACATTTTGCTTATAAAGTTAACATATATTTTGGAACCAAGTTCATCGTTTAAAGAGTATAAACTGTTTTTGATTTTGAATCAAAGACGTTAAATAATAGAATAAACCATAAGTAGGTGTGATTCTTGAATCTACTACGTTTGATTTCTGCTTGATTATAAACCAAATCTGTTGTGTTTGAATCTTGGTTCTAGAATATGTGGATGAATCTAGAAATTTTTGTTCTTGGATTCTTGAATCTATCTCCTTCTTATATATTAATCAATTGGAATATATGTTTACTTTTGTATGGTTTTCAATCAGGACAAACCATCTAGTCTATCAGTTGGTAGCGCTAGGCAGCTCACCACTGCTTAAAGATGAAAGGAACACATATTTGGCTTGGCCAGATCTGTTGTTTTTTTATTTTAATTTGGTAGTTAATTGGGCTTAGGAGTTGGCGAATACACATAGAGGAGAACCTAAAAACCCAAAAAAATAGATGCAGGTGGCGTCCCAAGGTTGAAGACAGGGGGCGTATAAAGCACGCACCCGTATGGGTGTCTCCCAGCGCCTGCTGATGTTGGCGCTCGTGCCAGACGGCAACACGGGTCATACGCCTCCCTCCTTTTAATTTTTAATTAAATTTAGTTTTAAATTATATTAAATTAATTTTCCTTAATTAAATTAGGTTTAAATTAAGTTATGATTCTAATAAATTTAGAAAATTATTTTTCTAATTTTGAAAACTAGTTTTCAAAGATTTTTATTTATTAGGACAATTTTAGAATTTAGTTTAATTTTTCAAGAGTTAAATTATTAAATTAAATTAAATTATATAAATTATATTAAGATTAAATTAATTTAAGATCATAATAGTGTAAAAAAAATAGTTTTCTATTTTTTTTGAAAAATATTTTTCAAAGAATTTTATTTATTATGATATTTTACAATTTAGTTTAATTTTTCAAAAGTTGACTTATAAAAGTAAAATAATTATTAGAAATTAAATTTTCTCAATTATATTAAGTTTAAATTAATTTAGCTTCCTAATAAACTTAGAAAATTATTTTTCTAATTATTTAGAAACTATTTTCAAAGGATTTTATTTATTAGAAATTTTTTGTATTTAGTTTCATTTTGAAGAGTTGATTTATTAAATTAAATTAGTCATCAAATCAATAATAATTAGAATCAAGCAAATTATATATATCTTTCATAATTATATTATGTTCGATAAAATTAATATAATTAGATTGTATTAATTACAATGAGACCAAAAATTTTAAATCCCTCATTAAAATATTAAATACATGTTTATAACATGATTATTGCCTTCCATTGTTATAGGATTAAATTAGAGTTCTGTTTATTATTAGGTTTTTTGAACAAATTCAAGATTACTTTAACCCGAATATGTTTAGTCTTATAACAATGAGTCTTATTTAACTAAATTTATATGATTTAGATGAACAAACTTATAATCATATTGATTTAGAGGCAGGGTTAAGAATGATATATCATAAATGTTTTGGCAAAGAGTTATCACTTAACGGATCTATGAATCACATAGGATGTGATTGATAAAATGTTATTTACCTAATTTTAGTTTAATTAGTTTGTTGAGTAAATTCAAGATCAATTAAGTTAGAATGAGATCCTAGCATACTAAGAAATTATGTGATAATTTCTTAGATTAATAGTGAGGGATATTAGTTTGTTTAAAATAGTGTGAGCAATCAAATTTTATTAAAAGTCCTTAATTATTTGGTTTTTATGGCATAAAACTAATACTCGTTCCTTCTTTATATTTATTTAGTTTTTAAAAATAACTACCAACTTGTCCCTGAGGAGAATCTTAGATGCAAACAAGCTGACTGGACCCAACTTTTCAGGCTGGTTTCACAACTTGAAAATTGTTCTAAAGTAAGAGAAGAAGTTCTGTGTTCTTAACACTCCAATTCCAACTCGGCCTACTTCTAATACAGTTGATAATGTTTGGGAGATGTATAATCTTCATGTAGATGATGATGAGTAAGCAACTTGTGTGATGTTGGCTAGTATGTCTCATAAGATTTAAAGATAGCATGAAATCATGAATGCAAGATCCGTGATACTGTGCCTTTAAGAGTTGTTTAGTGTACAAAGCAGGTTGGAGAGGTTTGAGACTTCTCAAGCACTGTATCAATGCAGGATGGTACCTAGATCTTTGGTAGAAACACAAGTATTAAAGATGATTGGATATATTGAGAAATTAGACCATTTATATTATGTCATGGACCATGAGTTGAACATTAATCTGGTTCTTTCATCTCTGGCTCCAAACTTTCATCCATTCATCATGAACTTCAATATGAATTAGAAGCAAGTGATGTTAGCTGAGTTGCTGAATATGTTCAAGACAACAGTAGGATGCCTTAAGAAGGAATCTACTATTATTCTTGTTGTTGATTCTTTAAGGAAGAAGAGTAAGACTCCCAAGAAGAATAAGAACAAGAAGCAAAAGGTTTAAGCTAAAGTAACAAAGGCCACTGGAGGTGTCAAAAAGAAGTACAACAAGGACATCTGTTTCCATTGTAGGGTCGATGGACACTGGAAGAGAAACTGTAAAGAGTATCTTACTAGCTTGAAGGGCAAGAAGCAAAAGGTTGCTTCATCTTCAAGTATGTTTATGATTTAAGTCAATGTTTCTACTTTTATTTCTCAGTCTTGGACATTAGATACCGGACGTGCATCTCACATTTATAATAATGTGAAGATACTAATAGACAGTAGAGCATTGAAAAAAGGCGAAGTGGACCTACGAGTTGGCAATGGAGCAAGAGTTGTTGCATTAGCTGTAGGAACTTGTAGTTTAACTTTGCCTTCTGGCCTTATTTTAGAACTAAATAATTTTTTTTGTTCCAGTTATTATTAGAAACATTATTTCTATTCCTTGTTTAGATATGGATATATTTGTTTTTATAATTAAGAATAAAAGTTATTCTATTTATAACGATGATGTTTATTGTGGATCTTACACACTTATAAATGGTTTGTATGAATTAGATATTGAAAGGCAAATCTTTAACATAAACAGCAAGAAAAGAAAATTAAGTAATCAAAATCCATCTTACTTATGACACTGTAGGTCAGGTCATATTAACTAAATGAGAATCACTATGTTACATAAAGAAAGATACTTAGATCCTTTTGATTATGAATCATATAAAACTTGTAAGTCTTGTTTGTTGGGTAAGATGACCAAACTACCTTTTACTGGAAAGGGACAACGTGTTAGTGAGCTATTGGAGCTTATACATTTAAATGTATGTGAGCCCTATGAAAACTCAAGCAAGAGGTGGATATACCTATTTCATTACGTTTACGGATGATCATTCGAGATATGATTATATGTATTTAATGAAACATAAGTCTGAATTATTTGAAAAGTTCAAATAATTTAGACTTGAGGTAGATAAACAAACTGGTAAGAGTATTAAGACACTTAAATCTGATTAAGGTAGTGAGTACTTAGACCACAAATTTCTGGGTTACTTAAAGGAGAACGATATTCTCTCACAATGGACTCTACTCGGGACTCCACAATACAATGGGGTGTCTGAAAGGAGAAATCGTACTCTATTAGATATGGTACGTTCTATGATGAGTCATGTAGATATTCCAATTACCTTTTGGGGTATGCCCTTTAAACTACTATTTACCTTCTAAACATAGTTCCATCCAAATCAGTTGACAAGACGCCATATAAGATATGGAATGGTAATAGACCAAAATTGTCATATGTAAAGGTTTGGGGGTGTGATGCTTATGTGAAATGCACAATGTCTGATAAGGTTTAAGCTAAGTGGCTGGTCCTTGAGGCACTGACTTAGGCAGTGGTCTTAAGTTCAAGTCCCTAGTTGGTGCCTTCCCTTGAGTCACCTGAGCCTATCACATGATGGTGTGGTTTAACTGCTCAGTGGGGTTTGTATGCTATCTCATCAAGCCGGGGGATTACCCAGTGCGCACCCGAAGGGTAGCGGCTGCGAGTTCAACGGTTAAAAAAAGTATTAGCTTATGAGATTTTACTCGAGAATCTTCATGATCTACTAATGGCTAATTCGGCGTATAGACTTTCATTACAACAGGCTTCTATCTTCTATAGGTAGCAATTTTCTTCTACTACTTAAAGGTTGAGTTAATTTCATTATTATAAAGTTAAGGATCATTGTTGACGTTGATATGCACCTAGGAACAATTCTACCCACAAGTGCACCTGCAGGCTCATATTACATGGCAATTTTCTAGCCTCTAATGCCATGTCACCCTTAAGTAGCTATGGAGTCGTCCTTCAAGACACATTTTCAACCTATGCTATGGTATCTTAAATAACACATCATATCATTGCAGACATAATTCAATTGGTGAACTTTAAAGTTATAACAGTGGTAACTAAATTTTAGTTGGTAATGGTGAATCCTTGGTTATGACTAATTCTAATACGATTTAACTTTGGGGCCCTTACTTGGGAGAAAACTATTAAAGTACCCTCTAACTGAGAAGGGGCACTTGACCTAAGTAGGAGTCCCCAAGTCTTGCTCATTCTAATATGCATATTCTTGCTACACCTAAATTAAATTTCTTATTTGATGATGATCTAATAGTTCCCAAAATCACTCAATCATTAACTTTTGTTCAATAATTTACATTTGATAACTCATATTTCTTTGAATATTAACCATAATAATTCTTTATTAAGGTTCAAGTGACAAACAAAGTCATTTAGATTGTGTTTATCATCACTTATTTTCTTTTTTATTGTTTATGTTTTTTAAACATATAAATCAATGACAATAATATGTTCATCTTATTTTTATTTATAAATGCTAACCATAAATTTTAATAAATATAAATAATGAATCATAAATCATAAAATATAATTTCTTTATATTTTATAAACACATTTTATTATCTATTCTTTTATAAATAAGATCCATTCACATCTTATCTTCTATCATCGTCTAAACTCATAATTCTTCTAATATTTTGTCCTCTTCTCTCCTTCTACTTTTCTGCACTTTTTGCTAACTAAATAGATTTGCATTTTTTAACTACAAAAAAAGATACCAAAACTACAAAAAGAAAGAAGATACCAAACATTAACATTATGAATAATGTAATGCATAACATTAACATCATGTAACTATTAATTACCCCTTTTTTTTTCTAGAATTAACTAAATGAGACTAATTACGTGAACTAGACTATAAAGAAATTAGCTTGAAAATAAATGAATTGTTAGTCATAAAATATTATTCTTGCTGGATTTGAACTTAAAAGAATAAGGGAAGGATTTGGATAATTTTGCTGCTTGTAATTATTCATTTTATTATTTTCTCTTTATGTTAATATTAATTATTTAATATTGAATTGCTTATTAAGGAATTATCGTAGGGATTTATTATCATTTTTACCATGACCTTTAAAATGTAAAGTTGATATAAATTCTCCTAACTTATAGCATACTATATTTATCGTATAAAACTTCAAGTACTAATGAAACTGTGATAGTGATATTTAATTGTCTCAAATTCATGTGCAACTGCATCAAAAATTTTAATTCCCTTTTGATTTCCTTCTTGATTAATGACAACTGCAGGATAGAGATGAGTGATATTTTAATTTGTAAATTAATGCTTCAGATGAAGAAAGAATTGTCATATATCTTGGAAGATATATCATTATGAGCTATACTCGGCATTCATATATCTATTTCAAAGGAAACTTGTCTAAAACTACTTATAAATGGTCATGGTTGAGTTATTGATGTGAGATTAATCCAAAAAAAAAGATAGGAATAAAAACCAATTGTAACTCGAATGGTTTGTAGAGGAATGCCAACTTTTTTAATCAATTCAACGTGTGCATTTTTTTTTTTTTTGGCCAAGACATCTTGCAATTTATTTTTGAATTCCTTTTGTGTTTGCCTATTTAATTAATTCAACAACCTTTTTTTATTACTTTGTAAAATGTAATTAAAAAATATTTTTATAATTTCTAAATTTTAATAATAACAATTTGAATTTATAATTAAATCAATTCAATATACAATTCTTGAATTTTTTTTCAATATTTTCTCTTTATCAGCATGAATAATTAAGAAAAGAAAATTTTGAAAAGCATTTATTGTCTGTACCACTCATAAATTTTGGATATTTCCACACCCTACAACTTCTCTAGACTAGACTTTTAAGTCTTTTGACCAATTAAATGAACCTTTTAAATTTATATGAAGTATTAACATTCTATTTAATCGAGATAAGATAGACTGTGAATAAACAAAAAATGAGAAGGAATAAATATAGTGATAATTTGATTCTTCATCGTTATAATAAATAGGAGAGAAAATAGAATTTATTTCTTCATCTTAAAAAAAAGGAGAAATTGACTGGGATCTAACTATTTTAATATTGCATGACGTCTTTAACTTATATTACTATCTATGTCCTTTAGCCTTTTTCTTATCAGTATGAAATTTGACTAGTCTAACAAAATTTTTTAGAGTTTTAAGGTGGCATCCTCCCAAGTGTAATGAAGGTCACTGTAATCGACTTACACATTGATCGACCAATGTTATAAAATTTGTACTAATCTTTTTAATTTAACTATTGAAAATTTTAATGTTTTCAATATAACCAGTTGAAACAGTTATTGGTTAATATTTTTGATCGATATAGTATAAGTCAGATATTATGTCATTTTTTGACTTATACGGTATGGTATCTATAACCTTGCAAATGACTCCTAAATTGTACTAGAGAGCTCTTGCCTTTCAAAAATTTTTCCTAGTATAAGAAAATTTTAATACACAATAACTCATTAATGTATTTTTTAAAATTAGTTAATGATTTAAAATTTTGATAATAAACTTGATTAAATAATAAATTCAAATATATGGTTCTTGATAAGGTAGTAGGCAAAAAATTCAAGGTTTTAAAATATCAAATCATACTGATAAATATTAAAAACTAATAGCTAAAGGTTTGTCCCTTTTCATATAATTTTTCATGCTAGCAAAGCAAGCACAAGAAGATTTTCTATATAAAGACCTTTTTTTCAATATATTCTTCGTATTTATGTAATCTGATAACAATTCTAGATATATTTATTTTCTTAATTTTTGACTAAAAAATGAAGAAATTAATTCATACCCGTCATCCTATTATAAATTGGATAAATATTAAAACACATTGCTTATTTTTATTAAATTAAAAAATGTTAATATTGAGATATGGAAACTAAATAGACAATTAGACATTATACTTTTTTTTAGAGAAATTTAAGGAAATAAATAGGTTTGAGGGTTAAAGTTAAAATTGATGCTTATTTCTCTTTTGCAATTTTTAATTTATCTTTTATTTTAAGATTTATGAAGGCATTGAAAAGAGCACAAGGTGTGCCAATATTTTCTTCCTAATTTTCTCTCATTTTTTCTTTAAAGTTAGTATCTAATCTTTATCCTTTTCTCTTTTTTTAAATTGCTTAATTATTTGGACAAAAAATTTAAATTTGTTTTCTAACTTCTTTTCCTTTAAATAAAACCTCTAAAAACATGTCTTAAATGTCTATTTTAGGCTTTATAGTAACTAAATCTTAAGATTTAAGTTGGAGAAATCTTATTTTGAGAAGAGATTTATGCCTTTTTAAAGAAAAATAGTAGATTTATTTATTTGTATTTATAAAAAAATTAAAATTTTAATGATGATAAAACACACTTCATTTAAAAATATAATTTTAATTGTTAAGATTATTTTAAAATTTTGACATTAACTTCAATTTTAGTTAAAATCCACAATTTTTAAACAATTATATATCAATAGATATTTATTTTTTATTTTTTATTTTAATAAAATATATAACATAATCTTTATTATTTTATATTAATTTTGTAATAATTTAATACCAATTAAAATTTGCATATTTACTAATAATGATTATATATAAATAAATTTTAATATTTTTTATTTTAATAAATATTCCATATATACGTATATATTATATTATTATTTTTATTATTGGATATCAATTTTATAACAATTTA
This sequence comes from Pinacopodium congolense, assembly GCA_028565735.1. Classification (NCBI taxonomy): domain Eukaryota; kingdom Viridiplantae; phylum Streptophyta; class Magnoliopsida; order Malpighiales; family Erythroxylaceae; genus Pinacopodium; species Pinacopodium congolense. The sequence goes on along the minus strand of JAOXYD010000004.1, from coordinate 10,655,788 downwards.
ATATCAAATTGAATTTTAAACCTTCAAAATTCATTAAAGTTTGAACGGCTAACATGTTGTGGGCCGCCTTCTGATAAATTGTGGGCCGCTTTTTGTTTTATGAATGGAGCTAAGGCCAGAACATTTTGGTGAATTCAGGATCCCGCCAGAAACTTCGCCTAATTCAAGCCCAGAGCGAAGCGCCGAGAATGCACCAGATTATCCCCTCAAGTTCACTATAAATACCCAATCCAACGTTCGAGTTCACAATCGACGTGAAGAGGAAGCAATTCATTAAGGCTTTTCTGCTACTAATCTTTCGAGTATCAAATTAACACCAACAAATCTATCATTCCTTAAGCTCATTAAGAGAAAATGTCGTTGATCCCAAGCTTCTTCGACAACAGACGAAGCACCGTCTTAGACCCATTCTCTGCGTTGGATTCATGGGACCCGTTCAGGGACTTCGGTTTCCCTTCATCTTCTTCACTTGTTTCTCGTGGCAACTCTGCGTTTGTCGACACTCGCATAGACTGGAGGGAAACGCCCGAGGCTCACGTGTTCAAGGCGGATCTTCCAGGCCTGAAGAAAGAGGAAGTGAAAGTGGAGATTGAAGACGACAGAGTGCTCCAAATCAGCGGGGAGAGGAACGTGGAGAAGGAAGACAAGAATGACACTTGGCATCGCGTAGAGCGAAGCAGTGGAAAGTTCTCGAGGAGGTTTAAGCTTCCGGAGAACGCCAAGATGGATAAGGTGAAAGCGTCTATGGATAATGGTGTTCTTACTGTAACTGTTCCTAAAGAAGAAATGAAGAAACCTGAAGTCAAATCCATTGAGATCTCCGGTTGATAGGGTTCCGTCTCGTAATAGATCTTAATGGAGATAATGCCAATTGTAATGTAATACGGTGTCACTGTGTGTGATTTCCTGATGTTATTAGTGTTTTCTCTTTTTCCCTGTGTTTAGTGTCAACAAAGCCCTTCTTGTAATAAAGATAACCTTTTTCAATACAAGAACTAGAAATCAATTACAGTCCAAACTAGAAAAGAGGGAACTGCAAAAGTTGAGAAACGTACTAGTGCGGCTATGAAGTTTAGGAGTAGGTCTTCTTCGGAGAAATCAACTCTTCCAAAAGGTACGGGAATCCAGATCTCAACTTTTCCAAAAGGTACAGGAACAATTCCAGTTCTATCTCCTCTGTATTCAACCTTTCCCTTCTGGAATTCTGCTATTGCCTGAAAAACACGGGATCAAAACATTTGAAGAGTTCTTTCTCTTCAACTCCATGCTGGCTGAAGCAATAACCTGGACAGTAACAACATTGCGAATCATTTCAGAATCCGCTTAACATTATGACTCATTACTGAAGCAATGATACCCTAATGACTTCTGTTCCTGAGTATTATCCTTTACAGCCTTTGAGAAACATAATCTTCGGAACGTATGGCTGTTAGCCAAATACTAAAATCTATTGTAACGCTTTGAAATTATACTCAAATTTACCTATTTTAATACTTACATAGAAATTTTAATATTTAAAGGAGTAATCTTAAAATTACATTAAATTGAAATTAAAATATTAATTTAGAAAAATAATGAAATTAAACATAATCTCTATCATTAGGTGTAGTTCGGCTAAAATTATTCTGCACAATTCTAATATAACAAATAATAGTAAAATTTTACTATTTGTCTTTTGAAAATTTTAACAAGATGAACTGTTAATATAACAAGGAAAATTAAAACGTATTCCTTTCACACAATATATAGTAAGAAATAATGGAATATTTCAATATATTAACATCATGCAATTCTTAACACAATGTATTTTCAATAAATAAATATAATAATATCAATGTGTATCTTTTATCATACAACCGTATATTCATCATAAAACCAAATAAATTATATAGATATAATATGGAATAGTTTTATACACTCTTATCCTTTTACTAAAATAAAATACAATTTATTCATATTTTTATTAGGATTCCATTTAACTTAATAAGACGATATTAAATAATTTGGCCGCTCAACTTCTCTTCTCATCATTTCAACTATCATTATTGTATGAATATAAAAAGTATAATATATTGGCACAAGATATCCTTCACTAAATTTCATTTGGTATTTCGATACTATTTCAGTACTTAACCATCAACATAGGATATTCCTATAACCCAAGATAACCTAATACCATACTGCTGCCTGACTATTAATACATGGCATCTTCGAGACTCGGGATATCTCGGTACTTACTCTACAAATAGGTACCTAATCCCATTTCAATCATATCATAATTCCCATCATATATAATCATTGAACATATCTTATTCTAGATAAGCTACTATTATATTAATTCTATTTATTCATTCAGTCTCTCATTCTTATTCAATTATACTACAAGATGACACATCAAGATACACATAATCATGCGTTCACACAATTTCAATGTTCATGTCATACACATAATATATATATATATATATATTTCCACTCACGAAATCATGTTTCACATAATATACAATACTATCACATATCCAATGCATAACCATATCTTTATAAGATTCATAATATAATTGCATACTATTTATTCGAGTAAACAAATATATTTGTAAACACATATTGAATAAATTAACATAAGATTGTTACTTATTATAAAATCACACTTTCCAGCATATATCACTTCTTCACATATCTATCTTGCAAGTTATTAATTTTTGAATCCATAATATACTTCCATACTAATCAAAAGCATATACAATTTTCATAAAATTATAGAAGACATGTTTCACAAATCTCACATTTTATAAATATCATATGATCCCACACTTCAATTAATACAAACAATTTATTATACTAAAATTTAACATATGTATTTCTATCAATTAATAATTTCATAAAGTTTACATTCAAAGGTATGAAAATAACATCACAAAAGTATAGTTTTTTTTAATTATTTAGGCACACAAGTTATATTAGTCATGTAACATATTAAATCACATAATAAGAGGACATCCTACTTAACTACTTACCTAAATTCACTAATTAATCGATATTTGGAATCAAAGTATGAACTACTAACTTCCTCTCTTAACGTTGAGACATAAATATCACAAAACCATCATAGCTACATAAGTACTCACTATTTATTCCTATTTCCTATTATGTTTTTCCCCTTTTCCTTATTCTTACCTTCCTTATTCGTTCCTTCTCCTCGAATCATTGCTCTCCACTACTATTTAAAACTCTAATAATATTTATAACTAAAATTTAATTTTTGAAACTATTTTTATTAGACAAATCCATTTTACATTCATTTCATTTCCTTTTCTTTTCTCGCAACCTCTTTTTTCTCTTCTGCTCCTTATCACTCTCTTACTATCATGGATGGTGATTGTTGCTAATGACAACCATTTTTCTAACAATGTCTTTTTTTTTCCATATCTAATCACACTATTAACTCTTAACCTTTTTAGCCATGCAAATCTGATAAAAACATAAGAAATTAAAGCTTTACCAACGAATCTAACAAAACATAATATACTCACTAATAGAGAAACATTTTATATAATATCAAATTAGCAACCACAAAATCTCTAATGAGTTAAGATCTGTAAATAGTAAAGATAAGATACCAAATGATGACAACTAAAATCAAACAGCCTTAAGAAGGTTATACTGGCAATAAGAATTAGATTACCATTTTTTAGTTTTGATTGTAATTTCCAAAAACTGCAAGAATGCATATTGGCAGTAAATAAAGAAATTACTATCTTCAATTGTGATAAAAACACAAAGATATTCATTCTCACCTTTGAACCAATAACAATAAAAATTGACTAGGGAAGAAATAAAATAACTCCAAAAGAGATGGGCGATGGCCAATGGTAGTATGTTACAAGGATTAATAGCAATTCTATGACCAAATAGCATTAAGAGAAGATAAAAACAAATGATGATATGCTATTGAGTTTACTATTCAAATAAAGGATGAAAAAGCATATCAACAAGACATGGGAAAAGTTGGCATAAAAAGCATAAAGGGAGCTTGTTTAGGCTAGAGACACTTAAGCAGAGAAGAATCTTTAGAGTTTTCTAATTCTCTTGGATATGTTAATTGGGCTTAAGGATGTTACCCCTATAGTCTTATGATTAATTCAATTAGATCCCTCAGCATCATGTTATAACATAAAGAAGTAATCATATAAACTTTCTTATCGAATATGAGATCTAAAGTGTAATACCCACGTACCCTTTGAAAGGATAGGTAGATATTACCTAAGATAGGACTCAAACATATTAAAAAATAATACATAACATTGCTAGAATTCAAATAATCACTAGACAAAATTTAATCAGCACATTGAATTTATCTAAATTAAAGTTATTACATTCCAAACTTTTAAACAAAATAGTGCAAATCTTAAACTCAAATACACTATGTGTATTACAATATTTACAAACTGGTAAAAAAATACATAATGTCTCATATTATGACATACAACTCAAAGATACATTCTCAAACAAAACACATTCTTCGTTGGCCATTGTGGTTGTTATTATCCCATACTTCAAACCCTCCTATCTGAACCTACATGGGGTAGAACTACCGTGCTAGTATAAAGCTTAGTAAAGAATAAATTAAACAGGGTATAAACTGACAACTATTACAAACAATCGTTCAAACAG
>JAOXYD010000004.1:10635125-10646776 GCA_028565735.1 Pinacopodium congolense | reverse complement strand
TTCAAAATTGATCTTAAAAAGGCTTATGATTCAATTCAACTAGATTTTTTATTTGATGTTTTATCTGCTCTCAATTTTCTGTTGCCTTACATAAGGTGGGTTAAGGAGTGTAGTACTTCTCCTTTGTATTCTATTCTTATTAATAGGACTCCTTCAAAGTTTTTCCGAGAAAAGTCATGCCTAAGTCAAAGAGATCCTTTGTTTCCCTATCTATTCATTATTTGTATAGAAGCACTCATTAGGATGATGGATGCTTGCATTATGAGGATTGATAACTTTCAATTCCACTAGAGATGTTCCAAGCTTAAAATTTCTCATTTGTTGTTAGCCAATGATCTCTTACTTTTCTACAATGCTGATACAAAATTTTGTTAGAATTCTATTTGATTGTCTTCATATCTTCTCTTCCTTGTCTGAATTAGAAATGAATCTAGGAAAGAATCGGTTTTACTTGTCGAAAGATTTAGAAAATTTTGACCATCTTATCAGTGTTATCACAGGTCTTACTAAAGGTCATTTACCAATTAAGTATCTTAGGTTGCCTCTTCTAACTGGGAGACTTTCTAAACATGACTGTCGCCCACTTTTAGAAAACATTGATAGTAGAGTTAAAAATTAGACCAACAGATTTCTCTCTTATGCAGGTCACCTTCAATTGATCAATTCTGTTATTGCTACTTTTCAGGTTTATTGGTCTATCCATTTTATACTCCCTTCTTCTATTCTAAAAGAAATTGAAGCAAAATTAATAAATTTTCTTTAGTCTGGTAACATTTGTTCAAATCATATCCGTAGAGTCAAATGGAGTGATCTTTGCAGAAGTAAAAAAGAAGGAGGATTAGGAATCAAACACCTAACTACTTGGAATAATGATTTATTAGGGAAAAGAATCTGGGTCTTATTTAATGATGAAGGAGCTTTGTGGGTTAAATGGGTTCATACTATTATCCTTAAGGAGAAAGTTTTTTTGTCAGTAAAAGCTAAAAGTGATAGTTCTTAGAGTTAGAGGAAATTGTTACGAGTTAAGGACCTCATTAGGAACCAATTCAAATTTAAGATTGGCAAAGGGGATTCTATTCTTTTATGGCAGGATCTTTGGCATCCAAGAGGCATTCTCATGAATTTTTTTACTCCTCGTATAATCAATGAGTCTGATCTTCTGATGAATGCAAGAGTTTTAGCTACTATTAAAGATCATGGATGGAATTGGAGCGAATCTACAAATGAGACTATATAGTCTTTAAAGCCTCTAAACTATCAACCCAATTGTTCAAATAATGATTATCTTGAATGGTTAGCCAACCCCTTAAAAAAGTATACCAATTCATCAGCTTACAACGTCCTAAGACCCCCTTCCCTCAGTTCCTTGGTACAAGTTGGTGTGGAATAAGAGAAATAGTCCAAGATCATCTTTTACTCTTTGGCTAACTGTTATAAATAAGTTACAAACCCGAGACAAACTGAGTTTTTCACAATGTCCAAACTTTTGTTCCTTATGTCTTGTTGGAAATGAAACAATTAACCATCTATTTTTTTAGTGCTCCTATTCCAAAACTATATGGTTAAATGTCCTCTTAAATTTTCAGATTCCCTCCCTAAACCTAGACAATCTATCTTCCATTTTACATTAGGCTTTGAATCCCCAGTTTTGTTTATCCACTAATTTGGACCTTTTCTGGTATTCTCTCTTAACTTATGTTTATATTATATGAAGAGAACAAAACAACCGAACTTTCAATGACACCTACCTGGATGTGGGGAACTTATCTATAAAGGTTGTCATGCAAATTATGGAAATCTTCAACTTAAACACTGAAGAGAGAGGTAATAGAGCCTAAATTTGATTTTATTTACTCTAACATTTGTTTGTTTTGTAAGGACTTAAATCAGAACAGGTAGTAAAGTGCAGAATTCAGAGTCACATTAGTCCCTTAAATCATACCATGTCCAAGAAGGAAGCAAAGCAAACCCTTTGGTTGATTGTTACCAACTTTCTAGGAATATTGATAGATCAAATGTTGATGTTCTTAAAGTGAAAAGGCATTACAGCTTAGAATGGAGAAAAGGCCTCATAGTTTAGAATGGAGCAAGAAGCATCCTCTACTGACCTTATGCACACACGAACTCATTATCATGAGTATAGAGAGGATTTTCAACACTTGCATGGTATGAATGAATGATACTATAAGATCATAAGTACCTCTTTATTCGAGTTAATTTTGGTTGCTCCTCTTTGGTCAAATGAGTTCTATGGTTTTATCTCAAGTTTGTTTCTCTGGGTTGGATGTCCAGAAGGGAGTCTTTTAATTTGGTTAATTCTCTTTTGGATGTTGTTATTTTTTAGCTTTGTGGCCTGCATGTTTGATAGGTTTTTACAGTTTAAGGATTAGATTAGTTGCTGTGCTTTTGGCAGGGATCTCTCTGTTTTGAGATTAGCTGCTCTATTATCAGCTATCTCTTTGTGCTTTACATAACTTTACTTTGCTTTTGGATAATCAAATTACTAATTTATCAAAAAAAATTATATGAGATTACATAAAACTAATTTATAAAATTACTTTTATTTTTTTGGTTAATACTTTTTTATTATATATAGTTATATCAATATTAAGAATCAAGCTAAGCAGAACTTTATTTTTATTTTAAAATAAAGAAATGTTATACAGGATCATGCATGTTCCTACTCCTCAACCCCTTCCCTGGTTCGTTGATCTTAGAAATTTCAAGAAATAATCCAAAAGGAAGACTGAATTTTAATCTTGGAAATGATTATGAGAATAGAACATACATTTTATTATTTTAGTGTAACACCATGCTACCCCCTGGGAGGATATAGGGATATTCACATACAACTTTGTACGCAATCGCAGCGGAATTAAAAAGGTAATTTAGTAAATATGCAATCACATTAATCAACAAACCACAAAAGACCAAAGTCCTAATCCAATTTAAACAAGCCATTGAGTATAAAAAAAAACCCTGCCTACAACATCTTATAATTCATCAATCCACCCTTTTCCATTTCCTAAAACATTTATCATCATACCAATCTCTCAATTTTCATCTCTTTAATTATTCCAAATCACAAATTCATAAGTCAAAACACAAATAAATTAACATTTGCATGATAATCACATCAAAATCACTTATACCCAGAAATGATCAATTGAATGTATCTAACACATTTACCATTATTCCAAATCACAATTTAAGCATGTATATGAAATGCAATTTACAATTATGCATGTGAAATGAGTCTCTGAACAGTGAATTCCTATATATATAGGAATCGGGTCACTACATTAATAACATTAATAAGCCTAATATACATGCTTAATATGCTTTTATCATGATGCATATGAAACAATTCGTATTGGTTTGTGAGTATGGACACCTTACTCTCATTAACTTGTTTGGTACCCTCATGTATCACCTCTAAGGTATACCATATATCATATGTGGTTTCATACATTAGCACCTTATTAAACTCATTCCTATATAAGGCATAAAACAATATATATGGATTGTCCTGTTATTTAAGGATAATCATCACCACTTCACTCTTCTTTTACTTTAAACAATTTTTTATCACCTAAAATTTTAATGGGAATGTATGAGCTATTACTAACTATATCCCATTAATCAATGTTTTCAGCCATAAGTAAGAACTTCATTCTAGTCTTCCAACTATTAATATTTTGTCCCTCCTAATTAGTAGAAGCTATCATATATGGAGTTATAGACTTTTTTCTCACTAATTTCATTAAAAATAAAATGGGAACAAGTGAGCTTAGTTCTAATACCAATTGTAAGTCATAATTACACTTAAGAGAGGAGGTGAATTGATTTTTCAAAAATTTATAAACCACCAACTAAACTGATTTTTTATATATGCAAAAAGTCACAATTCAACTTGAATGTTATGAAAATTCTTATAATTAAAACCTTGCAAAGTAAATAAAAGGTAAGTACACAAAAATGACAATTAAAGGATAAGTTAAAGATGATACTCAAGCAATTTTTGAAGTAGTTTGGCAATAATCTTAATTGTCTAATTCTACTCTATAACAATTTTGTTTAATATTTCACTTTAAATTAAAAATAAGTTACAAATCTTCTTTACGTGAAGAGGAACCCTTTACAAACCCAATCTTTCTTTAATCAAGAAGAATAGCAACCTTGCAAAAATATTTTTAAAGGTAAAGAAGAACCTTTGAATCAATCCCAACCCTAACAAATCAAAAAGCCCCTTTAACTAAAATCAATTACATCTCAAAGGTGTTTCACTTGAAATTTCAACAACCAAAGGGCTCAAATGCTTTCCAAGATGAAATGTATAGACGAAAACCTTCCTGAAAGCCTTATAAACAAACCAAAAATGAAACTTTGTTGTATTGAGAAAACAAAAATGAAAACTCTTGCCCTAAGGCATAAAGATTCAATATGGATGCTCAAAAACAAGATTTGATCACTTTTGATAGTTAAAAAACACATTGAAACTTGTTAAAGATTGATTAACTATCATTGAATTGCTTAACTACCATTAAACCTATTATTTAAAGAGTTCCCAAGCTTAATTAGTTGTTACATACATTTCTTAGCATTAGAGATGAAAATCCAAGTGAAAGGTTCTTGTATTCAAAATCAATTTGAGAAAATTTTGAAACTTGTATGAATTGATTTCCAAGTGAAAGTAAATATTTTGATTTTATTTTGAATAGTTGAAACATTTATAGAATCCTAATATCAATTTTGCAAAACTATCATCCAACCAGTGTGTTGTTTTTTGATAGAATGGATGAATAATCCTTCAGCGGTGGTTAGCCAGTTGAGGAATTACAAACTGAACAAGCAATCTACTAGAGTGGTTAATTAGTTAACAAGTACTCGACTAAATAGCACTTCACACTAGATTACCTATGTTAAACAAATGCAAAAACTTATGCAACTACAAATATATCTCACACAGTATACAAAATACACCACTTTATTCTTCAAAATATATCACTCCACTATATATGAAATATCACTTCAACCCAAAAAAAAACTTTATTGGAAAATTATTACTTTATAGAAAAATAACTTCATATTTTACAAAATTATAAATATAAACTTCAATTTATGATAAATGTCGTGTTCTTCATTTCCTTGAAGAGATCTAGTGGAATAAAAACATTTTTCATTAATTTCTTAGAAATTTGTATCAAGTGCTCGAATGGCAACCACAGAAATAATATATAAACATTTTAAATATATAAGTTTTTATACTAAAGTCTCTTTAGTGCAAGGAAACCTAAAGCACAACAATTTATTTTAAATAATGATAAAAATTTACCAGAACCTACTAAAGGTGAGAAGCTCACGTTACTTGTAGTTATGACTTGTTTCTTCACGATAATGCAACAAAGTGGTCATACCATTACCTTTCACGTAACTTGAAACTCATTTTTAATATGTATAAGACAATTTCTAACTCCTGTTAATTAATGGTAACTTACTATTATAGTATTCTCCATTAACTATAAAATGTTGTGCTTTGCCACAATGGGATATTAGTTGTTGCACATGCCATCAGAACTTTGCTCTTATACGCACCCAGTTCAACTTGTATTTTCTCTTTTCCTTTTCTTCTCTTTTTTTTTTTTTTTCTTCCTGCTATTGGGTACAACTTTCACTTTAATGTTGACCTTTGACCAAACCGTATGCAGCACTTATTCAACATATTGCATAAACTTTCAACTTGGGAAAATACAACAAATTATCAAACCCTTCAATGATAAGTGAAACCTGTTATTTGGTATGGCAATGGCAACGGCAAAGGCAATGGCAAATGCTTAATTCGTTATGCCGTGAATGGAAGGTCAAATAGCTAGACCAGGAAGATTGCAAAATAACTTTGGCGAAGAAAGTTGTAGAACAGCCAAGTAAGGAAAATGAAAATGGTTGCAGAATTTCCAAACCGAAAAGATAGTAAAATGACTAGGTGCAAGAAGTTGCAAAATGATTAGAGGAAGAATGACCAGGCAAGGGAGACAAAGGCCAGATAAGTGATGTTAGAGGTTTCAAATGAAAGGTGACATAATCAACAGGACTTCTTCACATCCAAAAATTACAAAGTAAAGCGTCTATGTAGTGATTGGCTTGTATGCTGTCTAAGAAAACTGTGATGCCAACCTGAGTTCATATAGTTGCCATGTTAAATAACTCAAACTTCCGCTCAACATTCGAACTTTTCCGTCTTCGTTCTGTGAGCCCAAATCATGATATCCATCAAGATCAGTTCGAGTTGCAAATTCAAAATTTAGCATTCTCAATCCAGCTGGATGCTGGCACTTTTCTAATTCCAGCCACTGCAAGTGCTTTTCTAACATCAGCCGCAATAACCCATCTCTGTAAACCAGCATTAATGTGTGATAACGTCACGTATTGCCCGCAAGTCTGTGGCTGGAAATGAAATAATTTGAAGCCTATTTCATCCCCCAGCTCAATTGCTCCATGAATCTTGCAAGCACCTAAAAGAGCTCCCCAAACAGACGCATCAGGATCAAAAGGCATACTCTTTATAAATTCAATTGCTTCTCCCAATAACCCCGCTTTACCCAAAAGATCGACCACGCACCCGTAATGTTCCATAATTGGCACAACCTGAAACTCACTCCACATCTTTTGAAACAACTCCAAACCAATATGTACGAGCTTTGCTCGGGCGCAGGCAGTTAGTACAGCAATAAAAGTGATCCCATTAGGGAAAAATCCTTCCTTCCTCATCTTATCAAACATGTCTAAAGTTTGTATTTCTCTACCATTATCAGCAAACGAAGATATCATAGCATTCCAAGTGCAAACCCCTCTAACCACCATTTGGTCAAAAATTTTCATAGCATCTTCCAAATAACCCTTTTTCCCATACAAATCTATCAATGCTGTCCCCATAGAGACGGTCAGAGTTTCCACATTCCTAATTATATGACCATGTATTTGCTTCCCCAGACCGAGAGCGCCTCCTTCATTTAAATTAGCACAAGACGATAGCACGCTAACGTAAGTTGCTTCATTGGGTTTCACTAATCCAGTAGTCACATCCGCATGCACGACCATCTCCCTGAAAAATCGTACTGCCTCACCAAAAAGTCCACGCCTAGAAAACCCGCTGATAACACTTGTCCAGGAAACAATATCCCGCTTGATCATGCGATTAATGAGTAAAACAGCAGAACCAAAGTCGCCGTTTCGTGAAAAAGCATCAAGCATTGCATTGTATTCGACAACAAAGGGACAGGAAATTTCTTCAAACATTTTACGCGCATTTAGTAAGTCCGCAACTTGGGAGTACATAGACAACAACGAAGTTTGAATAAAGGGGTCATACAAAACCCCGCGGCAGACAACTTGGGCATGAAGGGAAGTGGCAGAGAGGGGACAAGAAAACGTGGCTGCTTTGATAAGAGAAGGGAACGTGTGGGCATTTGGTGGAGCCTTGTGGGCAAGCATGCGAGTGAAGAGATGAAGGGTCTTGCGGTTTTGTCCAAAATTAAGGTGGGCTCTGATCAGAATGTTATAAAGAAGAGTGGGTTTCCATAGGGAGAATGGTGGAGCATTGGGGTCGAAGAGGAGGTGGCCTCTGGTTAATAAGATGGAGTGGATTTGTTGGACCTTGTTTTCGTGGTTGATGAAATGCTTAAGAAGTCCAAGGAGATATTCGGGTGAGGAAAGATGCATAACAGCATCGTCTGGTCGAAATAACTCGCCGTTGATGCTGATTTTGACTCAGTGAAAAGTGGCGTGGCTATGGCTACGGGGTTGGTCAGTTCCAAAGAGACTGTTGAAGTAACATGTTAATGGACTGATTCAAATTAAGATAAGAGTAAGCGAAAGCACAAAATTTTCTATTTTGAATTTTGAATAGGGACGTCTCATATCATGCCAACTGAAACAAATATCCGCTACATCATCCAATTTTTACTGTAAATCGCACTCTCCATTGTACAACAATCTCGTTTAGGTTCATTTGAGCCGAGATTTAGTCTTTTCATATAAATGCTGCTGAATAATTCTTTTAACCCTCAAATACGTCATGCACACACTCATATTTAAGTATTTCACTCACACACCGAATATCCTACAAGTGTATAACAAGAGTAGAGAAAGCAATACAAGATTTAAAATATGGCCGAAATTACTCTTTCATTAACTCTCACAAAATGTTAACAAAAAACAAGTACCTTCCTCTCGAAGCATTTACAAGAACTCCTTACTCGAAACCCTTACTAGAGAACTTCCTCGAAAGCTCTCAACTCTCTCTATGTTGTCTCTCCTCTTGAGAATGACTGAATGATTGAATGCCTTGACCTCTGCTCTAATAAGCTATTTTTAGGCTTTCTTACTTGGAAAGTAGTAAGTTCAAGATAACTAGAACTCTAAATTCTAGTTTATTTCAATAACTAAGATCTTATCAGCCGGATCAATAGGAAAATATCTGACTCTTCTAATTGGCTAGATTACATCAAATTCAAATAAGATAAAGATTACATGCAATCAGGAAAAGATCTCCCTTATCCGTAAAGATTCCCTCGATCTTCAGAAGTTCAGTTCCATATGATCTCTAACTTTTAGATTTGATATTATCCAATGTGATTTTCAAGTTGATTTGACCACGTCATCATGTGCCACATCATCCACAGTTGCCACATCATTGCTAATGTGTGTTCCAAGTCACCAAGACCTATCCGTCCATAGGTCCGCCAATGTACGTCCATGGACAAGTATGTATTCCAAGATCAAGACTTTGCCTTATTCGCTTGACAACACGTCTTCCTCGTGCTGACTCGCGCCAAGCATTGGCCAAGGTTTGCCAACACTCGTACGATCCTGTAATTTGGACTTAGGGCTCTAACACTAACCAAACTTAATAATTTCAACATTGAGCATGACTATTTTTCGTTGAACTATTAAGGAGAAATATGTACCTCTATTCTCTTAAGATAATTTGTTCTCATAGGAATTTGTTATCATACGAATTTGAGTCCAATTCACATTGGCTAGAAACCTTATTATCTATTAGGTTATTGTCTTTAAAAATGAAGAATTAGAAGATCATTTAAATTAATATGTTCTCCAATAATAGCAGTTCTTTTATTATTAATAAAAGGGAGTAAAGAGAACATAAATTAAACATGAGAGATCCTTCAACCTCTAATTTAGTGCACTTCTTTTCAACTCTCTTTTTTTAGCAACTTCCTTCTTTTATTAAAAAAATCCTTTCTAATAAAATAGAAAATCATGTAGAAGTAACTCATATTCTTGAAGAAATTAAAATCTATGACACTCAACTATGTTTATAAATTCTACACAGCTCATATTACAAAGACATGTCTATTTTAAAGAGTGTACACTCCTTAATTTCTACCTGAAGACCCAAATTAAAGGAAATGATCTAAAGTTCTAAACTAGATTAGTTAAACCACATATGTGAAGCAATATGTCATTTTAGAATTTTCGTCAAAATTAAGTCCTCTATGGCAATCTAACTCCTTGAATTATATTGGCTACAAACTTTATCACCTACTAGGTTACTAGCCTTAAGGCTCAAGGATTGGAAGATCGTTTAAATCAATTGTCCTTTAAGTACAGTGTAGGGGTAACAACACATCGTATCCTTGTGATATTAAAATTATGTTCTCCAATGATTGAGGGTATGTTACTAGTGATGAAAAGTAAGTAAGGAGAACATAGATTAAACATGAGTGATCTTTTAACCTCTAATTTAGTACACTTCTCTTTAACTCTCTCTTTAAAATAACTTCCTTCTTTGTAGAAATGGATCCTTTTTAATAAGATAGAAAATCTTGTAGAAATAACACATAGCCTTGAAGAATTAAGATCCATAAACCCAACTACCATTATTAAGTTTATACAACCTATATCATACAGACAAATCTATTATAAAGAGCATATACTCCTTTATCTCTACACAGAGACCCAAATCCAAGGAAATATTCTAAAGTTTTAGACTAGATCAATGTGGTTTACAAGCCACATCCTTAAAGCAATAAGTCACTTTAAACTATCCTTCAAAATTAATTCCACTATGGTGAGCACAAGGCTATACTCACTTACATGTAGGTTCTATTTTTCTAATTTTAAATCTCCATGGACGAAAAAGGTATAGGACTATTGCTTAAATTTCTATCTTGAATATTGCATATATCATGTTCAAAAATGCTCTCATTATAATTCTATTAATTAATCTCAATAATGGTAGTGTGATCCTCACTATAGCCTCTAATTTTAATATTAACTTGAACGATCCAACCCTTTCTAAATGATTGAAAGTCTAGACCCAGATTATTTGTGTAGAATAGGATTCAAAGGTAGATCACAACTTATGAAATGGAGTTCTACCTAACTCATTGATAGACAATACATACAACTGCTCCTCCTATTATTAGAAATTTAAAAGATGGAACAGTCAAATCTATCTTTACAAAGGCAGGAGAAGAATAACTAGAGTCTTCAAGGATATCTAGTTAGATCTTGATGATAACCCCTTCCTTTTTTAACAATGAAAGAAAAGTGGTCATTTTATCTATTTTATTTACCCTAATGGACATTAGATATATTTCAACCATGTTAATAGATAATTTTTTTAGGGTGTAGATCCATTTATGTGTGAATCAAACTATGATTGTTAGATACGTAGTTATTTTAATAATGAAGATGAAGTTTCCATTTTAAGAAGAAAGAAAAAGTCCTAGAAGAAACCCAATTTCCAACCTCAAAAGAGGTCTTGACCTAGTCATAATGATGATGATCTGGAATCATGACCTTGAGTTGGTCTGAAACATACTTAGTTCAGACTAACAAATTTGTATAACCCATTAAAAGCCATTGGTAAGGAACACTAGTTTCCCCCAAAATGTCATGAGCTAGTTATTTTTATGATCTTTGAAAGGATGCCTAAACCTTTACCATATATGATGATGCATTCCTATAAGGACGAGTTTCCTCCTTTAGAAAAGAAAACAAATTATATACCATTAGGAATATTTCCATAGGCAAATTATGTCCCTATTTCTCTTATTAGAGAGGCCTTTAATTGACAAACTCATAACTTCGTAGCATAAAATGGAGTTTTGAAAAGAATATACTCTAAATTGGATGATTTATCACCGTAGACCCAACAGATGAATAGTAGGATCGATGAAGTTCCTCTTTAAGTTTAGAGGCTATACCAAAAGCTATTTCACTAGCTAGCATAACTTGATGCTAAAGTATAAAGGTATATTGAAGCTCATTTTTTATAATGGACTTCGCTAAAAAGGAGAAAGAAGTTCAACAAGTTAGATTTAAAAGGATTTAATTAGATATCTCAAGAGGATAGTGTTGAGACATTTATGACCTATATTCTTCTATCATCCCTACCATAAAGTCTAACTATATAGTGCCATCTTACTTTGAAGCCTCTGACTATAGGAACTTCTTTAAAATGTCTTATCTATTATTCAAATAGTTTGCTTCTAATCCATCAAAGGGTTCCAAACCTAAAACCCAAAAGGAATTGCCCTCTGTTGAGAAAATAATTTGCAAAACAAACAACTGCAAGTTTTACGCTCAAAACCGCAAGTATACGGGTCGTACTTGTAGTAAAGAAC
>JAOXYD010000004.1:10599715-10614992 GCA_028565735.1 Pinacopodium congolense | reverse complement strand
TTATAATTATTTTAAAAATATATATTTTAAATTTGAAATATTTCAAATATTTAAAAATTATTTATATATTTTAAAAATATATATTATTTAACCATAAGTAATATTTATTTTAATAATTAAAGTACATGTTAAGAAATAAATATTAGTTTACAATTTATTAACTTATTTTCTTATTACTATTAAGTAAAATATGGTTAAATTATTATTAGTATTTACTAATAAATATTATAAAAGAAATAAAAAATTAGTCAATTAATTAATTCATAAAATTAATTTATTCTTAAATTTATTTTGATAGGATGGGAATCTAACTATATTCATGTTAGCAATCAATTAATTATTAAGTGTTAAAATTAAAATCTAACTGTATCATTAAATATTTTTATTTTAAAATAAAATATTCAAAGTCTAATAATTATTTAATGAACATATTTTAAATTTAAAACATCTTTGAAATATTTAATTCTAAAAATTTAAAATTAGTTATTTATTATTAAAAATATTTTTATATATTTAATACTTGATCCTAAACAATAATATTGATTATAATAGTTAAAGTACACATTAATTAATAAATATTAGTGTATTTCTTAACTTATTTACTTATTAATTTTAAATAAAATATGGTTAAATTATTATAAATATATATTAATAAATATTATATAAGAGATAAAAAAAGTTAGTTACTTAATTAATTCATGAATTAGTTTATTTTTTTTACTATTATTTTGTTAGTATTCAAAATGTAACTGTATTCATATTAACAATCAATTAATTAAAATGTAGTTGAATTTATATTAATAATTTAATAACAATCAATTAAATAAGTATTATTTTTTAAAATATAAATTAAAATTAAAAACCAAAAATTACGTCAAGATAAAAAAGAAAAATGAAAGCAACCTATGTCTTAGCTTCTACCTGTCTTTCTTCAAAGATGAGAACAAAGTTCTTATATTCATCCCTTTGTGTATAATCAGGGATTGGTTATCGTTAGTTTATTCTCATGTATATCGCCGCCAACTTTAATGAACGAATTGGATAGCACATTTCGTGATTTGTTAGCTTTTATTGTTGGAAAATATAATTCGAATTAACTAGGGGGCCCTCTCACATTAAGGGGTGTTTTGGTCATTTGCTAGAGAGGTGGTGCAGGGTGGGGGACCCTTAGTCTGCTCCAGTATAATTAGTCCACAATGGCTGGGATTATCCATGTTTATGCAACAATATTGAAATATTTGAAAGAGAAGCATGATATTTAATGCCTTGGATCATCTTGGGCTCCATTAATTAATTTATTTATGAATTGTGGAATTCAATACAAGTTCGTAGACTAATTGAAATTTTGAAAGGATTTGGGAGAATTTAAATAGCATCAAATGAAAAAATGGTGGTTGTCTTGGAAAGACTTAGGGGCGTCTATAGATTATAGAGGATTTGAGAGAGAAACAATGGCTTTGTAAAAATAGTGATTGATTCAAACTATGCATTTGTGATATGCTAGGGTTTTTACTTGATTTTAAAAACATTATAATCTATCTATGCAATGTTATTTTCAATAAATTAAAAATTTTCTAAATGTTAGAAAATTAGATAAAATTGTATATTATAATGTAATTTACCCCGGAAAATATAGTCATAATTGTTGGATTCTTTCACGGGTACATAAGAGATTTTTGTTCTTATTTTTCAAAATAATAATAATAATAATAATAACTTTCCTGCTCTTCTTAAGCTACTTTGAAAGTCAAAGTGATGGAAGTTTGAATAGAAGCTTTAGCGTTTTCTTCAAGAATAAGGTTAACAGCTTCCTTGGAGCTGGCATTACCTCTACGTTCATGCAACACTTTTGCCAGTATAAGAGGAGTCTCAAAAGACCCCAATTTTGGTTTAACCTGTCAACTTCATTTTTCAGTTTGTGGCATCTTTAAAAATATATTCGTTACATTAATAACAAATGTAAACTGGCTATTTGAGGAAAAACTAGTTCCACAACTTGTTATTGAACATAAATTTGGATTTTGTTCTCATTATTTTCATAGAATAGATACACTTATATAGATACAAAACTAGGGTTCTATTTTAGGTAATAAGCTAACCCCTACAAACCAGTCATTGACTAGGTTAATTAGGAAAGATTACAATTATAAAAATTAGCCTATAAATCAGACCATCAACTAGCTATTTACAACTGTGTATCCTTCTTTGGAAAGTCAAGGAATCTTTGATTCTCTAACACTCTCCCTCAAACTGGAGAATAAATGTTTTCCATTCCCAACTTACTAGTAATGTTTCGGAAGGTTGAGCTATCTAATCCTTTTGTAAGCATATCTGCCATTTTACCATTTGCAAGAACATAAGGAGTGCAAAATTAGTCCACTTTCAATCTTTTCCATGATAAAGTGTCGATCTATCTCAACAAGTTTTGTTTTATCATGTTTAACTGGATTACGTGAGAAGCTTATAGTAGACTTGTTGTCACAATATAGCTTCATAAGTTCATGCCATTTAACTTGCAAGTCTTCTAAGATTTTCTTTATCCATAACAGTTCAAAAATGCTTTAAGCCATGGCATAGAACTCAGCTTCTAGACTTAATCTAGATACCACTGCTTGTTTTTTGTTCCTCCAAGTCACTAAGTTCCCTCCAATCAAAATAAAATAACCTGTTGTTGAGCGTCGATCTATAAGTGAGCCAGCATAATTTGCATATGTGAAGACCTCTATAATTATATTTTCTCCTTTTTGAAACATAATTCCTTTCCCTGGAGTAGCCTTTAAGTATTAAATCACTCTATATGTAGCTTGAAAATGAGCTTTCTTGAGATCCTGCATGAACTGACTTATCACTCCCACAATATATGTAATATCTGAACGTCTATGAGGTAAGTAGATTAGTTTTCCAACCAACTTCTGATACCTCCCTTTATCAATAGCTTCATCATCTGTTGCTTCACTCATCTGATGATTTTTTTATATTTGTGTATCAATAGGCTTTCATCCCATCATTCTCGTCTCTTTTAGGAGGTCTAAAATGTATTTCTGTTAGGAAATAAAGATACCTTCTTTAGATCGAGCTACTTTAATCCCCAAAAAGTATTTGAGCTTCCCAAGCTCTTTAATCTCAAATTCTCTTACAAGTCTAGCCTTAAGCTTTAGAATTTCCTCATCATCATCACCTGTCACATGATATCATTGACATATACTATCAAAACTATAAGTTTCCTTGTTGTTGAGTGTCTAAAGAAAAGAGTATGGTCTCCTTGGCTTTGTTTAAAGCCAATACCGAGCATTACTTCCGTAAACTTTTCAAACCAAGCCCATGGTGATTGCTTGAGCTCTTAAAGTGTCTTTCTTAACCTGCACACTTGATTATTTTTGAAATATTTCTCGAAACCTGGTGGAGGTTCCAGATACACCTCTTCTTCAAGATCTTCATGTAAGAAGGAGTTTTTTACATCAAATTGTTGTAAACACCAATTAAAATTATCAACTAAAGAAAAAAAGAATTTGAACTATGTTTATCTTAGCCACTGGAGTAAAGGTCTCTTGATCATCCACCCCATATGTTTGAGTATATCCTTTGGCCACTAGCCTAGCCTTGTACCTCTCCAAAGACCCATTTGCATTATATTTAATTGTATATACCCACTTACATCCTACAAGTTTCTTGTCTTTTGGACGATCAATGGTTTCCTTTGTGTTATTTTTATTGAATGCAATCATTTCCTTATTCATGGAAATTTCCAATTCTCATTCCTAAGTGCCTCATTAAAGTTTTGGGGAATAAGAACTCTATCTAAATTATTGAGAAAGCAATAATGTTTATATGAGCTTTTATCAAAAGAAATAAAGGGGAAATAGGATGTTGAGTACAATTTCAAACTCCTTTTCTAATAGCTATAGGAACATCAAATCATCAATTATTGGAGAGAGTAATTGTGTTTGCATACCTAGTTCAAGAGTCGAATATTGAACTTGGAATTGAGTAGAATGAGGCCCTTTTCTCTTAGAGTAGACTAGGATAGGTTTTTCAACAATTGGAAGCTGATTTAGGGTTGATTATAAAGTGTCAAAAGGCTGGTTATGTGGATGATTAGCATGTTGGTCTTATGGTAAATCAGGATAGTCTGGTGGTAGATCAAGCTTGGCTTATGGAAAATCAAGAGGTGATGATATTGAGGTTTTAGGTTGACTAGTATCCTATAAATTAGTTAAATAATAGTTCATCTTCACTCACGCTCTCCCCCTAAAGATGAGAACCTGAATAAAATAATTGTTTCAACAAAGGTAACATCCATTGAAATGAAAAATTTATGAGAAGCAGGATGATAGCACTTATACCCCTTTTTAGTAGGCGAATAACTAACAAAGATGTATTTTAATGCTCTTAGGTTAAGTTTCCACGGTTAATATATTGAATATGAACAAAAACCTCACAACTAAAAACTTTTAAGGGTAATTTGGAAGTTATGTATGAATCGGGGAAATACTCGTGAAATACATTCATTAAATTCTTTAAACTGAGAACTTTAACACGCATTCTATTGATCAAGTGAGCTTCAATAAGAGTATATTCCCCCCAATAATATTTAGGAACATTATTTTGAAATAATAGAGCTCGAGTGATCTCTAAGAAGTGTCTATTTTTTCTCTCGGTTACCCCATTTTGTTATGGTGTATTAATGTAAGATGAGTAATGAATAATTCCTTCTTTTTGAAGAAACGATGAAAGATTTTGGTTAAAGTAATCTCTTGCATTATCACATCGTAGATTTTTTATTCTCACCCCAATTTGGTTTTTTGATCATTTGGAAAAATCTTATAAAGATGTCACGAACTTCAGATTTGATTTTCATAAGATAGACTCAAGTTACCCTTGTACAATCATTTATAAATGTTACAAATCACCTTGCCCCTATAATGTTTAAAACTCTAGAAGGACCCCATATATTAGAATGGATTAAAGAAAAAGGGAACAGACTTCTAGTATTACTCAAAGGATAAGAAACACACTTGTGTTTAGCAAAGACATACACATCACAATGCAAAATACTCATTTTAATGGTTTTGAATAATAATGGGAATATAGTTTTGAGCAAAACAAATGGTGGATGACTAAGGCGATAATGATGGAGTAAAATGTCTTCTTTATTGGTAGAATGGGTAGATAGGTAGGATTTTAAAAAGGAATAATTTTCTTCTTCATTAGCACCAAGGATATAGAGCCCATTCCTTTTCTTAGCAAGCCCATTCATCTTCCCTGAGACCAGGTCTTGCAAAATACAATTTGTAAGATAGAAGATTACTTTACAATTCAAATCACAGGTATTACTTTACAATTCAAATCACAAGTGAGTTGTTTTATGGATAAAATATTGCAGTGAATTTAGGGACATGTAAGAGGAATATTTCGGAACGCAATTTCGGAAGTAAGAGGAATATTTCCCTTACTTGCAACAGTAGCAAAACTTCCATATGTTTTTTTTTCCAGTTACTAGGACAAGGCTTATGTGACGTTAAAGGTTGATGTGAAAAAACCATATGATCGGTAGCACCTGAATCTATGATCCAAGTACTCTTTTTGGATAGGAAAAGAGGCACTAAGAGCATAAGAATTAGAAAAATTACCTGATTGAGCCAAGGAATAAGAGCTACCAGGTGTTCTAGCTGATTTCAACTTGGATTTCAATTCTTTTAGCTCTTCTTTAAGAGTTTCAAATTCATCTTGATTTGGTTTTTCGCTAGGAACATCCTCAGCATTTGTCATATGGGCTTGTCCACGCAATTGTCCTCCACGATTACTTCCTTTTCCTCTTAACATTTGGACGCTTTATGTGCAGTTTCCAGTAGATATTTTAGGTGTGATGTGCCTTCTTACAATAGGTGTACCAGACCCCTTCTCAATTGAATTACTTTTCATTTTTAGAGGCCTCAGTAGTATTGCAATCTCTTACGAAATTTATGGTTGACCCCTCATTTGCTGGATTATAAAACATCACTCTTCCACAACTCTCCTAAGCTCGCATTATAGAGAAAATACCCTCAAGAGATAAGAGGACTTCTTTCTCGAGAACCTAAACTCAAACTTGATCAAAATCCATATTTAAACTTGTAAGAAATTTAAATATTCTTCCTTTTTTAAAAATTTATGCAACATGGCAGCATCTTCCCCACACTTCATTTTAAAATTTTGACAATAATCCAATTCAAGCCACAAGCCTTTTATAGTAATGTAGTACTTAGTGACAGAAAGGTTACCTTACTTTGTGGTATTGATTTTAGTTCGGATCTCATAAATCAACACAACATCTTGCATTTTTCAATAGGTTTTACGAACGGTTTGCCAAACTTCCCTAGCAATTGTTAAAAACATACAAGTTCGGCTTACTTCAGGTGTCATAGAGTTCCACAATTATAACATAATCATGGAATCTTCCTTGTCCCATTTTGCAAAAATAGAATCTCTGACATCAAGTCTGATTCCCATAAGATAACTCAATTTGCCCTTTCCTTTTAGAAAGGTCTTAACAAGTACAGACCATTGAAGATAATTGTAGTTATTGAGCCTGTAGAAAGATTAAATATTTTGCAATTCTCCTTTTGGCTCAATTGATGTCTTAGACTGGTAGACTTTAGTATTGGAACTAATGAGAGTATGCCGACTTTTGAATGAATCTAACTTAATAAGGCAATAAGAGAAATTTTTGAGTGGAGAAGAATTTAGAAGAGTTTGGCAACTAATACCTAAGATTTAGAAGAATTTTCTGAGTTTGAAAGGGTCGTGTAAATAAGTTCTAATACTATGAACAAAAGTTTGAAATTCTTTCTCATTATTTTCATAGAATAAATATATTTATATAGATACAAAATTAGAATTCTATTTTAGGTAATAAATTAATCCCTACAAATCAATCGTGGACTAAGTTAATTAGAAAAAATTACAATAAAAAAATTCAGTCTATAAATCAGCTTATCAATTAACCATTTACAGCTATATATCCGTCTTTAAAAAGTCAAGGAATCGGTTATCCGCTTGACAGTTGTGCTTCCATTTTACGAGTCTCAAGATCCACTCATCCCGAGAAGAATTGCTACGTTCGGTTCCAGGGACTAGAGGAGGCCTCCATCTTTATTCAACTACAAGACAGTTTCTTCTCATGGAAAACGGAAAACTGCAAGTCCTCCTCTTGTAATATGTAAAACGTCTTTTCAGAGCTTCCCCAGATAGGAAAATCTGCAAAACTCCCTCTTCTTATGGAGGTTGGCAATCAATCATGTTCCTTTGCCACACCCTACACCTCTCAACTGTTATTCTCCAACTATTCAGATTAAGCGTTAATGGAAACAAATGCCACACGGAGGGACAATGGTATGAAATTAAATGGTTCGCACTTTCCATTTCGTGATAAATACATCTTCTATATTACATAAATCCGTTAGTCTTTGAATTTTCTGACGAGTGAAGAGAGCACTGATAAATTCTTCCCGAAGCCATAAGGAAACTCACGAATCTCATGGACTAGTTTCTCAAGAAAAAAAGTAGGTATATATCTGACACAACTGCCATTAACGTCCAGAGTGCTGCTTGGAAAAATACACTTGATGTGATTCATGAATTTCCAAGAATGGATCAGGGGCCATACAAAAAGACTATATGAACTTCTGTACTTGCAAGCACGAGAATGACACAAAATTCAAAACCCCTAAACATATGCAGAACAGGAGCTTACAATGACATCTATACACTCAGCCTTTGGTTCTCATGATTGTGATGCTTCCTTTTCCTCCTTCTGTACGAATTTTAGTTTTGCCAACAACCGGCTTCCCAGAGAAAGCTGAAGTGGGATATGTAGCAGGATCTTCATCATTTTGCTTAGACTTTGATGGTGGAGTTCGGATTCGTTGGTTGATATCATTCAGAGTAACATCTCCTTGCATCCCACATGGTTTTATGAAAGCAAATGGATATACAACAGAAGAAGCTATCTTAGTAGGCGTATGCAATAATGACTGCTTACCTGAGGATTAGAAACTGGAACTTGTCAACATAAGATTTTATATTGATATTGCATAAGCAAATCAGTCATCTCAGAATTCATAAGAGCTCCCCATCTATAGTATCTCAAATTCAAATTGATAAAACTTACATCAACTCTTTTGAAACCATGCCCTTTCTCTAGGCAAAGAGATATTATGGATATTCTATGAAAAAAATGGGAAACTAAAAAGTACAGAAAAAGATAACGTAATCTGGTTTACTAAAGCAAACACATACAAAGAACTTCCCACTTCAATTGGAAAGAAGGAATCTCTATAGTAATACTTAGTTTAAAGTAAGACGAATAGGCACAATCAATCTTAGAAAAAAATTGAGAATAGATACGCACCTTTAAATATGATGTTTGGAGGAGTCCTAATTACTTGTTTTTGAACTACACTAGCTTCAAACTCAGGCAGGTCGTTGCAGAACTCTAAACATCATATAAATGTCAATTTTATACAAGATATAACGTTAAAACTAGATAATAGTATTACATGACTAAATCAAAAAATTCAAATACCTGAAATATCAATTTGAATATCAGATGCTCCAGGGGCATTCCTGAGTCACAGCAATAGAGTAGTCAGACCATGTAGAAAAAAATTAATTAGAAGAGTCTAAATCTCAAAACAAACATACATATCATCTGGACTTGAAGTGTCATTAAAGCATTCAGCAACCCAGCCCTCTGGTGATTGATCCAAGCCCTCATAACTGCCCGCAGACACATCTGTTGTACTGTTTATGATTAGGAACCCAGAATACATAGATGGGTTTAATTTCACATGAAACCTCCAAGAGACAAACCTGGAAACCCAGGAACACAAGGCAATGCTTGGGGTAGGACATCATCAATCATGTGTTCCCTATCCTGAAAGTGCCATAAAAGACTCATTATTCAATAAATATTTGCAACATAAAGTCAGCCATTCTAAAAAAACCAGGCCTGATAAACCAAATACCCCATGGATCGTGAATAATGAAAAATAAAACCCTTTAGCAGTATCTGCTGGTTAATGCAAATTGTATTTTTCAATCTATAATTGTTTGATCATAAAGCCTTATAAACCCTCAAAATCTACCACTAAACATTTTGCACACATAAGTGTGATTTAATGGCTATTATCAGTCTTTCCTGATAGGATATTATATACAGCTTGCATACACAAGAAATTATTCAGCAACCAGCTTGCAATGATTGCTTTAAAAAGGAAAATGCCTGGCAAGTAAAACCAATGACAAACACTAACGTTTGATTTCAGAAATGCGGATTTAATCTCTTCATTGGAAAGGGTGGATTCTGTTTTTTGGGTGTCAAAATGTAGCATCCGACGTCGTTTTAACTGTGAAGAAGTCTCCCTATGTTCTTCTGTTTCCTTGTCCATGTTATCTGGAATTCAACCCTCCAAATTAGTAAATTAACTGGCAACTAAGCCAAGCATAAAGCAAAAAGGAAACAATGAGAAATATAACATACCATTATAATTTCCGTTATAAGTCAAATCCCCACAAGCCTTAACTGGGGTTGTTTCATCAAAGATGTTGGATAACTCTTCCTCATTCAGGGTTATTTGATTCCATAAACTTTCAGAGGCATCTGGTTAAAAAAAAAAACGCCAATCAGTCATCAGCAACTTCATTTACTAGTTGACTTTGTCATCCTAAATGCTAGCTTCACTGTAGATGTTTTCACCAATAAGATACTACAATAAAAACTCACCAAAATTACAATCCTTCTGGAGACTATAATCATCCTTTTGCCAAGTCCAAAATTCGCTGCTGTTAATCATAAAGTACGATAAGGAATCTATTACCATAGACATATACTGGACAATCTATTTCAGTGAGACAACAGAATCTTGAATCATAGATTTGGAATTACATGCAGAATTTTACTAAGTGGACAAGCTATAGCATGTTATTATGAGAACAGATCTGAAGCAACATTAATAAGGCAAATCAACCAGAATTTCAGCAAGGTAACAACAACTCAGTAACAGTAACAGCAATAAATAACACAGGAAGACAAAAAATAAAAAGAAAAGAAAAAGCAGAAACTTGCTGCATTGGATCCAACTGCATAACCTCGACCAGAAACGGAATGCAAAAGCATAAAGGAACGAAATAACACAATGACCCACCAAATTTAGAGACTCAGAGCCCACATCCTCTATAATTATTTCAGTCTCAAAAAGTACATAATAGAATCCAGAAGCCAAAGAGAGAAATCAAAACAAATGAAAAACTAAAACAGAGGAAATCGATTTAAAAAAAAAACACAATCAAATGCATGGATAAATAAGTAAACAAACAAACACCCAACACTAATCCAAGAAACCCAACCCTAAATATCAATGAAAACCCATCTCGCATTGCACACTGAAGAAAACAAAGAAATTAGCAACAAAATACTAGGTAGAAAAATCTTTTCCATCATCCACAAAGGACCCATTAACAAAACAAGAAGAAAGAATGAGATTAAGCGATATTTACTCGTCCATCTCTACATTAAATCACAACAGCTTCCTCAAATCACACCCTGCGTCTGTCTTCTCAAACATGAAGACTAGCAGTTCACGCAGATCTTACTACGCTCGCTTTATATAAGCAATGTGCTTCACTCTGGCCTCTGCTGGAGATGTGTACTAAAGCCTTATTTTCGCTCTCCCCAATATTTAATTTTCTAAGGCCAATCCTTCTGCTAACTAAAATAGTGTATTTGCTTATGACATTTTGCACTGAAAAGACATTCAAGTATTGAAAAGGAAAAGACTGAAAAGAGACAGAATTGCACGAGGAAAAAGCACTCTCTCTCTTGTCGGCTCCTAAATTAAGCGTTTTTCTTTCATTGTTAATATAATAAACAAAATCCCAGATCGCATTCATTTAATGACTCTTGCCTTTTGTCCATTTATCTAAATCTTCACCTCGCTATTTTGGTCATGTCGGTCAACTGTCCAATTTCTTCTTTCCTTTATTTTTCTTATCAAGGTTGCTAGGAATTTTATAGGATAAAAAGATGCTTTGTTATAATATTATTAATTTTTATCAAATTTATATTTTAAATTGGTTATGAAAATTCTTTTTATTTATTTAAAATTGTCATCCTCAATATTTATAAAATCAAATCGGATATCGAACTAGTAAAGAGAGAAGTTTAAAGTTTAGAAGTTCGACCAATATCAAGTTATTATAAAACTAATTTTGAATTGTTATAAAATAATAAATTGTAAAAATTGTAAAAAAATAAAAATATATAATAAAAATTGAATGTATGATTAAATAAAATAAAACAGTAATATCTATTTATAGGTAATTAATAATAATAATAATTTTAACTTAAATTAAATTTAACATAAGAAATTAAAACAATAGCAAGAATCAAGATTGTATTTCTAAATGAAGTTGAATCTCATCTTAATCAAGAAGTCTAAATTTTCCAATACTATGTAAAGAGTCGTAAACTATGCTTTCATGTAACGTATTTGCATCAATATCTTCTACTATAATTAAATAAATTATATATTAGTAACGTATAAAATTATTTTTTAAAATATCATATATTTTAAAAATAAGATATCAACTTATCGTTAGTAAATGTGCCTAATTCATTTGTCGTAATAAATGCATTATCTTCATAACCGCACTTTCAAGTTTATTATAATCAAAATCAAGCGATGGTTCTTCTTCTACGATTCAAAAATTAGTATATGCAATACAGTCGATATCAATTGAATCATATGTTCTCTAAGTAAGTGATCTGAATAAAAAAATTAATAATTAATAATTAATAATCAAAAGTATAATTACTTAGAAATCAAATTTAATCAATAAAATACATGTTCTTTATCTTCATATTATAAGTAACATAAACAAGGTCATTGAGTCTTTGATGCTCCAAACGATTTTGCTTTTGGTGTGAATGCGTTAAAAAATGCTTCAATTACGTTCACAGCCTGATGCAAAAGCCGTTTGACTAAGTAACCTAATGACAAGATTCTTAAATTTGGAGCACTTTCACCAAACAATCTTTACCATTCATCTGTATTTTTAATTAAAAGTTATAAGAAAAATATCAAAAGTTATAGAAATCAAATAAAACTTAAATTATGAAAACTTATCAAGCTGCATTTTTTCATCGTAAGTTCTCTCTTTGCAGATGGTCTAGCAAAACTCTCGAAACATTCACGATACAATTTGATTTTGTTTAATGCTTTTGATTGTTCGTTTAGAGAAAACATACCTTTGTGCTTAATTACATTAAGAATACCATTCATTACTACATTTGTGCATACATCTTCCTTAAATAAGTAATAAAGATTGAGAAAATAAGCTGTCAAATAGATCCTTTGAGTAAGATGCTTATTCCATCGTTTATAAATAATTCTGTATAAGGCTTGTATAACCTCTCATTCCCTTTGAAAATATTCATAATTGTTTCTCGAACCCTATACATGCCATCATATATATAACCTAAAAATGGCTTCTTATCTGAATCAACAATCCTAAAAAAGCTTATCAATAGATCCACGATCTTCACAACAGTCAAGCATGCATCCCAAAATTTATTATCCGATAAAATAGTATAAACTTTTTTTCCTTTCTCACCCTTTAATAATTTGTGACTTAAAAAAGTGTTTACTAATAACAAAAGTTTGAAATACTTGTTTATGAACATAAACACTTTTCAAGGTTATAAATGCAGTTGCAAATCTACTAGCAGCAAGAAGTACTATCTCAACCCAATCTTCTTACTTTCTTAACTAAGACAAAAAGATCAAATGATTATTTACAAAAATTGTGATCCTAGATGTACGTGAAGCAAGGTTAGAAATAGAAGGTATAGATCCAATATCTTTTAAAATAAGATTAACACTATAAGCAACACATGGAGACCAATAAATATGCGTATACTTTGATTCTAACAAGTATCCAGCTGATACATAATTAGCTGCATTATTTGTAACAAAATAAACTACGTTTTTTTATCTAACCCACTCAACAATTTCATAAAATATTTCAAATAAAGTATGAGCACTTTTCACAATATCTGAAGCATCAACAAACTTAACAAAAGTTGTTCCAATATCACAGTAAACTAAGAAATTGATCAAAGATCTTTGTCTTTGATCAGTCCAACCATCTGTCATGATAGTGCACTCTATTATTTCCCATTTGGATCTATATGAATCTATAATCAATTGACATTCCCTTTTCAAATCTTAAAGTAAAGGCACACGAATTTCATAATAAGAAGGTGCTTTAAATCCAGAACTAATTATTGTTGTGGTATTCAAAGGAACATTCAAAGGAACACGAGAATGATAAAATCATTTATCCCAAGCTCTTTTACAACGTAAAATACCATCATTATCATGCAAAGCACTTTTTAAATTCAATTGAGAACTAGGAGTACTTCATGAAGGAAAATAAGAATATAAATTAACAACAGCTTTCCTTTTTCCTTTATCTGATGCATGTTGTACAACTTCTATTTCATCATCTCCAAAAGAAATATTATAAACTTCTATATTTTCTTTTTTCTTTTTTATTTATTTTTTTAAATAATTCACAATCATCTCACGTATATCAAATGGTACATTCTTGAAAGGAGAAATATTACCTTTTATATCAGCAAGATGTTGTTTCATCCTGTAAATTCCTCCACCTTTGAACATTCTACCACAAAACATGCAATTATACTGAGTATTCCATCAGATGTTTGAGTAATAGAAAAATAATTTCATACTGGATCAACTTTTCTACGAGCAAAAGATGTCATATTTGCCAGCTCTTTTTCTAATGATTGAGTATCCTCCATTAAAATATTAACCTCAAAAATTTTAAAATAACAAATAATCTAATTTCAATACCACTACCAATATTGAAATTGATTGATTTTCTATAAAAAAGAAAAGACTAATAAGATCCAAATTAATTGATTTTTTTCACGTTTTAAGACATGCAAAAATTAAGGCAAAAGTAAAGTAACGTTTATGTTCACAGCCTGATGTAGGAAAAAACAAACATGGTATTAATTTGGATCTTTTGTCTTTCATGTCATATATATGTTTATGTTCACAGCCTAATCGTGTTAACAAGCAATAAATTTAAACCAAACAAGTAATCACACTTTAAAAAAATTGTTAACAAGCAGTGAATTTAATTTCAATTGTTAACTTGACTTAAAGAATTGGTGTAGCTGTATAGTTGAAATTAATTTCAATTGAATTAAGGGCAGAGATTCTATGATAGGCGATGGCTTCGACAGGTGTACTGGAAGACGATGGAGAACTTATGTCTCTTTGTAGACGATGAAGGCGAAGAACGACCCACCACATAGAGGATAAACGATAGAGAAGATGGCTTTAACAGTGGCTTCTACGATAAGAGAAGATTAACCCACACGTTATGTCTCTTTGTAGATGATGAAGGTGAAAAACAAACCACCACACAAAGGACAGACAATGGAGAAGATGGATTCGACGATGAGAGGAGATCGACCCACCACGCAGAGGACAAACAATGGAGAAGATGGCTTCGACAGTGGTTTCGACGATGAGAGAAAATTGACCTAGTCATTCTGTCTCTTTATAGATGATGAAGGCGAATAACAACCTAGCACACAAAGGACAGATGATGGTAATGATGGCTTCAACGATGACAAGAGATCGACCCACCACGCAGAGGACAGATGATGGCTTCGATGGGTGTACTTGGAAGACGATGACCAAGTGGATCGACGATGAAGGTAGGAGGAGACGATTTAAAAAAAAGATTTAATTAGTTAATTTGTAACCGATTAAACCGATCAATTTTTTATATTTACCAGTTTTCAAACAAAATCGAATCGGATTACAGGTCGATTCTGGTTAAACCAAATTGAACCGGTTGGTCCGGTTTGATTTTGTAATCATTGGTCAAGCTCTTTATTCCTTTTTATATTAAAAATATTAATGAATCACACGGATAAACCTTTTTGCCTTAAAATTTAGGTTATAAAGAATCATTGAAAATTATTTTTGAGAATAGGAGTAATTGAAAATTAATAAATCATAAAAAATTTCATGTAACTCATATTGACTTATTAATTTATTATATTCATATATTGTTAATTATATTAAAATATAATAATTGATATGTAATAGTAGTTTAATTTATTCATAATTAATAGGATTTAATTAGATTAATATGAATAAATTAATTTTATTATAATTTTATTTTATTATATGAT
>JAOXYD010000004.1:10575566-10589451 GCA_028565735.1 Pinacopodium congolense | reverse complement strand
ATAAACTCAAACCATTAGTGATTAAGCATGTTTTGTTATCATCAAAACCAAGATTGGAACCTCCCTTGATTCAACACCTATCAAAGGAAGATCATGGCCAAATGATGTGTGCCCTTTAGCTAGAGGTTGGAGACTAGTAAGATAAAGAGGAGCGTGTTGAAGAAATGAACATGTGCTTAGGCAAGATGGAGGATTCCACATCTCCCGAGGTAAGTGTTAATGTACATTTTATATTGTTTTATGATGCATATTTCATTATCCTTTTATGTATTTGTACTGAAATTACACCAATATAGAGCTATTATTGTTAATTTAAGGTATATATTGGTTTTAGAGCATTTTGTGAAGATTTTCACTTAATTAGAGCTTGTTTTAGGAGCAAGAAAAGAACTTATTGTTTCATATGCTTAAATGTAACCATATATTATGGGTTACACTTATATACGGCAGGGTCCATGAACAATGGATATACGACGGTTAAACAAGAAGAGGTTGGTCAACTGAATAACGAAACAAGGAAGGTCATTTGACCAAATGGCAAGGATCAATCGACCTAATGAAGTTATAAGGAAGGTCAATCAACCGAATTTACACCAATCGACCGAATTAATCACAACAAGTTTTTTGGTCGATCGCATAAAAGAATTGGCTAATTGAATAAAGTAAATAAAGAGGTTTCGGTTAACCGAATGACCATAGGTCGACTGAATAGGTGAAATGTTGAAGTTTAGTTGACCAAATGGTAAATGCCAGTTGACCGAGCCTAGACATTCCAGTTTCAGTTTCTAGCATTTTATTATTTGACTACTGCATTTCACTTAATGCACAGAACTTTAGGATATAAAAGGACTCATGCAAACATATTTCAAAGGGTAAAAAGTAACGGCAGAAGAGAACATAGAGAGAGGTTTTACACAACATGTTGAGAGAGTCATCTCCTTCTTCGTCTTCATAGTCTGTAGAGGCTAGTTTATTTTATTGGTTTAAGTAGTTTATTTTTAGAGCCTCTAATCGCAGAACCTTTGCAATAATCTTAAGGGAGTGACCGTCTTGCTTTTAGATTTCTATATTGACATTTATAGCTTGTAAAGATTTTGATTTATTGATTAATCAATGGATATGCATGTTTTGACCATCTCTTGTGTTCTATTGGTAATCATGTGTGTGTAAGTGTTTTTGGATGAGGTTGTAGATTGATTTAGATTAGGATAGGTTATGCGGAATTGATTTTTGCTGGTTTGAATGCTTGTTTAGCCTTATTTATCTT
Source organism: Pinacopodium congolense (assembly GCA_028565735.1). Classification (NCBI taxonomy): domain Eukaryota; kingdom Viridiplantae; phylum Streptophyta; class Magnoliopsida; order Malpighiales; family Erythroxylaceae; genus Pinacopodium; species Pinacopodium congolense. Next base: position 10,588,184 of record JAOXYD010000004.1, on the reverse strand, counting down.
GATCAACTAGATATTGGCCTTAGGTAAATGAGTTTCATGACCATTGGAATTTATTTTATCAGAAAATCGATTAAGCAACAAATTTAAACCTAAGAGTAGATCAAGCCTTATGATTTTGTGTAAGGACACCTATAATTAATAACCTTAATTTTAGGCCTTTTTGTGTTTAATGCCTTTTATTCCAAGTAATTTATGGACCAAGAAGGTTAATTGAGAGTAAAAGAGAAAAGGGATGCCTATGACTATTAGGTGTAACTTGTTTAAGTGAGGTAAGTCCTAAACCAATCCAATGTTGTCAACTTTAAGAAAACTAATCCAAATTAAGTCCAAAGCCTTAACCATTTTTTATCTCTTGAGTCAAGATTAGTTGAATTTAGTTCATTTTGCATCATACATATTTACTTATCTTGTTTGCCTTACTTTATTACCAATCAATCAAATCCTGAGTTCCTGATTTAATTTTGCATCGTTTAAGTTAATTTGCTTACATATTGGATTTCCTTTGGGTACTATACTCAGTCTTTACTATTTTATATTACTTGTTGACGAGGTACACTTGCCTCATTTGTTTGGTCTAGGAGAGATTTTCCATTCATTTATATTACTTAGTTAGACCAAAAACAAGTTTTTGCTTAAAGTTTAGGAAGTTATAATCCTAAAAACTATATTCAAGATTAGTGCTTCCATGGTAACCAAGATAGATTTTTTAGATCTTTCAATTAAACCATATAGTTTACTGAATTTTCCAGTCATCAAAGTAGAAACTATCGGATCTTTAATCATCTTAAATTATATTTTAAGTGGCCAACTCACAATAAGTATTATAAACTCAAATAAACAAAGACTATCATCCAATTATGTGTTAAACATGCACTCAAGACATTTAAAAACATGTCCCTAACTGGAATTTAGCTCAAAACATCATAAATAAACAAGAAATTCCATGTTGAATTAAAACATCCATATTCTTGCATATATATATATATGAATAAAGAGAGATAAAACAAGGGATTTAATGTTTAGGAAGCACCAAATGATGGAACAAACTGATAGACAGCTCCCAATCACATCTAAAACTCCTTTGAATCCTCAAAATAACTTGAAATCACAATTTACAAAGACTGAAAAACAAAAAGAAAGAAAAAACTAAAAACTAAAGGGATGTTTAGTTGGGTTGTGTATTGTGGTTTTGTGTTGTGGTTTTTGTATTTTTGTATTGGTAATTGTGTTTTCTTTATAGATTTCTGTGCTGTATTAGTGTGTTTTCTTTATTGATTTTTGTGTTTAAAAAATAGGAAACCAAAACAAAAAACGAAAGCCAAACTAAACAAGGAGAGAATATGATTTTTTATCTGAATTCTTCTCTCAAATCCAAGTTAGCTGCTTCAAATTTCCAAAGCTTTATTTATATGTCTAGGACAAGTTGGAGCAAGTTGCAGCAAGTGGCTGCTAGAAATATCTCGATAGGTACTAAAATAGCACTTAAAGAAAGTAAAACAGCGCCGCTTAACCACCCACGTTTTGCTTCCTAGAATGACTCAAATGACAGGTTGGATGAGTACAATGGCAGGCTTTTGAGACCACTATTTTAGTCCTCCAAATTGACATTTTTACTAAATTTTCGAGATTTTCTCCACTTTTTGACTTCCATATGTATTTATAAATATAATTAAAAAATTTAGCATTAATTTGGAAGCAATGTGCCTTAAAATTGGATTAAATTGAGATAAAAATGCATTGAATTCAAGGCCTAACATTATGTTTGAGCAAGCTGAAGATGGAAGGTGACTAGCATCACTTCATCAACTGAGGAGGCCATCTTGGCTGAAGGGAGATGTCTATAGTGGAAAGTGGACCATGGACTATGATAGAGACACAATGCAATTCTACCTCTCCAACGCTATGAGACATCGTGTTAACTAGGATTCCATTCTGAAGGAAGCTATTTTGAGCTCATTTATGACATTAAACATGTTTTCCATTGGGCTCTACCTTCCGTTTGATACTAGATGATGTATATAATAGGGGTTGAGCTAAATACCTAAAACAAGAACTTATTGGGAGGCAACCAAACTTTTATTTTAAGTTTTGTGTCTTTTCTTAACTAGTCCTTTAATTGATTTTTGTTTGAGTGCTTTTCCTTTCTTTTGTGTTTTCTCTTGTAGGGAGCAAAAGTGGGTGATTACTTCTCTCCATCAAGCACTTCATGGATCACCTCATTTAGAGGAGCTTTCTTATGTCATCCCTTTTTATGCTTTCATTGATTTTTGGACATTGAGAACAATGTCCAATTTAAGTAATTTTCACACTTGAGTTTTTGTGAATTCAATTATGGTTATTTGAACATTTTATCTCAAAATAATCTTGATTTTTAGTTAGATTTTGATTGTGGTATTTGAATATAATTGATGTTTTTGATCTCAATGAACATTGATTAATTCTTGAATGATTTCTAACACCTATTTTTTTCTTTTTTCTTTTTATTTTGAGTGCTTGCATGTGTTTTGTAACCCTTTTGTATGAAAATAAGTTTTTAAGTACATTTTGTATGTTTTTTCAAGTAAATTTAGAATGGGATCTTTGAAATAATGTGTTGAAAAAGAAAGGAAAAATGTGTTTGTTGAATAAGAGAGCATGTTTTTCACTTTTCTATCTTCAAATCTATATAAAGATCGAAGTTATGAGTGGTGCTAGTAGTCATTTGAGTGTGTGATCTAACCTAGTAATTAAGGATGTTTATGGCAAAATATTCACTCTGGCATCAAAAAGATAGATGACATCTCAAACAAGCCAAAAGCAATATCTTAGTTGAGTAACCTTGTCATTCATGACAAGGTGTTTGACTTCGTGTGAAAAAAATAAAGGTTCTCCAAGAAAATGCTCGAAAGTATATTTTGAACATACTTGACTATATTCATATGATAGACTATATGAAATGACTTAAATGCTTGGTATTATACATATGGGGATTTTATGACTTGGATGTGCTTAACTAAGTTTTTGTCATGATGAAATTGAGATTTTTGGAACTAGATCAAAGGCATGAATAGGTTTTTGTTTATACCTAATTAGCTTGAGACTTTGGATTGAGATAGTTTAAGTAAAAAGTTCAAGTCATTGATAGAGGAAAAGCAATAGTTTAAGTTTGGAGGCATTTGATAGGGATGCATTTTATGGTATTTCCCTATATGTTTCAACATAATTTCATCTATGTTTTGATGTTTAAATGTTTAATTTATATTCTTTTTAAGTTTACATGAAAATTTAACCTTAGGATACAAATACAAAGTGAAAAGATCAAGTTTAGAGCAAAAATAGGTGAAGGAGCTATTATCTAAGAGCTAAATATCGATCTTATCCAACTGTTGTTTAGGTCCGCCCCAACTACTGTTTAGGTCTGCTTCCAAAACTATCAATGACAATTGAATCCAAGGGCTATTAAAGGATAGTTAAGGTCTATTAGGGGACGAAAACACTCTGTCTTCAGCCAAATTAAGGGGAAAATCTTTTTTTTCACTCCCTAAAACATCCTAAATCCTAAAGAGGACCTATAAATAAAAGATCGGCGTATATATTCGTCAGTTTTTGTTCCTTAATTAGGGCAGCCCTAGTTTCCTCTTGTTTTTCCTTAGGTTTTAGGTTTTAGGTTCTTTTCATGTTCTTTTCTTCTTCTTTTATGTTTTGACCTTAGATTGATGTTTTATTTATTATTTACTTTCTGTTATTTACATTTTTACTGATGTTTGATATTTTCATTTTATTTTTCTTGTATATTTAGTTTAGGTTTTGCTTAAATGCTTGTTAAACCTTATTTCTTGTTAGTTTATGGTAATTTCTTAATTTTTCATCATTGTTTCTCTTATTTTCTTTATGTTTTCTACCTTTTTATCTTTTTTCTTGTTAAGTTCAAATTATGTTTTTGTTATTTTCATTATGGTAGCTTAGTTTTAATTGGGTTTAAAGATATTTGATGGATTAATACATTATAATTGTGATAATTGATTAGGATTTAAATAGGCATTTAGCTTTATGCTAGGATTAAATTGGAATTTATAATTAATTATATGAATTAGGAATTAATTCATAGGATTAACCATTCTAGGTATAATTTCTAGTTCAATTACTAGGTTTTAACTTTTGATTTATAATTGTCATTGGCAAAATCTATAAGTGGTGATAGGTTAATTGATTTTATAGGTAAACTAATCAATTAGTCTAGAGTTATGATTCTTTAGGCTACATAATCAAAGCTTAGGAGATTATGGTCTAAGTTAGCTATTCCATAATTCTTAATGTTGTCACGCCACTAAATTTAGAGGGCTTGTTCTAAATTATCACTTAGTTAGGGGTAAGTTTTCTATTGTATATGACTTATCTAAAATTTGAGGAACTTAAGATGCGAGAGCTTGCTTATATCTATAGGCTAACATCTTAGACATAGAATAATTTTTATATTTTAGATGATTAATTGTAATTCATGAATATCAATAATAACTTTTTCTTATCTTTTCGTTATTGTTATTTGTTATTTGTTATTTTCTTTCTTGTTTTATTTGCTTAATTTCGTTAGTTTTCTTTTCATTTATTTTGCATATAGGGGTTTTTTTTTCTTTTGTGCAACATTAGGAATAACTAAAAAACACAACTAGTTCTATGTGGGATCAACCTTGACTTACACTACTACATAGTAAGTTAGTTAGGTGCTTTATTATTTGGTGGTTCATGACAGAACTACTAAAATTTTGACATTGTTGCTAGGGAACTGACGCTTGTGTTTTAGTTTTCTTTTGTTTTAGTTTTTTTCATCTTTGTCACCTCATTTCTGTTTGTTTTACCTTCACAACTTGTTCAAATTTTAAGAAATTTTAGCAACGATGACTCATTATCAATGCACTTTTAACTCTGAACATTCATACTTACATTTTTTTAATGACAAGTTTGGATTGCTTGCTACTTCTAGGTTGGAATAACAAGTAGCAAATCTCACTTTAGGGTCAAGAGGCAGAAAAGAATAGTGCTATCCGCCCTAGGGGTTTGTACTTTATATATAAGAAGAAAAAACATATTTTTTAATATTAATATTAAATAGAAATAGTAATTAAAATATAACTCTAATTATCATTATAATTTAATTTTAATTAAATCAAACATCCTATATTTGACTCTAAAATTTCTTAAATTTTACAATTAATTCTAACTTAATTAAATTTTACTTCCCTTCAATAAAGATATATATATATATAACCCATTAGATTCCTAATATGTTAGCCATGATTATAAATTTTAATTTTAATTCGTAATTAGAATTAGATAAATTAAAACTCCTTTTAATTCACCTGTAATTCTTTAACTAAACAATTTATAATCATAGATCAAGATTGATATATAGCAACATGTCATGATCACTCAAATATTAGGAATATCAAAGTTGTTTGACTAACCTATCCATCCATGATTATAATATATAATTTGATCTTTTCATCATCTAATGTTCCAATTGGAATTAGTGTATATAATTAGTGTCTACTCTATATAATACAATCATATTTGTTCTTACTAATTAGTAAATGATTTATAATTAATATTTGAAAACTTATTTTTAAATTTCAATTCATTCTGACCCGAGAATTCCCAATTCATTACTAATTAAGAACAGTAGAACATTCTCCCTAATTACTTTAGAGTAACGAATCTTTTATTGATTCACATAACTATCAAGAATCTTTTATTGATTAACATAACTATTTCTCTATAGTTTATACTACATCTAAATACTATCGATTGACTCACATTATAGAGCAAGACATAAGTAGTATCAAAATATAGTAATTCCTATATGAGATAGCGTTGATAATCTTAAGTCTAAAAATTAATTATACAACCATCATAATAAGGAAATCCATAGATACACAAGTGATATTCCATTTGGGATCCTGAAGATTAGGTCAGTTTAGTGACTTATTCTCTAATAAGTACCCATACGTTTATTTAAGTGTCTCCACACTTTAATTTTGTTTAAGTATCTCCACACTTTAATCTATGAAATTACTTACTTTTTTCATAAGAAAGAAATATATCGTTTACTAGTCTAACCGTTTCATCAATACCTCGTCTTGATGAAATTACGACTATGAACAATTTAGGAATAAAATAAAATTATAATTCGACTCTTACAATTATAATCTCATTATGATTTCTAACTGCATAGTAATTAATCCAGAGATTTTATCTTTATGATTAATTATTAAATAATTGACAAAACACACAAAGATGAAGAATGTCTTTTTATTGATTAAAATCATTGTGTTATACATGTGTTTACAGCTAACAAATTGACTGCAAGAGCATAAATTGACAGTAGTTTCTAATCATACTTATTTCATCCACATTTTACTAATTGTCTATAATAATGATAAACAAAATGTCCAAAAATGGCAGAAGAAAATTTTGAACTCCTAAAATTCTCAAAAAACTTCCTTGTGTAACTGTTTCTCTTCAACTTCCTGCTTTCAGGTACAGTCCATATAGAAGTCCACATCGTTTTCCCTACCTAAATAATATAGTTCATGTCTTCCACTGGTGTAAAAGAACTCGGTAAGTACTCTTGTGATGATGATGGTGACTCTTCAGGCAAATTTGCTGGACGCCCTAGACTTTGACTTGCGTGATTTACTGGATTTGACAAAGATGATGCATTTTCATACATTGCATTTTTTGGTACTTCAGTTTCTTGGCTACTGCTCTCTGGAGCAGCTAAAGCTTGTCAAACGCTTTCTTGAGGGTGGATGCCAGTGGTTTTTTATTTCATTGTATGTTCTTCTTGGTATTTTGATGCTATTACAGACCATTTGATCATTGAAATTACAAAACAATTTTATAGTCTTTTTCTTGATTCTTGAGCAATAAAATACACGAGAAGGAATTATATAAAAATTAATCTTCAAATTGATTAAGGCTAGGAGTAAAAGAAAGCGGCAACATTAAGTTAATATATAATATAAGAGAACTTGTTTCCTAGCATTTGTCGAAGGTTAATATAAGAAAACTTGTTTCCTCGTTGGAAGACTCTTCAAGTCTATGATTATGAATATTTGGAGTATCAGTTGGTTTACAATCTAGTAATTCAACATTTGGGAACAAATCTATCACATTTTTTCTTTGAAAAAGCAATATGTCTTAATCTTGATCTTACCACTTCAATTTCCATAAAAATAATATCGAGTCTTTCAAGATTCTTTATTTCAAGTTCAGGCGCCAGTCCCTCTTGAGCTCCAATAATTTGTTCCGGGTCATTTCCTTCATAATAATGTCATATATATATATATATATATAGGTAAATAAAGTTGTTTACCTAGTTGATGCTTTAGGAATAGACTATGATATGAATTGCTTTGTTGGAAGTCATATTTTTTCATAACCAGGCAAATTGACCAAAACCATGCTTGAGATGATTATTTGAGCCCATACTGCAAGGGCATAAACCAACAGCAATATCACACACCCTTAACATTTGATGATGTAGTAATGTTTGACGATGCAGTATCACACAACCTTGCATTTGATGATTTTTGTGCAGTATACCCTGAGGTAACATCCCAGTAAACCTCCTCCTCAACATTGCCATGAAGAAAAATGTTCATAACGTAAAACTGGCATAATAGCGGATCCAAATTTGTTGCGAAGGACAACACTCCAACTGTATTCAGTTTTACCACCAGGTCTGATAATTTATGCTATACATGTTTGCGGAAAGCCCTCCGCCAGCAACTTGGACTTATACTTGTTAATGGATCCATCTTCTTCGTTTAATGGGGCAAAAATACCCATTTGTATCCTACGGTCTTCTTCCCGTCTGGCATTGGAACCGATGTCCATGTCTTATTGTTTCCACACTGCTTCCATTTCTTTTGTTATCGCTTGAGTCTGACTTTGGGTAGGTTAAAGCTTCATACGATTCATTAGGAAAATGAGGGAAGGATACACCGTGCGCATGTACCTTGCGAGGGTATGAATCTCCGAGTAGATACATAATTGCCAATTGGACATCTTGACGTCCTTTCATCTAGTTGGTTGTTTGTAAGAAGAGTCGAAGGGCACCAACAGATGAATAGGTTTGAGCTTTTTATTCAAGTGTCACATTTGCATCAAACCCTAATAGGACATGCAACGCTGCATTAATTTAATTATCATCTTTCAAATCCTAACCATATAGTTAAATTCTGCTCTTGATGATGGAATGGAAGTCTTTTAACTCTAGGAAATGACATCCATGATGATTCACATCTGTTTCGTTGACAGGATCACTATATTGCTAACCTTTTATATGCAAGGCATATCCCAAAAACTACAACAAACTACACAAGGCTCATCCAGGAATATTACAAATCAACGAATGCCAGAAGTAGGAGCTGAGCTCCCCACATCTGTGGGAGTTTTGCTAGAATCACCATAATTCGTTTTTTTTTTATTATTATTATGTTGGTTAGTAATACTAGAAAATCGACATTCATCACTGATCTTGAATTAGAGGATTGGTGCTTAGAAACAGGGGACTGCTGTAGTGATGATCCGATTGAAGTCCCATCTGTTTTCCCAACTATGAAGGGGATGGAAATTTTCTGACAATACATAATTGAGTTTTTTGGTAAACGCTTAGTGTCCTTGCAGATATCAAAAGCAGAATCCACCTTTTTCTTTTCTTTTCCGAATGTGTATGAACTAGTCTTCATACCATCAAGTTGACGAGGTTTCTTAACGCCACAAAACACTAAGGTTCCAACATGACTTTCTATGGCTACAGTTAACGTGTACTTTTCCTACAAAAATAAACAAATATTCCAAGTCTCCCATCGTATAGCTTGTCCAGCATAGCTACTGAAATGGGAATCTAAATGGCAACAGAAACAAGAAAACTACCTAGTTCTTATACGAACGTTGGAATGTTCCATAGGCATAGCAAGAAAAAGCTCAAGCTGGTAACTGAAGCTTTTTATTGTTTTTCCAGCTGCATCACATTCAAAAAGGGGCGCACGTTAGATGAACTGCAATCACATGCACTCTGTAGATACGTGAAGATAAAAAAAAATACCAAACCTTTCAAAATAGTAATAAAAGAAGTCCGCATACAACAATGTTTGCACAAGACCTGAAATCCAAGCTGCCACAGAGCACCCAACAACATAAAGGAATTTAAATACAACATTAAAGAAAAGAGGAAAAAGATAAAAGAAAAGGTAAATGCACAAGGAAGTATCACGAATGAAAAGGTTAAAGCAGAAAGTATCAATCGATTTAGGAGTCATTCCATGAACTTGCAATCAAAAGAATAAGTTCACAAGAAAATCAGTTAAAGTGAAGCACAGCAGACATGAACTTGTGTTTACTAGATAAGGAAAACACAGGCAACACTATAGACTGATGAAAACTGCTGACAAGTGGCTAAGTATAATTGGATTATGCTCTCAATAATCTAGGTGTAAGTCAGAAACATAAAATAGCCCTAGGAAAAAGACAAAAATAAAACTAGCATAATTAAAATGCACGTCTTCACTTAATAAGGATCAAAGAAACAAAATTGTTCATAGGCAGTTGAAGACTTGATTTCCCTCCCACCAGAATTCTACTTTCAGAACAGAAAACCAAAGAACATTCTTATAATATCAATGCACAGCCATCTGTCTATAACACTAGCCATCCAACCAAGCCACCTAAAAGGGATGGGAAAATTTAAACAATAGCAGTCAGTTAGACAAACCAAGAGAATTAAGCAGACCCTGACGAACATGGAAGATTTTTCATATAGAAAAGATAATGCATACAAATGGAAATAACAAAAGATCCGTTTATTCTATTTTGGAAGAGTGTTGGATTCAAAAAATTGAGAAAGAAAGAGAAAGAGTCATACTTATCCAATGAGTATAGTGTGGCTCAGTGAAGTAACGATACATCCAATTGAAAATGTATAATGCTCGGTATGCACTGCATTAAGACAAGTAGCAATAAATTAACAAGGACATTATTCACTTTTTCATGTACACTGCAGGAAGTGCAAAATATTACAAATAACAAGACCTCATAACATAAAAAGCTTTGAATTTGACACAGGAATTCCATCAGCTGTTCTCCCTTTTCATAGCAATTGGCCAGTAAGAAGAAAATTTCATCAATAACTAACAAGGATTGCAAGTATACTCAAAAGTACATTCCATGTTGATTATCCCCCAAAAATCTATGTGAAGACAAATGGAATGAGAAATTGGAACAATAGTAAGCTACCATAAAGTCTATTGAATCTCAAAGAAATACTTGCCCCTTAAGGATACAAAAGAAAGACCAACAAGATATTATGCATTGCTACTACCAACAAAGAGTGGAAGGTACTCATCGCAACTTAAAAATAAATAAATAGCTTACCCAAGAAGAAATACATATTGCCCAGTTAAGTTGTCAATATTTCTTGTTCTTTGTAATAATACAAGCTGAGGAAGTATGGCAACAGCTTCTAAGAATATGGAGAATGTCCATAAGACCTGAAATTTCATTGTAACATAGGTAAGAAAAAGAGAGAAAAGGTAAAACCGCACCAAATGAAGTCAATGGAAGATCCACAAGAGGTCGGTTAAGTTGACACTTTGTAGTGGCATACAAGCCACAGCACAAAAAGAGAAGATAAACTATGAATAGAGGCAAACCTCTTTAAAAGTGAATTTCTCATGAACGATGAGGGCCAAAAGTATGCAAGGTAATACTAGGAAATAATGCCGGAAGGTGTCTTGATCTTTGTCATAAGACCTGCGGACAAGCTTGTGGTGCCTCATGTACCAAACAATTGAAAATGAGCTCCCTAAAAATATCAATTTCATGACAGTGTTGTAGAGAGATATAAAATCAGTAAACAAATCTAAATAGCGTGTCACAAAAACAATGGTGTAGAGTTCCTGGGTCTTGAGTGACACCCCTGCACAGGATAAAGGCCATTGTAAGTCAAGAAGCCATTCAACATACCACAAATGATGCAGAACTATTCAAATTTAGAACAAAAACTCAAGCTCAAATACGATGTGATCAAAATTTGATAAATCAAAGGGTTAAAAAAAATTTCTTCATAAACCATGGCTTTAACATATTCTTTCTGATTCTTACTGAGTATGTTTTGAGTGCATGTAGTATGGACGAATTTGAGATGAATAACCAGTAATGACAAAATGAATGTCAACTCCAGATGTGAAGGACTTGTCCACATACTGATATGATGAAGACAACTTTTCTAATTCCCATGCTCTCTACAGAGGGACTTAGGGTAACCCTAAAGGAAATGAAAAGGCTTTTAGCACATAAGCAATGATGTCCTGCCTCACGAGAAAAAAATCGGTTAACTAACAGCTCTACATTTCATCCATAATTGTCAAGTAAAATTCACTGGGTCAGGTGGGATGGAAAGTAATTATGAAAGGAACAAGAGTCTAAACTTCCAAATATCCTATTCCCAGGATGAAAGAACCAAACCACAACATTAATCTTCAGCAACGTGAAACAACGAAACTCATTCAAATTTTCGACCGAGATGCGATAATCAACCAAAAGTCACTTTCTCGGCAATCTAGATCCTACAGAACCAAATGAAAATCTATTTCTCCACACAAAAATTAATCTCAGCAAAGGAAGAAAACCCGAAACGAAATTTAAAAAAATGACAACGAGTAATACATTTTTAAGGAAATATATATCGAGAGATGGAGAGAGTACCTGCGCACGATTTGATGGTGTGGATCTTGAGAAGCAAAACGAGAACGCTTGCAAGGTGAGTCATATCAGCCGCTAATCTAAATACATTCATCTTTTTTCTTTTTCTTTTTTTTGTGCCTACGCCTTCAAAAAGCTCAATCTCTCTGAATTTATAATACAGAGAGAAATTTTTTATCAGACAAACCGTGACTGCAGCTTCTGGTGAGAATTGTTGGCTACGAAGTTTGGATCTTGGCAAATGAAGACGGTTGGGCGTGAAATGTAATTCTTATGGCAATTTTTTGTTGTTTATATTTTATTTTATTTTATTTTGCAGGAGCGTTTCAGTCTGATTTTGCCACGTAGTTTATGAGCAAAGGTGTCATCTGTCGGGTCACTTACTGTTGCCACATCAGCATCGCACACTTTAACATTTATTTAACTAAAAAAAAAAGCAGACTTAGTACCATATTTGTATTTATGCTTCCTTTCTTTTACTATCAAGACCACTAAGAGTAAGTGCTTATATGACGGATCACAGGCACAGCATGTTAAAGTCAAAAAGGTTGTCTTCGATGGCTAGATTTGAACTTTTCAAATTTTAAAAAATAAAAAATTGTAGTTGCAAATTTGTAAAAATTTTAATGTTTGTTTGATTTGGTATTCAAATTTGATTTTTTCTTTTTATTTTTTTAAATACGAAAATTAATATCAGTGTTTATTATTTATTTTCATATTTTTTAATTAATCTTTACGATTGATCTCAATATTTTTGTCAATAATTTTTATGTCAAAAATAAAAACAAAAAAATTAAATCGAACTGTCAACAATAGTCATTTCAATTTTTTTTTACTATAGTCTTCTTTAGTTTTATTTGTTTTCTTTGGGTGAAA
>JAOXYD010000004.1:10564014-10575466 GCA_028565735.1 Pinacopodium congolense | reverse complement strand
CAAATAAAAACACTTAAATAAATAAAACATACTCTAAATTAACACTAAACATAAACAAAACAACAATTAAATTAATACTAAACAAAAACACACAAAACAAATATTAAAACACAATAAAAACAACCTAATATGCAATAAACACATGCAAAAAACTTAGAAAAACACATACAAAAACACAATTATAACTCATTTAATAAAAAAAATTTACAAGTTTTAGAGACAAATAAACAATATAGTGAGTCTCTTAATTCCTCAATATGCAACAAAATGAAATTTAAAGCATTAAATAATCAAATCGAGCATTAGAAGCAAACAAGCTATCAAAAGTGCAATATATAAATTTTAGCTCTAATGTCAACAATTTTATCCTACTAAATTATGTTAAATCAGCATAATAAAGTTATTGGAACTTTAAAAATTTAACGAACAACATATTAGAGCAATTTTGAAGCACAAAAATCAGAATTGTTACAAGAAAATAGAAGATGATTGAATTTAATCGCAAAGTAGGACAATTTAAGCAATTTCAATTTTGAAGCTTCAAAACAATGTTAGGAGTGCATGTAAATCAAAATAAAGGCTTTATGAAACTCTTAGAAACTTAAACAAATAGAGAATGAAGAATTTTAAGCACCGAAAACATATTTAAATCAAGAAAATTGAAGTGGATAAAAGGGGAACATAAAATGCTAACATATTTTGAAATCTCTCCTTTTTTTTAAATCTCAAATCTTTCATAAACTTGCATAAAGATTATTATGAAAGGATTAAAACACACACACACACTCACACACACACATAGATACACAGACACACAGACACACAAACATATAGTGTGTTTTGAAGGTTAAATGGCTATTAGAAATCAAAACTAGTCGTTGGAGAGGTTAAAAGTGAGTTAAATATGAGAGTTGTAACTTTTAAAAAACTATCTATTGGACTAAAATATAAAATAGGAAAACCCTAAACAATCTAACGTTTAGAACTTTAAAAACAATGTTATGAGTGCATGTAAATCAAAATAAAGGCTCTATGACACTCTTAGAAACTTAAAAAAACAAAAAATGATGACTTTGAAACATCAAACACATATTTAATTCAAGAAAACTAAAGTGGATGGAAGGAGAACACAAAAATGTTAGCAGCTTTTGTAAAGCTCTCATTTTGATCTTAAATGTTATCAACAGTGTTTTTGATCTTCGACCCAAATTGACTTTGTAGTTTACAAACACAAGGCAACCACCATTAAACACCTGTAATTGCATGAAAATGATACAAACCAATTCCAAAACACTCCAACTAATTTTTTAACATCAAATATAACTTCAAAAAGGTTTAAAATATATTTCAAGGCTTTTAAATTGCTTAAAACAATTTAATTAAATCAAACACAAGATTGATTATGAAAATTTTTATTCTAAATATTTTGAAAACTTTTCAAACATTTCCAAGACTTTTACATCACTTTAAAAACCAAAATTGATATGATTAATTTGACTCAAATACATTTAAGCATACCTAAAAAATATTTCAAAACACTTAGGCTCAAGAGGCATACTTGATCACAATTCATCAAGAGGCATACTTGATCACAATTCATCACATTATCTCTTAATTATGCGACTTTATGTTAATGAAACATTGTAAGAAAATTCCTAACATATCAATGCTATAATTAAATTCAATTCAGTATTAAAACATTTATGCAAAACCTATATGCAAAAATTTAGGCAAATATAACAAACAAATGTGAGCCCTTTCCAAGCATTGATCTCTTGATCTCTTTTATTCTTATCTTCACTTCAACTATAACAAACAAATTAAGAAGACACTTTCCTAAATTTATTCAACCTTGATCTCTTTTTTTTTTTTTTTCTTATCTTCGCTTCAATTCTTCAATGCTTATTCCACTTCTATGATTTTCATGGATACTTTTCTACCTTGGGATCTAACAAATATCCTTACACAATTTTCATCGATCTAACTTTCTAGCACATTAAAACTAAACCATTAATAATAACAATTTTTTTCATCATCAACACATGATTAAAACCTCTCTTTGTTCAACAATATTGACCAATAGACTTAATACCAATAATGAGTATTTTTTTGTTAATGCCAATAATGAGTATTTTTTTGTCTTTTTGGTCCATTAAATTGATTATCAATGTTAAGTAATTATTATTGTTATTAAATTATTTTTATTGATTAATAAAAATATAAAAAAAATTAATTGTTAATTGTCTATAAATTTATAAACTATAAATAAAGATAAATTTCGAGTATCTTGTTTATTAATATTTTATGTCATAACAAATGAAATTTAATGAAATAATTTATTTAATATCATATTAAACTAGTTGATGTATTATTAGTTATGAATGGAATATGATGATTAATATAATAATAATACATAAAATAATTTATCATCATTATTATTAAATTTATTAATAAAAATAAAAATATATACATATATCTATGAGAAATTAATAAACCAATGAAACCAATCAATCAATTTGTTAAACAAACTGCACGTTGTAGTTTGAATAATTTTTAAATAAGCTCCACCTACGCACCTTAACTTGTTTTAATAGGTAAAATTTATCATATATGTTTTCCATTGATATTCTTAATGGAATAATTAATATAAAGATGTTTAAAACAATTATTAAAAAACCAAATCGGCCTTGTTGGTTCAACTAGGTTAACTAAAAACTATCCAACTAACTAATTTGGTTTTATATAGAAACATTTTATTCATACTAATCTGTTGGTTCAACCGATTTTAATTATTCGACTTTTAAAACTAGACTGTCTTTCATCTTTTTCCCTGCCTTTCGTTATCTTCTTTGTTTCAAATCTTCATAAGTACAAATGAGAGTTCGTAAAATAAGTGACAGACAAGTGGAAGAAGAAAAGGCAAGTGAATGAGAATATATAAAATTTCTAGTGAAAACTAAAACTGAGATTGAAGAGAGAAGAGAGAAGATCCAAGATTGAAGAGTGAAGATCGACAAGAAAGAGAAAGAGAAAGAGGGGGAGATAGAAATAGAGAAAGAGAGTTACTTAGGAGACGTTTAATTGGGTTGTGAGTTATGATTTTTTATTGTGGTCCTGATTTTTCATATTGATTTTTGTGTTTCCTTTTTCAATTTTTATTTCGTATTAGTATATTTTGTTTTTTTGTTTTCTGTGTTTAGAAAAACAGAAAACTAAAATCAAAAATCAAAAATCAAAATCCAAGTAAACGCGGCCTTAGAGTGTGAAGACTAGAAATTAAAGAATGAAGAGAGAGATAGAAAGAGATAAAGAGAGAGAGAAACTTATGTTGGTACGTTGAAAATGAAGAACCTGAGTTTTCAAAACGAAGAGAATTATAATTACCTTGATAGATGTATCTACTGGTTGAAAAGTAAGGACTTGTTTGGTATGGATGTGATTTTGTGTTTTGATTTTTTGTTTTGTTAAGTACAAAAATCGAGGACAATACACAAAAATTAATATAAATATATAAAAACTACAATTAAAAATCACAACCAATAGAAATACCAAACGACCCCTAAGAATGTCGTTTAGAGAGATTTACTCCTCTCTTAGTACTTTCTTGCTTTTATTAATCTTTTTTATTTAATGATTTAAATCATTTTTAAGTTGAATAAATAATTTTCATATTATAAATTTTATATTTTATAGTATTTACATCATTTTATAATTCACTTAATGATTTTAAACTTTAAATTAATTGATTTATTAAATATTCTATAAAAATATTGTATTATTTAATAACTCATGAAATTTTGTTAACGAAAATACTTTATATAAAGTGTGGTTTATAATTATTTTTATATTATTAAAATTTTAAAATTTTTAACATTAATTAGAAATAAATTTTTAAAGCACAATTTTAATTTTTTGAAATTAAGCACAATTTTAGTTATTATCTTATTTTAAAATGTTTACATTAAATTTGATTTTATTTAAAAGTACTATTAATTGATTATATATTAATTTATTGGCATTAATTATTTATTTTATTTTTTATTAAATGTTTAATTTATTATTATTATTTATATTTTTAATATGTTTTTATATTGATTTTATGACAGTTCTCCTTATTGGTATGATATTTGATTTGATTTTTAAAAGATTCTTTTAAATAACCTGTAGATAAGTATAAAAAAATTTTAAGAGATTCTCAAGTCATAAGAATTTTTACAAAGAAAATAAAAATTACAATAAAAAATCGATATTTTCATCAAAAATAATAATAAAGCTAGTCTTTATAAACTATTTAACAGGTGCTCCACATTCTTATAAAACACACGCAAGTTTTCATTTCCGAAAGAAAGAAATAAAATTGAAAAGCTTCATTTGGCAGGAAAATTCAGTTATCTGGTGCCTACCTTACGAAACCCCTAATTAGGCAGCAAGGGAAGATATGCAATAATATAAAAATTTTCCAAATAATTAAAAAAAACTCTCGGCTATCTAGCAATACCAAAATCAAATTCTTTTTCCAAAAAAAAAAAAAAAACCAAAATCAAGTTCCCAGGTAAAAATGTAAAGGCCCTTCTTTGTTGTTGTTATTGTTGGCTGTGCTTGCACACAAATTACGATCGTTTCTAAGTATGTGGTAATTACGCAGGCATTACAGTATACATGATAAATAGGAACCACTAGCAAATTTATCCAACTGCTTCATCAAACTTCGCTTGTGCATATACAGGTATGAATGTAGCAAAAGCATTTTATAAAGTGATTATGGTGAAGGCCTACTAGCTATTCTTTCTAGCGTTGCGAATGCGTGTAAACTTGAAATAACTCAAACGATGTGATGACAAAAGCCATTGTTGAAAAAATACTTCACTTAAAGTCGGATCATTACTCCCTATCTAGAAGCTGTGACCATGCATGCACACATTGTTACCCTTTATATACGGATGTGGAACTGTCACGTTTCATTGTTGTAAGGTACCTCTTGTTGTCACAGCCATACTAAAGCAAGAGCAAGCAAGATCCTATCAAGTACTAAAGATGGACTTGGATTATTAATCAAAACTGAAAGGAACTTAGAGACTACATAGGCTTCTTGATGGGACTGAACATCAGTTTCTGATATTAAGGTGGGGGATAAAATTAATAAAGAGGGAATTTGGGGTTCCCACATAACGCACTTCAAACCGTAGGTTTTAAAGGAGATGTTGATTTTAGTTTATTAAGTTTTCCCTGTATAATAAAGGTGAATATGAACCCTTAGTCCATGTAAGTTGGATGAAACTAATGACAGAATGACCATCAGTAGTTAGACATACATTTCCTACTGGTTTAGAATTTTGTGAGGATCCCTGAAAGAAATCGCTGTTATAGTACCAAAAGAATTTGCCTACACTGTATAAGGCTAGCTAGTTAATGTCACCAACTGGAGGTTGCATTTGCTTCCAAACAATGAAGTGTGATGATTTGGTTTGTTATGGGAACAGCATGGAGAAATCCTTAGCGTGTTGAAAACTCGGTAATGGCCTCACACACCTTTTTCCTTTTCCATGGTTTACAGGAAGCAGGCTATATATATATATATATATTTCATTTTTCTGCAATATTACAAGACAGACATTAATAGGGACGAATATCCTTTGGTTCCATATCATGGACTTTGCTTGTTTTCTGTCTTTTTTCCTATTTCTTAGGGTACTTGCAGGTGTGATGGGTGACAATAGCTTTGATCAGAATTATTATCTTACATGGGGAAATGGGAACGTTTTGTTACTTCAAGGAGGGACAGAAGTTCAGCTCTCTCTCGACAAATCTTCTGGTCATTTACTTCTTCTCTTTTCAGCATTAACTTTTGCACGATCGTTCCCTACACTTGTTCTTTTTTATTTCTTTTCACTTCGAATTTTGGTTGTGTAATTTTTTCCGCTTAGACATTCATCATATTAATCTCTTCATCTTCTTACTTCCATTTTGAAAGGAATCCTCCATTATTTCTACGCCACTTTTCTTCCATGCGACCTTATGTATTTCATTTTAATTGTAATACTTGAGAATGAGAAGGCTAATGATATATAAACGTGTCCTGAGATTTAGTAATGACTAAGAACTATTGAATTATATTTTAGTCGCTCATCTTCGACATACGAATGGAACAAAAATTTAACATATGAGCTAATTTTGAGACTTCACAACTTAGTTTGTACAATTAAATTTTAAAACTGCATGTTAATTAATCGTAATGTTTGCTAATTTAATTAAAGCAAAATATGTCACAAAATATTAGATTTATTAAATTTTGGAAGATACTGGATCTGCGTGCTATAAAAAAAATAAAAATGGTTCATAGTTGACATTCTTTCCATGAAATAACTAGGTCGATGTTGTTACACAACGTACACCAATAGAATTGTGTTTTAAGGGATTGAAATCTGCAATAAGTTTTTTTTATACACAACAACTAATGAAACAATTCCTAGACATTTTTGAAAAAAATAAAAGAAAAACAATTCGTAGGCGATACTGGTATATTAGATCAATTATTTTTTATACACAACAGCTAATGAAACAATTCCTCCACTTTTCTTAAACAAAATAAAAGAAAAACAATTCCTAGGCGATACTGGTGTATTAGATTAATTATTTTCTAGGTGTCAACAATGAAACCACTAATTTGTTTAAGCTTAATTGGATCTATATAATTGATGGAACTTTTTTTTTTCCCATTCATATTTTTTGTATGTTCTTATGAATATAGGATCTGGATTTGGATCCAAGCAAAACTACGGTTCTGGATTCTGTCATTTGAAGATAAAACTACCAGGGCATGATGCTGCAGGGGTTGTCACTGCTTTCTATGTGAGTAGGCATCATATATGCACGCATCTACTATAGATTTCAACATCTTTTCTTTTTTTTTCATATTATTTTCAGTACATGCTAAAGATAATTCCTTATTATCCGACTACTCAACCTTCAGGTCCACTCATAAAGGATGCAAAAGAAATGCCGTAGAGCATGCTAATCTCTTCTTCTTCTTCTTCTTCTTTTTTCCCATATCACTAGCTAAGTTCACATGGTGACAATCATGACGAACTGGATTTCGAGTTCTTGGGAAATAAAGAAGGAAAGCCGATGACTTTACAAACTAATGTGTTCGCAAATGGTGAGGGGAATAGAGAACAAAGAATTCACCTTTGGTTCGACCCAACAGCAGATTTCCATAATTACAGTGTCCTGTGGAATGAACATCTTATTTTGTAAGAACGACCTCTCTCTCTCTCTCATCTCTTTATTCTACATTCTCCCATTATATAGCTTCGGTTGTCATTGGATATGATCAGATTCTTTGTGGACGATATTCCCATAAGAGTGTTCAAAAACAACACGAACATCGGGGTAAGATACCCATCACAGCCGATGCAGGTACTAGTAAGCTTGTGGGATGGATCAAGTTGGGCAACAGATGGAGGTAAAACCAAGATTAATTGGGAGCATGCACCATTTCAAGCTCATTTCCAAGGATTTGGGATTAATAGTGCTTGTCCTGTTCAAGATTCCAACGTCCAACCATGTTACTCCTCAAACTACTGGTGGAATGCAGTTTCGGATCTCAACTTCAAGCAACAACGTGCATACCAGAATGTTCGAAATAACTATCTTAGTTATGATTATTGTTTGGATACGGCTAGGTTTCCTAAGCCTCCCATAGAGTGCCAAAGCAATAGTTCCTGAATTCTTCGTTACACGACCATAACCAGATCAGCTTAAATAATATACAAGCTATTCTTAACCAGCAAATGAAATTTCCGCTAATGCTAGTTTCATAAAAACATTTAGGATAGTTTGATTTGACCTTTTTCTGTTGTATTTTTTCTGTTTAAAAATAAAATTGTTTAATTATTAATAACAATGTAGTTGCGTGACTAATAGTAATAAAGTAGTAGAAATTAGCAATAAATTAATTTTATTTATTAAATGAACAATGACTTTGCTTTTAATATCTGGGTATAATAAATTCACAAGTGATTAACCTTTTGAATTTTTTTATTTCATTTTCTAACTTTTAAAAATTTTTAATTTAATAATCAATCTATTAAAACTCGATTAAGTCAGAAAAAATTTAAATGGCAATAATGTTTTTGCTGACCTAACTAATAGTATTGAAAACATGGACATTCACATGTGTATATTTTGCCACATGGATGTCGAAGTATGCATTTTAACCCCAATATAACTCAATGTATTTTTTTAAGTTACCAATGCAATGTTGTGGGTGCTCTTCAAGTAGAACTCATTTTTAATTAAAAGAAGGCAATTGAATAAGGTTTTATTTTAGACTTTTGGAATAACAATTTAGACATTTTTCTTTCTACTTCTCTAGTATAGTTGTTTTTTAAGGGTTTGAAAGATTATTTTCTTCTTCTCAGTTGATTGAATTTATAGCTAATAGTTTATGATTTTAGATGTGTTCATCTATTTTTTCAACTCTCTTTTACAATTATTTGAAATTTGGTTTGTGGTTATTCCATTTGGTTTAAATGGTTATTGGATCTCCTTAGTTTTTGAGTTTGGTGTGGTTGTTCTCAGCATAATTTATAGTTGTTTGCTACTATCTTTTCTTTTTAGTACGAGAGAAGATTTCTACAAAAACTATTAACATCAATGTATAGAAGAGCAATTGAAATTGTTCAAAGAGAGGAGTGTCATTGTATAGGAGAAGATCTATTATAGTATAGAAGAGTTATTGTCACTATTTTCTCTCTGTTGTGTTTGGTAAAGGAGCAATTATTATCGATTGTACACGAAAGGAATTATCGCTATACAGAAAAGGAACTATCGTGGTATGAAAGGAAGTCTTCTTTTCATTTTTGGGTTTTTGATATAACCTTATTGATTGTTCTTGGTTGATTTTCTATGAAGGCCAATTAACTCAAATAATTCACAAATTATGTTCCTTAAGCACAGTTTTCTCAAATTGAATTTAAAACCAACACTGATCATAAGCGTATTAGTCACAAGTAATATATAGAAGTATTTAAGATCTAAGTACCGTTCCCACATGGATCTAAGCTAAATTGCAAGTACTAAGCCCAATTTAGATCACAATTATCTAGAGATTCAAATGCAATTGAAATTAAGAACTAAGACAACTATTTAAACTTAAAACTATCAAGTTATGTAGAATAACTTAGTTGATAAAAGAACTTGTCTAATTGAATAAAATAGGCTAGGAAAAACTCTTCAATGATAAAAATGGATTAAAATGAATTAGGAGACTTGTTCTAAGATCACTTCATTCAATCTAGACAATGCTATGGTTAAGACAAAGTTTAATCTCTAAATACTTAAGTTAGAAATTGGTTATGTCACACCCTTAAGCATTAGGCTTTAAAATTCATAAGCTTAATCTAAAAAATTTCAATTTTTAGAATATGACCATCAAGATAAATCAAAATTGGTTATTCAATGACTTAAATATGGTTGCTTAAAGATTTGTCTAATAAATTAAGTAGATTTCTCATATCTTAACTTATTTCTTAACTTTATCTTACATGGTTAGTGTAAAAGAAGCATTAATCTCATATTTAAGCAAAGAACAACACCTAATCATGCATGGAATCATATTTAGCACAAGATCAGATCATTTCAGAGACATTTCCTAACCAAAAACAGATTTAGCCACTCATTTGAACCAAGAAATAAATCATTCTCTAAGTATTCAACATGTTCTTGAACAAATGAGAATAAAAGATGGGATTAATATATAAAAACCAGTTAGAGTGCACCAATAACAGGCTTTAAACACGTTTAAAAGTTTGAATCACGTGTATGAGCTTCAACAAGACCCAAATACAACCTCAAATCTGTAAAACAAGCTAAAAATGGTGAAGAACAAGAGAAAATAACCGTAAATCAAAAGCAATATGATTTTCTCTCTCAAATTCATGTTTTCTCTTTACTAATATGTTGTTTTTAGCTTCCAAAGCTCAATATATATGTCTACTGCAAGTGTGAGTCAACTTAGACAAGTTGCAACCAATATTATGAGAGATCTAACTAGAATTCTGACAATAGGTACCACAAGGACGGTTATAAGGAGTATAACAGTAGGTTATAAAATCGTCATTTAAGTCCTCTTCTTCGAAAGTAAAATGGTGGCTTGCTGAGCATAATGGTAGATTTACTAGTTCACCGTTTTAGTCTAAAAACAAGATTCATTTTAGCATTTTCTTAAATTTTCTTAGAGAATTGGCTTCCATATACATTGTTAAACATTCAAACACAAAATTCAATGTTTAGACACTAATTGAAAGCAATTATATAAAAAATTGGCTTGAAATATGTGCATGAAATCAAAGCCTATCAATTGTCACTTTATTTTATGAGTATTTTTAGTTATGAACTGTTGGATTGCTAAAGTACTCATTTTAGTGTACTCATTAATTTTATAATGGATTGTTTTATAAATTAGGTCTTGCAGTTCTTACTTCTCATGTTGAGAAGGTTTTCCCCATTAAAAATTTTAATGTTCTTATATTTGATTTATTTTATGCATTCATTTTTTTCTCTTTACAATTTCATTCAATTAATGAAAGGTTATTATTGTGTTATTACTTTCGATGCGTGTCTGCCCATTTCCTTTCTTAACAAGTGGTATCATAGCATTGAATCTTTGGTTGTAGCCCCTTTCCTTTCTCAACAAGTTATATCATAGCATTGATTCTTTGGTTGTAGTGTTTTGTTTGATTGAGCTATTGAGCTTCTCTATAGTAGAATGACCAATTTGAATTGCATAAATTATCAAAAATAGAAAAAATATGAAAATCTTACTTTTTATGAAGAAGAGAATCTACAAGTATTTGCCATAGAAAATCCTAAGTCTAAAGTGATGAAGAATGGCAATTTGAGTATAAGATAGTTTGTGACTTTATTAGATAGTGGGTAGATGACAATATTTTGAATTACATCTCAACTGATTCACATGCTAGGTGAAGATATAGAAACTGTAGATAGTTGTATAGGTTGAGTTATTATAGGTATTTCTCATAGGAGTGGTTTAAAATAAAAATACTGATTGTATTTATCTTGACCAATTATTTAGTGATGTAGCAAATTAGTTAACAAAATATATAACTTACTCCTTTAAAATATTGAAAATTATTTTTACTGAAATAGCACAATTTTAAATTATATTTTAAATTATAATTAATTTTACAATTATATTGTAAAAATTATTTTGCAATTATATTTTGAATTATTCAAAAAAATTTAGAAGTGAATATTTTCAATTATAAATAATTGTTGAATTATTTTGAAATTATTCAATTATATTTTAAATTTAAAAATATTTTAAAATTTAATAGGTTTAATACTATAAAAGTTTTTGAATTATTTCAATTTCAATTATATTCTCATTTATAAAGAATTTTTAATTATATGTATTTGAATACTTTGAAAT
>JAOXYD010000004.1:10509823-10537034 GCA_028565735.1 Pinacopodium congolense | reverse complement strand
AGGGTAATGGGGCATGCAGGTTGGTTGGGAGTCGTCCTTTAGCTTCTTTAAGTAGCAAAACATGAAAAACAGGATGCACCTTGGCATTATCAGGGAGCTCTAATTCATACACTACTGGATCCCAAAGTTTGAGAATCTTGTAGGGATCAAAAAGACGAGGCGAGAGCTTCTCATTCAAACATCTAGCTAAAGAATGTTGCTTGTATGGTTGGACTCGTAGAAGACAAAGTCAACAATTTCAAATGATTTTTCTCTACGATTCTTATGTGCATGTGCCTTAATTCGACTTTGAGCTTTTGAGTAAATTGTCCTTTAAAACCTGTAATATGGCATCCCTTTCGACAAATTGTTCTTCCAATTCTACTACGTATCTCCGCGGCAATAAACTTGTAAGGTGGGAGGGGCACGACCATACATAACATGGAAAGGGGTAGTGTTTGTTGCTGTATGAAAATTTTGTCCAATATAAGAAACGACTCCAAATCTTCGGTTTCTCACTTGCAAAGCACCTAAGATAAGCCTCCAAGTATCAATTCACAACTTCAGTTTGTCCATCTAATTGTGGGTGATAAGCTGTCTCCATCCTCAACTTTGTCTGATTAAGCTTGAAAATTTTTGTCCAAAAGGAACTAGTGAACAACCTGTCCCTATTTGATAGTATGCTTCTTGGAACACCATGTAACTGAACAATTTCCTTGCAAAACACATCAGCAACTATTTTTTGCAGAATATGGGTGAGTGAGTGCCATAAAATGGGCATATTTAGATAATTGATCCACCACAACCAAGATAGTATCATATCCATTGGATTTGGGTAATCCAATAATGAAGTCCATCGAGATGTCTTCCCATATCCTCTGTGGGATCGACAATGGTTAGAGCAAACTAGCTGGAGATAGCGTCTCATACTTGTTTCGTTGACATATAAAACAGTTTTGGACATATTGTTTGACATCGTTCTACATATGTGGCCAAAACACTCCCGTGGAAAGCCTCTTGATTGTTTTAAGAAATCTTCCATGTCCATTAGACAGGATATCATGTGCTTTAGCCATAAGCTTCTCCCTTAAAGGCAAATCAATTGGGATGACAAGCTTTCTTTGAAATTAAAGGCACCCATTCTAGCTAGAATAATCAGGAACAAATGCGGGATCTTTCTGTAATTGCTTTAGAATACTTGTAGTCACGGGGTCTTGTTGTAGGAGTGTCAGAAGCTTATCAAATTATATTGAAAAAGGAATTGATAACTTCAAAAAGTGAGGCCGACGAGATAGAGAGTTTGCCACAATATTCTCCTTTCCAGCTTCGTATGTGATGGTAAAATCAAAGGGCACAAGTTTGATCAAAAGTCGCTGTTGTTCACTAGTTGCAATTTTTTGCTCCAATAAAAAATTCAAACTGCAATGATCAGTCTTTACAAAGAAATGCCTCCCTAGAAGATAATGCTTTTATTTTTGTAAAGAAAGCACGAGTGTAAGTAACTCCCTATCATATGAAGATTTAAATCTGTTTGAAAAAGAAAATCCCTTACTGTAAAAAGCAATCGGATGACCCTCTTGTGATAAAACAACTCCGACCCCTTATGATGAGGTGTCACATTCAACCGTGAATGATTGGGCAAAATTGGGAAGCTTTAAAACAGTTAAAAATGTGAGTAACCATTTGAGTTTAGAGAAAGCATCAGCAGCTATGTTAATCCACCGAGAAGAATCTTTCTTGGTTAGCTTGGTTAAAGGATGAGCCATAATTTCGTATCCTTGGACAAATTGACGGTAGTAACCAGTGAGTCCTAAGAATCCTTTCAACTGCTTGACATTTTGGGATTGTGGTCAGGCGACAATTGCTTTAATCTTGTCTAAATCTACCTCGACCCTTTGATTAGAAATGACATGGCCGAGAAATCCCATTTTTCGTTGAGCGAATGAATGCTTCTTTTTATTAGCGTAAAAACAGTTTTCTTGGAAGATAGTGAGGGTAATCCTTAAGTGTTCTTTATGCTGATCAAGGTTAGGACTGTACACTAAAATATCATCAAAGAAGACCAAAATAAATCTTCGAAGATGGGGGCGAAATAAATTATTCATTACCGACTGAAATGTAGATGGAGCATTGGTCAAGTCAAAGGACATAACTAAAAACTCATAGTGACCAGAGTGTGTTGGGAATGCTGTTTTTTCGACATCTTCAGGTTTCATCTGAATTTGGTGATAACCGGAGCGAAGGTCGACTTTGGAGAAAAAAGAGGCTCCATTCAACTGATCCAACAACTCCTCGATATTTGGAATTGGATGTTTATCAGCAATGGTGATCTTATTCAAACTCCTGTAGTCAACGCAAAGTCTTCAACTCCCATCTTTCTTTCTTACTAGTAAAACAGGGGTAGCAAACGGGCTGGGGCTTGGACGTATTAATCCTTCGTCAAGTAATTCAGTAACCAGATGTTCAATCTCATTTTTCTAGTAAAAAGGATATCTGTAGGGTCTAATATTAGGTGGTTTGGCATCAGGTAGGATATTTATGGCGTGAGATTGGTTTTGGTCAGGTGGGACTGCATGAGGTGTTTAGAAGATAGTATGAAAATCATCGAGTAGGTTTTGGATCTCTGGAAAGATGGTCTCTTGTTTTATTAAAGTTTCAGGTTTTTTAACAATTTGGCACAGTACTCCCCGTTTCTCGCTATGGATCAGTTTTTGCATAGATTTGAAGGTTACTTCTTTGGCTCTTGGCTTCACTTCTCCTTGCAATTTGTACTTCTTTCCCTTGTAATTAAATATCATGAACATCTTACTTCAATTGGCTTGAACAGTGTTGAGAGAGGCAAGCCATCTAATTCCAAATACTACGTCAACTCCACCAATCGCAAAGGCATAAAAATCTTGGGTGGTCAAGAGATCTTGAAGCTGGATCTCATCTCATTTGCACAGTGTGTTACAATTGATTGTATCACCATTGTCTATTTGCACTCCAAAAGAAGGAACTTGAATTAATGGAAAGTGAAGGTTAGTGACTAACTTGTCCGATATGAAGTTGTGGGTTGAACCACTGTCAATCAAGATGAGGGCATCCCTTCCATAAATTTTTCCACTGATTTTCATGGTAGTGCCTGACGTTTTTCCTAAAATTGCATGTATTGAAATTTCTGCCATCTTGGCCACCATGTCTTTTTCCTTTACTTCCAAAATTTTGTCAAAGAAATCTGTCTCTCCCACTTCAGCTCCCATAACCACCAAAGTCGATTGCTTGCATTGATGAGTAGGTCCGAATTTCTCATTATAACGAAAACACAAGCCTTTATCCTTTCGGATTTGTTGCTCCTTTGTAAGTTGTCATGGAACAAAGCTAGCCACTTTTTTGTACACTGTTGATTTCCTGACAGCAGAACGTAAGGTGTTTGTATAATGTGGAGTGTAAGAATTAACTTGGGTTGCTACAGAATATCCAACACCTCTTGTTTGATTTTTTCGAACACCCTTTGTTATTGTAAGTTTTGCTTCATATTCAAAGGCTAGGCTCATGGCTTTGTATACGTTTCTGGGTTTTTGAATACGCAAATCAGCTTGAAGTTCTTCTTTGAGGCCATTTAGTAAAACTCCTACTAAACAGTGCTCTGGTCAGTTAGATACTCATGTTGACCTTCTTACAAACTCTTGGCGATATTCTTGAACAGTACCGGTTTGTTGGATTGCACAAAGATGCTCATCAGGATTGGCAAACTCATCTGGACCAAAATGCTTATGTAGTATTCTGACCATCTCATTCCAATCGTTTATGATCCATTCATTGGTGTTCAACGAAAACACATCCAAAGCTTCCCCTTCAAAATACATGGACGCCACATCAACTTTCTGATCTTTTGACGTTTGGTAATGTTTAAAATATTTTTCTACTTTCAAGATCCATCCCCGCAAATCTCCTTTCTCAAATCTAGAAAAATCCATCTT
The DNA here is from genome assembly GCA_028565735.1 of Pinacopodium congolense. Taxonomy (NCBI): domain Eukaryota; kingdom Viridiplantae; phylum Streptophyta; class Magnoliopsida; order Malpighiales; family Erythroxylaceae; genus Pinacopodium; species Pinacopodium congolense. The sequence goes on along the minus strand of JAOXYD010000004.1, from coordinate 10,533,093 downwards.
TGCAAGAATTCTTCGGGGGTGATGGTTTTCCTATTCAGCATATGCTTCCTCCTCTTTAGTAATGACATTCTTTTTCTTCGGAGGTCAGACTAGATTCTCCACTAAAGGTCTGTCAACTATTCTAAAACCTTTGTTGTGCTACCTCTTTGATTTGATTATCCAACCTCAATAATTGTGTTGTCAATATTGCCAATTGTTGCGAGAGGGCGTTGAGTTGTTGGAGTACTACTTTTGGAGACTAATTAGTATCGAATGGAGATGTGTTTGGATTGTTGGTGGTGGTGGTGGCACAGAGGAAGAATTGCGGGTACTGACAGCCATCGTAGAATCGTAGGACTCAAATACCAAAAATGGTAGAATTAGGAGGAAATAAGGAATGCGAAATTTTATTGAATGCAAATAAATTGATACAATAAGTGCTAGAGAATCTCACAGACTACCGCACCAGTAGGAAAGACAATTTGAGCTGCCTAAAACAATTTGAGTTGTCTAAACTCCAAGAATACACTGAAAATAGAAAGATGCACCCCTAATGACAATTATCCAATGTCTATTTATAGACTGACTTCTAGAGACCCATTTGTAGAAAATAACAAATAATCCACTACTCTTAAAAATCTGAAAGATAATAACAATACGATATTAATTCATAATTCACTACTTCTAAAAATCTGGAAGATAACAATACGATAACAATCCATAAATCCACTACTGCTAAAAATCTGCCTTTGACTTAGTCTTCTTGCACAAATATGTCTTTAGTTGTATATCAGGTTTCAACTGCTCTAATCAGTTTAGGAAGTTGTTCTCATTCTTGACATACTAATCTCTTCGCAGGTTGATATGACAGCTCTTATTCACATGACTGACGAGGACCTCAAGGCTATAGGAATACCAATGGTAAACTCTATATGGCCTCTTCATCATGGCGTGAATATTTTTCCTCTATTTTTAGACCAATAATATGTAACCTCTTTAATGTCTTGAAATTGTTTCTTTTTACCTTTATGTGATATGTGACCATTAAACATGAGTTAACTTTGATGTTTAACCGTTTCAAAAATCCTTGCTCTTATGTCAATAAGGAAGTGTTTCTTAGCAGCCTATTCACTTATGATAACTACTGTTTAGATTGTTATAGGTTTTAAACTTTGTTACAAAAACTTCTGTGTTAGTCCAATCAACTAATTATGTGAGTATTTGATTTCCTGTAAATTGTTGATAATCTCCAAACGCATTAAACTAGTTGCTTTCTGTCCAATCTGTTTTTCTGGGCCTCATATCTGTGTGAGAACATAGTTATTTGTATACTCTAAATGTTTTTTTTCCCCCCTGCCAGAAATGATTCTGAAATGTTGAACTCTCCACGTTTGGTACTAAAAGAGCTACGAAATAGACTAGTTATTTGATCAACCAAATGATCTCTTTTCATTCTCATTATGTTCAACATGCGAGCTATTATTTAATGGTCCTTGTTTTATTTGTCGAATAACTGTGGTGTTTAATACTTACTCCTGTGTTGTTCAATTGTTCACTGTTTTTACTTCTATAGAGTTCACTACCTTCTATTCTTATGTGATATTAGATTTATAAATCAACCTTCTAGTGTATGTTTTTCTACATCCGTTGGTTGTACCCATTAATTTATATTATAAAGCTTTATCACCGGTTTGAATCCTTTGTGGATGGTCTTCTTGTGCAATGTGGTAATTCAGTTTGTTCTTTTGTGTCTTGGCCTTTTTTTCGGAGCAATCCACTTGGTATATAAATTAATACTAATCATTGTCTGAGCGTGCCTGTTTTTGCTGCTTTCCTCTTATCTTTACCTAATTAGCTCTCTGGTTAACTGTGTGTTTCCAGGGCCCAAGAAAGAAGATACTGTTAGCATTGGAATCTAAAGGCTGAGATTTGGAGGGAATTGGTTCAAGATTGGTTTTGTTTTAACGCAGGGTAAGTTTTTGTTGATGTGGGCCTGGAGTAATATTCGCCGACAGCTTGCCTTTCTTTTCCCTCTGAAAGCGATTTCTATATGGCACGTAAGTTGTTTTAAGCTTGTTGGAGGGATTAAAGGATGTGGCTTCAAAAATATAGAAAAGACAACTTTCATATCTGAAAACAGTCGGTCTACTAGGAGTGACAGACTATGAACTTACATTATTGCTTTTCGTTAGAATGACTCTATCAGGTACATAGTTAGTCTATAAATGAAACAACTAATCAAAAAAATGAAGCAAGCTTTTAATTTAAAGGCATGTTATGTTAGATTTAAAGTTTTGATTTCCTTTTTCTATTATTTTAAATGCTTACCAAAAAAAAAATCAGCACTAAAAATAAAAAAATATTACATAATATAACACGAAAATTAAAAAAAGAATAAAAATTTAAAAATATGGAAAAATTAATAAAAATACATAAAAATAAAAAACGAAAATAGAAAATTGAATTAAACCAGCTTTTAAGTCTTTTATAGTGTAACTTTAATGGATGGATGGATCAATCAATCAAAAAGTGCACTTATTTTTCTTTGATAAAAAAGATGTTCGTTAGTTGAATTGATTAGAAATAGGAGTTATTTAAATTGATTTTACTTTGAAAATCAAAATGATATTAAGCAAAAACTAACTTGAAAAAAGGCAACTACACCTATCGAACAAATAATTAAGTAGAGTAATTTTTAGATTTTGAATGTCGAATTTACAGGAAAAAAATGTATGGTATTTTGAACATTAAATATTAGATTAATTAAAATATAATCATTTAGGAAATTTTAAATTAATAGATTAAAAGATGAAAAGATAAAATTAATGAACTATCTTAATTTTGTTTCAAACTTTGCAATTTTGAATTATAAAGTGATTTATAAAATTATTGAAAATGGTAAACTTGTGTAATCCAGCTTTGAATAAGAGATTAATAAATTAATTGAGCTTAAAAACAAATTCAAAAACAAATTAGAGCTTCTTCACGAATTCAAGACAAAGCTATGATTAAATCTTATGTTTTTTTTTCTATTAAATTTAGTTTAAAGTTTGATTACGCTTTAAATATATCCAATGGGCTTCTAAGGTGACTTTTAGGTTTTTAATCTAAGATCTTTAACGCTCGCAAATAATCTAAGTTTAGTTATACAAAGATTGATTTATATTGTTTATTGATTTTTCCAACAACCTAGGTAGATTTATTAGATTATAGATTATTTTTCACTCTGATCTTAGTTGATCTGGTCAAAATCAGAAGTTTAAGATCGTTAATAAACAAAATCAAACCTTATTATGTGCATTCAGACCTTCCTAAAACATTAAAACACAAATCCGAAGTTGGAAAATAAAATTAAGCACACATAATCATCAAAGCATATAAAACATGCATCTTAAGCTATATACTTTGATAGATCTACAAATATAAGCTAAAATAAGTAGTTTAGAAGTTACAAAACATATTTAGAAAGCTTTTGGATAAGTTTTAAACTTCTTAACTTCATTTAAACATCAACATAGCTTCAAAATCCACAAGATCTTACACGAAAATAAAAGAGCCTTCAAAAATATACGCATAAGAATATAAACTTTGATTAATCCAAAAAACAGGAGAATATAAGTAATGATTTGAGTTAGAAAATCCCCTATGATGGTTTAGAAACTCAGATGCACGTCTCAGTAATGTTTTTCAACAAATAGCAACTCAAAATAAACTCTAAAACTTGAATTACAAGTGTTTGAAGCCTAAATTATCTAAGAAAATGTAAGAGAGAAGCAAGAGCTTCTGAAATCTACAAGTTAGATTAATGTTTTCTGTGTTTTTCTTGTTGTATGCAGATACCTTGGACCTCTCACATGTGCTAGAAGATAGTATAATTAATTAGGGACATGCTAGAGTTGAAATCTTCAAGATTTGGAATTGAAATTGTTGACTATGGTGATCAATGACATCTTGCCTCCATACAATGGCACTCTGAGAAGGTGCCGGTAATGGTCGAATGCAGCAACCTTAAACGGCCCCCTACTAGGAGTTCGTTAATGGATAGAATCAAGAGAAATTCTTCATGTTTTTGCTCCAATCTTCATCATTAAACTCCATCATGCAAATTAAACATAATAAAAAACTTCTCATATTTTGAGGAATGAGGAATGGCAATAAATATAATTTTTAAATTTATTTCAAATTTGAAGTTTTATAATTAGCATAATAAGTACAAAGGAATAATCTTTTATCATGTAATTATAAATATTTTGTTGTGTATTGGAATAAATAAATAAATAACACAGAAACACGCAGGAATCAAGGAGAAGACAGATTTGGAAAAAGAGAGACATTCTTACTTCTCTCTTCTTTGTTCTTAGTATCATATAGGCTTCGAACACTTTGTATTCATATTGTATGTTGTTTTCTAAGTTTCTGAACATTGGACCTTATTACTAAGATTCATATCTGAGTCTAGAAATCATCCAAGGGAGTTTCTTAACTCAGATTATCATTTGTTTTACTCCATTTTTCGAATTAATCAAAGTTTTTATGCTTATACTCATATCTATGAATGCCCTTTTATTTTTCTACAAGATCTTGATGAAATAGAGTTTAAGACAAATTAAGCTTGAGAAATCATTTTAAATTGATAAAAAAGTCAATAAGTAACACAAATTAATCTTTGTATGACCAAACCTGAATTTTTTTGTGAGAGTTAGAGATCTGAGATTAAAATTCTAGAACTCACCTTCTTGAAATTAAAGTCCATTTATTTGATTTGAAGCATAACCAAACTTTAAACAAGATTTAATGGAGAAAAAGCAAAGTCTTAACCATAGCTTTGCTTTGATTTTGTGAAGGAAATGTGTTTAAAACTTAATTAAATCATCAATCACCTAATCCTTAGCTAATTAACACATTTGATAATTTTCAGAAATTTTCAAAAGTAATTAAAAATCATTTTTGAAGTGATTAAGCTAAGTTAGACTAGTTTGGTAATGTTTAGGTTTTAATCAAATTGTTTGGATATTCTTAAATAATTGTAATCTAATTAACCTAGTTCTTAAGCCATTGTCCTCGTGGGATCGACATCTAGAGTCTTAAATTTACTCTATTATATTGCTTTTGTAATAGGTACACTTGCTTCAATTTCGTTGGTTTTCAAAGTAAAATCGTTTCAAAATCGTTAAAAGTTTATAAGTCACCTAACTAACGCAATAAATTTTTGGCATCGTTGTCGAGGACACGGCTTTAATATTAGAAAAATTAGTGTCAATTACTTTAGAATTTGTAATAATTATTTTTCTAATTTTACTGAATTTCTTTGCTATTTATTTTAGTTTGTGTGTTTTTATTGCCCTTTTTGCTTATTTTATTTGTTTTGTTTGTTAATATACTTTAATTTAGTATTTTATTTAAATTTGTATGAATACTTTGGGACGCAATCCCAGACCAGTAGACTTCGATCTAAAACTCGAGCGTACATTGAGAAAGAAAAAGAAAGAAGCTTGTGCAACTACGTTTGATCTTTTAGAAGTAGGAACATCGAGTAATACTGAATCAAAACTTGTAAAGATGTACCCTGAGGAACGTGTAGTTGTAGGACCTCAAGTCAAAAATAGAGAATTAACCATAATGGACTTAGCATTAGGGAATAGAGGTAGACTTGTGGCTAGTATTGTGTGGCCTAGAGTTAATACTATTAACTTTGAAATTCCACATAATATCATCTCAATGGTTAGGTCCTTACAATTTGGAGGTTCAGCTTTAGAAGATCCCAATGATCATTTACAAAATTTTTTTGACATTAATGATCTTTTTAAAAGCAATGGGGTTTCTGATGATGTAATTAGGCTTCAGCTTTTCCCTTTGTCTGTTAAGGACAAAGCGAAAGCTAGTCAACACTTCAATCTGGTTTCATTACTACATGGGATGAATTAATGAAGTTGTTCATTGCCAAAATTTTTCCACTTGCTAAAATAGCAAAAATGAAGACTGAGATCAGTTTGTTTATGCATTATGAAAATGAAAGTCTATATGAGGCATGTGAATGGTTTAGGGAGATGCTTACAAAGTGTCAAAGTCATGGATTTATCACGTGGCAGTAAGTCGATATCTTTTACAGTATATTGACACCTTCGACCCGTAGCACTATTGTTACTGCTACTGGAGGAAATCTAATGCGCAAGACTGCAACCGAAGCCTATAATCTAATTGAAGATATGGCTAAAAATAATTTTCAGTATAACTCTGAGCGTCATTCAAGGAAGCTACATGATATTCACGTAATTAATGAGTATTTCTTGCTGCTCAGATGGAAGTACTGAACAATAAGCTGGATAGTCTAATGAGTGGAGTTGGTAGTAGTTCTTATAAAACTGAATGTGATAGCTGTGGTAGTACCTCCCATACATCATTAGAGTATTAAAAAGGAAGTCCTTTTTCCCAAGAACTAGAACAAGCCCAATTTGTTAAAAATTTCAATAGGTAAAGAGGTAAACCTTTTTCAAACACTTATAATCCTAGTTAGAGGAACTGTCCTAACTTTTTATAGAGCAATAATTAAAACTATTTGCAACCACTTCAAAAAATTCAAGCTAATCCTTAAAGAGCACCTCTACCTGGCTTTAGAACCAACCAACCTCAAAGAGAAGCACCTAATTTTGAAGAGATAATGCTCAAGTATATCCAATCTAATGAGTTCATAATGCAAAATCATGAGGCATCAATTAAGAATTTAAAGGTTTAAATTGGATAGATTCCTCAACTCTTACAGGAGAGGCTACCTGGTAAGCTTCCTAACACATCTGGAGCCAATCCTAAAGAGCATGCCAAGGTGATTACCTTAAAGAGTGGAAAAGAGGTTGAGAATGAAAGGAAGAAGGTAGAAGAGAAAGGTAAGTAAGTAATGGTGGAGAACGAAGAAATGAAGAACACAAGAGGTGAAGATAGAAGAGAAAGAGTTAAAAGAAGAAGAAAAGAAGCAAGAAAAGGATGATGAGGGTACGAGTTCACCTAGGTTATTTGCTAATCTGAATGTGCAACCATACATACCTAGGATTCCATACCTCAAAGGTTGAAGAATAAGCATTTGGATAAGCAATTTGGAAAATTCATAGCGATGTTTAAGAAACTTCATAGTAATATTCCATTTGTTGAGGCAATTTATCAAATGCCTTCATATGTGAAGTTTCTGAAGAAAATCTTGTCCAAGAAAAGAATATTGGAAGAATATGAGATAGTGAAGCTTAATGAAGAGTATTCTACTATCCTTTTGAAAAAGTTACCCCCAAAGCTTAAGAACCCTGGTAGTTTTACCATTCCTTGTACGATTGGTAACTTACAAATTGATAGGTCTTTGATGGATCTTAGAACGAGTATTAATCTTATGCACTTATCCATTTTCAAGAAGTTAGGATTGGAAGAACCGAAACCTACTATTATCTCATTGAAATTGGCTGATAGATCAGTTACCTATCCAAGAGGATTCATCAAGGATGTTTTAGTAAAAGTTGATAAATTCATTTTTCTTGTTGATTTCTTGGATTTGGATATGGAAAAAGGCAGTACAGTTCCTATTATCTTGGGAAGACCATTCATGGCTACTGCAAGGACACTGATCGCTGTGCATAGAGGGAAGCTCATTCTTCAACTTCAAGATGAAGAGGTTTACTTTAATGTTTTCCAAGCAATGAAGCATCCTTCCACTCTAGATTCATGCAACTTCATTGATGTTCACGATACTCCAAGTGATCCATCTAATTATCCTTGATCAAATCCATTGCAGAAGGCTTTAGCCCATTCATGTTTAGAAGAAATAGAAGAAAGTGAAGTTAAAAAAGTTGTGGAAAAGTTAGAAGTGAGAAATGAGACATTGAGTTGGATTCAATCTAGAAGGTTTGAGCCTTTAAATAGGCCAATTCAATCCTTTCCAAAACCCTCTATTGAAGAACTACCAACTCTGGAATTAAAGTCTCTCCCCTCGAATTTGAAGTACACATTTTTGCAGCCTCCATCTTAATTGTCTGTTATCATTTCATCATCATTAAGTGCTACAATAGAGGAGAGATTGTGGAGAATTCTTAAAGAGCATCAAAATGCTATAGGATGGACCTTAGTAGATATTAAAAGATTAATTCCTTCCATTTGTACGCATCAAATATTCATTGAAGAAGGAAGTAAACCTTTGGTCCAACCTCAGTGCAGGCTTAACCCGAATATGAAGAAAGTGGTGAAAAATGAAGTAGTCAAGCTCCTTGATGCTGGTATTATTTATCTCATTTCTGACTCTATATGGGTCAGTCCAGTTTAAGTAATACCAAAGAAAGGAGGGATTACCATGATGAAGAACGAACAAGATGAATTGATTGTCAAAAGGAAAGTCACTAGTTGGCATATGTGCATTGATTATCGCAAATTAAATGACATCACAAAAAAGGATATCACTTTCCTTTACCCTTCATCGATCAAGTCATTGAAAAGTTAACTGGGCATAGTTTTCATTGTGCCTTATATGGATACAGTGGATATTTGCAAATTCATGTTGCCCCTAAGGACCAGGAAAAGACAACATTTACATGTTCGTATGGAACTTTTGTATATCGACTCATGACTTTTGGCTTATGTATTGCCCTTACTACTTTTCAACGCTGCATGATAGCAATTTTTACAAATATGATTGAAATTTGCATTGAAGTGTTCATGGATGATTTTTCTGTATTTGGGTACATCTCTCAATGCATGTTTGGAGAATCTGGAGAAAGTGTTAAGGAGATATGAAGAAACCAACTTGGTTTTGAATTGGAAAAAATTGTATTTCATGGTGCAAGAGTGTATAGTTTTAGATCATAAGATTTCAAGTAAGGGCATTGAAGTAGATCTAGTTAAATTAGAAGTAATTGCTCAACTTCCACCACCTCATTCAGTTCGAGCAATTTATGTTGAACCAAAGGAGGTTCCAATCTTGGTTTTGATGATAATAAAACATGTTTGATTACTAATGATTTGAGTTTATGATATTAATTTTAAAGATAGGTATGTTTCAAGAAGAATCCATTATGGAAAGTTTGAGTTTAGAGGTCAAATTTGAAGATAATGGAAATTCAAATGAATTGGAAGATTCAAGACCTTAGATAGGATGTTTCAAATATGTTTATAAGTTTTACTTTATGTTCAATTGACCTAAGGGCTTAAGTTTGATCATGCATTGCATTTGAAATGTCAAAAGTGAATTTTATCTCAATTCATAGGCTAAATCTTGTGTTTGAATTTTTTAAAGATGTTTGAGCCTTCATATAGCCTCAATACATGATTTGAAAAGTGTTTGAAGTCTTAATTATCATTAGGAACTTGTTTGGAATTGTTTGGAGTCAGTTTTGTAGCATATTCTATGTTTTCTGGACATATAATGGCAGATTGATCATCCATCAACGACACCATGCTTGAGTGCTGTTGTACCCTGTCTCCAGAAGGTATCAACGGTGGGCTGTTCTTAGCTCAATGGCATAGTTGAGCTTCCCAGAGGGTGTCGTTATATAGTTAGACCCCAATGGCTAGTTTTCCCCTTTTGGGTCTTATGCCTTTTGTCTCCTTGCTAACGTCTTTAAACCCCTCCTAAACCCTCCTTAAGCCTGTAGACACTATATATACTCCTTAGAAACAAAATTTGACTCTCTAGACACTCCATAAACAGATCAAACCTTCTGAAATTCTCAAATACCTCAAGCTTCTCATATTTTTACTGTACTTTGTTTCATCCAATCTGTTGTTGTCAAATTGTGTTTTTAAGTGTGCAAACTTGTGTTTAATACCTTGCTTGAGTGTGTAAGAGTTTGTTTGATTCATCGTTTACATTTTAGAAAGGTTATTTCAACATATTAAAGCTATAACTCATTCATATATCAAAACTGTCTCTATTGAGACTGTTCTAACTTGAATCTCAATTTCAGGTGCTCATACCTATTTATAAAATCGTGTTATTAAAGTTTTTAGTTTGCTTAAGGTCTCTAGTTTGTGATTGAACCTTGTTTCGAATTTTTGAGACCTGTCTATGCTATCTTTGAGGTAGAACTCCCATATACTTTAAGATAGCTTCTGTTTTTCACTGTTTCAAGTTTGAATTCGATTTTAACCTACTTAATCTATTGTTTGGTGTTTGGTATTATTGTTTTATGATTGTTTAAGGTCTTAGGAGTCAGATTATAGTTAGTTTCGAATTTTTGGTTGAATATTTCATCATTTGTGTGCACTATTTCACTTAGACATCAAAACTGTCCAGTTTTTTATGTTCTTCATTTGATCACGATTTTTATCATATATATCAGTTCTGGGTGCATTAATTTGTTGTGGCTGGTTCATATAAGGTGTTAAGAGTGCTCTAGTATTTTTGGATTGATTTTTAAGCACTTATATTTGTGGTTTGAGCTTAATATTCATAGAGTGCTTAAACTGTTCAGAATTTGTGATTAGCTTAGTTTGATCATATTGCTAGAACATATACAGGTTTTTATGTTTGACTTCTGCCATACTAAGTTTGTTTAGGCTTTAAAGATTGTTATCATTTATTCATATCATTCATTGAAAGCTAAAGCCCTTAGTTTAATTGTGCGTTAAGTGAAACACTTTTCAAAGTGTATTTAGTTACTTGAATTTGGGGGAATTGTATCTTTTGGTTATTTGTGAATTTTATAGGTTTCTCTTTGCCTTGAAAAGATTTGGGTTAGGTTACTCTTCACCTTAGAAAGTAAGATTGTTGTTGTTAGGTTACTCTTCACCCTTGAAAAGTAAGATTGTAAACTAACTATCAAGGACCCAAGATAATATGGGTACCAAAAATTTTTTTAAATTATTTTGTAATTTTTTTAAAAAAAGGGGTAGCTCTAAGAGCTCAAAGGAAAAGGAAATCACCAACATCATTGATCCAAAAAGTGAAAAATTCAAGAAATTGATAATAAATATGAAAGGAAGGTACGTTGTGAACTTAAAATGAATAAGTTCTGATGAATCTGTTACGAACTATCAAATAATAAACCTAACTAAACCTAATTATGTAGCTAAGGTGAGCTAAGTTCGAATCCACATGGCGTTAAGGGGTATTTTTATTTCTAATACTATAAAGAAAAACAACGCCCCTAGATGCAAAGAGAACTAACATAACTAAGAGGCAATAAAAATGAAAAAAAGGATAAACAAAGCAAAACACAATGAACAAATAACAATAATAAAGAAATGGATCGAAAGGATTGTCGAGATTCTAAGATGACTATTGATCTTTGAATATAGATAAAAGGTATTCTAACTATAGTATTAGCCTATAGGTTTGAATAGCTCTCAAACCCTCAGTTCCCCTAACTTAAGTAAATCTAACATACTCGAGAATTGCCCCCATCTTCATTGTAACCTAGAACAAATTCTCTATATCAAATAGTGTAAACGTATTAGATAATAAGGAATGACTAACTTAGGCCACTAACTCACAATATCGGAAAGTGTAATCCAAAGGTATGGAACCCTATACTAGTTGGTTAAGAATCCAAACAAATCTAACTAACCTATTGCTACTTATTTTGAAATAGAAAAAGACAAATTACCTATTACATGCTCAATCCTACCATTTAAATTCAGAAATACCTAAAAGATGATAAAGTCTATAGATAATACCTAAATTCATGTCATTTATCCAAAATTTCAAACCAACCTAATCCTAAAAACACCATATAACATCTAAAAGGGACATAATAAATGAAAAAAAGGGAAAAATTTATAATGACATGCATTAAAATCGGAAATTTTTCCACAAATTATAGATTATGTTGAAAAAGATGATAAATTGACATACTTTAGGCCAAATCAAACAGAAGTGTGATCATCCATTCCTTTCCCCACACTTAAATTGAACATTGTCCTCAATGTTCATAGATTAAAAATTAAGCACAATAATGAGGGAAAAAAGGGAAAGAAAGCACTAAAAAAAATTGATAAAATCGCTTGAAGATCCATTAAAGGTGTATGTTGAAACTTTCTCCATAAGATAACAAAAATTGAATAGAACACCTACATATCCAATAAAAGAGAATTGAAGCACTAGAAACCAACACAACTATGTTCCATAAAGTAAATATGATCAAAGAATGGCAAGGAATACAAAAAGGAAAAAAAAAGAAAAGAAAACACACCATTCACACTAAAACCTACTTCTACAGTTGGGTTGCCTCATAACAAGTGCTTCTTTAAAGTCTTTTAGCTGGACCTTAAAGTTAGGAAATTTTCAATCCAAAGTTTAGCTCTAAATCTAATTGATTACCTTTATGTTTTGGAGATGGGGTAGCTAAATTACCACAAGTTCTTACACCTTTCTTTAGGTGATAAAAGACATCATAAATCCTACACTAGACGAAAAATAATTCATAACCCTTATGTTGAGCAGAGTACCATGGTAAATATAAAAGAATGACTACTTTTGGCCTAGGATTAAAAGTAGACAAACCTAGAAAATTAATGTGCTCAATTGATACTTCAACATTCATCAATTCATCATTTTGATCAACCATATCATTAATTGGATCATGCAACTTCTTTGATTCAATTTCAAATATTTTTTCGTCTTCATTCAAGTCTTCAAAATCATGTATATCTTCTTGTTGACAATTAAAAGCCATGAGTCATGTTTATCTAATTCATGAACATGTTCTTCATTAACAATATCTAATTCAATGACAGACTCATATGATGGTGCACCTAAACTTTCATTAGTTTCAAGAACTTTTTCATTATTAGTGCACAAAAAATTGTCATCAATATTATGCTCAACAGGTTTGAGAATGCTTTATTAACATTATGCATATTCAAAGGTGCTAACTGACTTAACTATAATAAAGGGGACTCTTGGAACTAATAAGAAGAATATTGTCTAATTGATTTTTCTAACTGCTCCATTTAGGACTCTAGTTGCATTTCTAAAATAATTTTGTCCTTAACCCCATTTTCTTGAACAAGTGAATGCATTTTCCTAAGCTCCCTCATTAAATCCTTTATTTTAATTAACGTTAAAATTCTATACTCATGATCAGAATAAGTGTCATAAGGTGGCCTCTAACTTGGTTCAAGGTGAGTTTTAAAATGAAATGATATGAGATGAATGATGCCATACATAATTAGGTAAGACGATAGATTATCGCTCACAAAACAAACTACTAGTTTTACGCTAAAAATCGTTAAGTATAAGGGTCGTACTTATAGTAAAGAATGGATATCGATCCAACGAGGATTGTATCTAGACACCCTATCAATTTACCTTACACTTTGTTAAAGAAATTGATTTAGAAAATTAAAATAATAAAAAAAGAAATAAGACGCAAAAAAATTTGGAAGCAACAACAAGCAATACAACCAATCGCCAACACTACAAATGAAAATTTAGAGAAAATCAAGTTTTAAGAATATGACTTGTTGTTATCCCTATTTGTTTCACTTTAATTGATCTAATTTATATTTGGCCCAAGATTTCTTAATATTTTAGTTACCCACTCTCAAGGTGCAACTAAATGTCACTAGTTAAATAATCTAAGATTAACTTTGTGATCTCTCAAAATGCAAAACCTTTCCTAAACATTTAATTAGATATGAAGCTATCCTACAGGCAATATATTAAGTTATCGAAATCTCTTCCTAATAAATTAATACCTTATTGTCTATAGGTCTATTAAATACCAACTTTTATTATACATCTAACATAAATTACCTAACTCACTCTCTCGATTTGTTATAGGGTTTATGCTCAATAAACAACATAAGCATTTATAAAATTAAATTAATAACCAAAGGGTCCCAAATAATTCAAAAAAAAATTCTAAAAATATTTTAACCACACATAATAATAAAAATAAGTTCAATTATATCCATATTCTCCCAAATATAATATAAAATAAATAAAATAAGATAAAATAAGATAAATAAATACAAAAAAGTAAAATAAATTTGAAAAATAAATAAATATTGAAAGAAATCTTGAAGTTTTGGTGTGTGCATAAGCTTGAAGGAGCTCTTCTTGTTGTGTCAAAATGTGCCTGAAGTGTTTTGCTCTTGGGTGTTAATTATTGCTTCCTTCCTTTTTTTCCGCTCCTATCAAAAGTTGCGTCCCCTTTCTGTGTTTTCTATCCAAATTTACTTGTCTGCTTCTTTTCTCCTCTTTTTTCTGCGTCCTCTCCGTCCCTTTAGGTCTACTATTTTCTTTTTATTTTGGTCTGGAGGGCTTGAGGATGCTGGCTGGGTCTACGTGGGCTGGGGCTACAGTTAGGCTCAAGAGATGAAGTGGGTAGCGCGGTCCAGTAGGAGGAGCAAGTTGCGCAGCCCGGACGTAGGTGGTTAAGTCTAGGTGTAAGTGAGAGCCAACAGGAGAGCTCTCCATACGAGCAGCCCATGCGCAAGTTCAGGCTGGTAGTGGGGTGGGCTAGCAGGGCAGCTCCATGTGCCAGGCGGGTTGGGTGCAGCTCGAGTATAGCAGGCTCGATCTAAGCATCGTGGGCTTCTCTCCAACAGCTTGCAGGCGTAGCCTATCAACTCCAAGCGCCGGTGGGGCGACCCACTAAGGCAGCTCCATGAGCCAGGCGGGTTAGGTTAGCAGGTGCAGTCCAGCACTCCAATCTAAGCTCACTAGAAGGCTTGCTCCTTGCTCTAGCAGGCTTTGAGTTGGTCTCTCTAGCAACAAAAAAAACTAAAGCAAAGCTTCCTTCGTTCTTCTTTTTCATGCTTCATTTTTATTTTTTCCTTTTTTTTCAACTTTAATTTTCAAATTTGATTTATCCTAAAAAAATAAATAAATACATTAATAAGATTTATTTCTAACCCAAAATGAATAATTAAATAATAAAACACAAAACATAAATAAAAACACTTAAATAAACAAAACTTACTCCAAATTAATACCAAACACAAATAAAACAATAATTAAAATTATACTAAACAAAAACACACAAAATAAATCTTAAAACACAATATTAATAGAATATTATGTAAGAAACATATGCCAAAAACTTTGAAAAACACATACTAAAGCACAATTATCAGTTACAAAGTATTCATGATATATGTCGTGGTTTGTCTAGCTACTTTCATCTTCTGGCTCATACCATTGGCAATTTTGCCAATGATCCTGTTGCCCCCACATATTTTAAATGACTAGAAACTAGGCACTAAAAGATGCTTCAACATACAAAGAAAACAAAAAAGAAATAAAAAAACAAAAAACACGGAAAACAAGTAGGAAAAGCAAATTGCTCAATATAAACAATATATATACCCTAGAGTAATTGACACCAATGTATTCTTAGTATCACACAATACTAGTTCCCTGGCATTGATGCCAAAAAATTTGTTGGTTTATTTGGTATCACTAATTATCCTCAAATAAATCAATCAATTAACATGCAAATCAATTCAATACCAAACTAAATTCACGGTAGTGTACCGGTTCTAAGTAATAAAGTGGAGCACATTTAAGACTCCGAAATGTCGAACCCGCAAAGAATTGATTGTATGGCTACTAAGGAAACTGGGTTAAAATATCTAAGGGAACTTAAGGCCTAAAATTGGGGTTTAAGTAAACTAAAAACACCTAAAAGCTTCCAACTTTACAATTGAAATCCAAAATTTCTAAGGATTACCAAATGATTAAATGGCTAAGGATTAGGCTTAAATGACTTAAGTAAGCTAAGAAATGGATTGGGATTTATAATCTAGGGCCTTCACTAAATCAAGAAAAAGTTATGGTCAAGTCATTTCCTTTTCTCTAACTTTCCCAAGTTCATGGTTAGCCCACTTACAAATTAATAGGAAGTAGGCTTAAATATCAAGAATTTTCTAATCCTAAATTCTATATTCAAGATTAACACCCTCATGAAATAACCAATCAATGGTGATTTATTGATTAAAATCACATTATTTATGGATTTTTCCAATGAATTAAGTGATTGGTCCTCTACTTAATTATCGAAGTTCATTTCCTAAATGATCAAGTTAATATATGCTTTAAAATCTCACATGGACAAAGATTAACATCTAATCATGTGATAAACATCAAATCAAGACATTTAAGAACCTGTCCATAGCTCTGATTTAGCTCAAAATATCATAAATAAATAAGAAAAGTTAGATTGAAACAAAACAGCCTATGTTCTTACCATATATGAACAAAGAGATCATAAACCACAATATTTAATCTTTAGGAAGTACCAAATGATGATAGAAACTGATAGACAACCTCGTAACACGTCTGTAAGATCCTTTAAATCCTCCAAACAACCTAAAATTAAAATATAGAAAGGATGGAAAAGAAAAAAGAAAATAAAAACCTAAAAACTAAGGAAAGAAGAGAATATAATTTTTTATCTGAATTCTCACTTTAATCTATCCTCACTCTACCAAAATTGATCTTTAAAGCTTCTTATATATGATGGCTACAAATAGTAACAAGTTGGAGCAAGTTGTAGCAAGTGGAGTGCAAGTGGCAGCTGGAAATATCTCGACAACTACCAAAATGATGCTTAAAGAGGAGCAAAACAGCAAGCTATGAAAGCGTCATATTAGTCCCTGTCTTCGAGAGTAAAATAGCATGTTATGACGCACAATGACAGGTGAAATGGTCATCGTTTTAGTCCTAAAATATAGTTTTTCCGCTACAAATTTGAGAATTTCTCCACTTTTTTAGCTTCTATCTACATTGTACATGAATATAAATAATATTTAAACACTTTAGCATCAATTTGGAAGCAAAGGTACATTAAATTGGCATGAAATGGATATAAAAATAATTGAAATCCAAGCATAACAAGCTTTTATCCCAAACGTTGCTGTCTTGCCCTTAGGTTTTCAAGCTTGTTTTGTCCTCTTCTTCAAGTGATTTTGGTACCATTTCATCCATGAAAAACACTTCTCCCTT
The DNA here is from genome assembly GCA_028565735.1 of Pinacopodium congolense. Taxonomy (NCBI): domain Eukaryota; kingdom Viridiplantae; phylum Streptophyta; class Magnoliopsida; order Malpighiales; family Erythroxylaceae; genus Pinacopodium; species Pinacopodium congolense. Next base: position 10,516,196 of record JAOXYD010000004.1, on the reverse strand, counting down.
TGCTAATAATTGTGCTATCATTTTACTCCTATGTGAAAGGCTTTAAAGACTTTTTGTTTTATTTCACCACTAGCCTCTTAAAAAGGCCAAGCCTTTAAAGCTTTTGTTTTGTTTTGCTCCTTTATCATAAGCATATAAAGACTAAAATTTGAAATGACATTAAAGAGCATATGAAAATTCCATATATTTCAATTATGATAAGTCTTTATTTTAAATATTACTTAATGTTTTGGAATCCATGATTAATTACTAAATAATTGAAAATTTGTTTAATTTTCTCTTGAACTATGTATGTTTTGGATATACATCAATGTGTAAGTTCAGTCGACCGAATAGATCCTACCGATTAACCTACGGTCGATCGGTGATAGTTTGATTGACTAATACCTATTAAGATCAGGTTTTAAATCTTTCATTTGCTCTTTTTTCAGTCGTCATTTCCCTTTTCTTTCAATTTGTAAGTGTTTCTTCTTCAATCAAATGATTATTTTTAATGAAAGTTACTTATTAAGATGTTGGAAGCTTATCAATATTCTTAGATTTTTTCTTAGACATAATTTTCATATATAATTGTTCATCTTTGGTGTTTAATGCCTTTGAATTGCTTAATTAAATGTCTTTAACTCTTGACATGGTTTGCAATAAAAATCATGATTAGGAATCCTTGAATGTAATTTTTTTTCTTGAATTCATTGAGTATGTGTCAATTAGTTAAGGTGCCTTTTGAATGGCATTCTGACATGATTAGTTTATGCATATTTAGGTTAATTGAAAATGTTTTATATTATTGCTTTAAAGGCTGCTTGAATGGTTAGATGTTTTATGGTTTGTTTAGCATATTTTCGATTAAGTGTGACTTTTTGATCCCTCATATTTTTTTAAAACTTGAAATTGCATTTGTTTTAAAAAATGGCCTTCATTGAGGGGGAGTTTGGAAATTTTGTAAAATATTTAGGATTCCTTTGTTTACCAAAAGAATGTTCCATAGTTTAAATTGCCTTCATGCAATGATTTATTAAAAGATTTAAAAGCTTCATAATGTCTTAAAATTTTTTTCGATGGGACATCATGTATTTTAAAGCTAAAGATATTTTAGAGTATGTTTTCAATAATTAATGAAATGACACTTGAATTTAAAAAATCTCATAATGATATTTTGAACATGCCATTAAAGTCTTTAAAAATGCATGAACTTTTACAAGAAATGATGAAATTAATGGAATTTGAGTTTTTGAAGTGCTTTTTGAAATCTTATAAAATTTGGTTGCTAATGCCATTAATATTGAAAATGTGTGACATTAGAACATTATGCATGCATTTAGGAGGAGCATGACACTTTATTAATTTTGAAAGCTCCTAGAATAGATTTTTGATTCATGCATAGTATTCTCCAAAGATAGTATAAAAGTTTTGTTTTGTGAAAAATTGATATTGCATGAATTTAGGGAGAATTGTAAATCTTGAAATTCTGTGATGAGTATGAAGTAATTCAATTGGTATCTTGAAATTATTTGCATCTTGTGTATGATGTTGTGATGTTAATTTGACTTTTAATTTTGGTTATATATAAAGGGGGAGTATCCCTTGCAACAATAAAAAGTGATTCTTATTATTTGATAATGATGATTTGTGTTTGTTTTAAGCATCATTAATAATTGGTATTATGATACTTATCATGTTTTCATTAATTAGTATCAATTATTAGTTTGCATTATTTTATTCAATTAGTGTCATTAAGTTAGTTTTTCAAAAATTTGTATCAACTACTGATATAGGTTGACGATTTTGTTAATAAGTGATATCTTGTTTTGAAAAAATGGGTTTTGTTAAGCACAACATTAATAATTGGTATCAAGTTTTGTTTTATAACACATGGTATCATATTTTTTAACAATCGGTATAGATATGTATCATTTAAACCAAGTTTATAATCAAGTATGTGATTTTGAGTAATTAATCGACTTTTAACAAAAATTGGTATTATTTTTATACTGATATGTTTGACACTTTTTGGAATGAGTTTTGGTTAATTTTTTCCCCTCTTGTTAGTATTTGTGCCATGGTTTTATGATTGTATGTTTTATTAAGGGGGAGCTTTGTTGAAAGAAAAATTATTTTCCTTTTTAACATCATTGAGATAAGTTATGATGCGTTTTTGATATATTTTTTTGAACATTGATTTGAGATACACATTTAGTATAAAGGGAGAAGAAGTGTGTATCCCATTTGTATGTTTCACGTCTATTAGTATCAAAGTACTATGATTTTCTTAGTATTCAATGCTTATACCTTTTCATAATTGCGTGTGTCTTTTTGATGATTACAAAAAAGGGGAGAATGGTATATATGATATTAGAAAGGGGTAGTAAATTTTTATCATGTTTGATATTTTCATATATAAGTGGATTGGTTTGATTATATCATTTGTTTATCATATGCATCTAATATCACATCATTTTTTCATCATCAAAAAGGGGGAGATTATTGAACCAAGGGTTGGTTCTACATTTGTTTTGATGATGAAAAGTGCTTTTTACTAATGTATTTGTGAAGTTTGTTATGTTTGTTGAGATAGGTTTGACAAAATAAATCTTGAAGAATATGGTGAAGACTTGAAGTGCATAAATGTGAAGCCATAAAGTTAAAGAATTTAGGAATGAACTTGAAGATTAAAGATAGAAGATCAAGTTCAAGAATAGAATTTGATTGGTTGGTATGAGCGAGTACTTATGTAAGTCTTCTCTTTGGCCTTACTATAGGTTGAAAGGGTTCACTTTATACATATGCATTCATGTTTAGTATTTGCATGTAGGATGTATAATTCAAAAGTGTTGTATGTGATTAATGTGTGTAAAAATCCTTTTGATGTATGAATGAACATATTCGTATGAATTATGAGATTAAGACTTGATTAGATTGAATTGAAGATGTATGAATTGATAAAAGGATGAATAAATTGGTATGATTAATAATTTGGTAAATTGGATGAATTGATTGTGCTAAGTTTGTATAATTGTATAAAATGTGTTAAGATATTTTTTATGTTAAAATATGTCGAATTGGGTTGAAAATTGAATTGGGTTAAGCTTGGATTGAATGGACTGAGATTGGGCCGAAGTTTGGAAACTACCGACCTAAAGGATATGGTTAACCGAATATAGAAATAAGTCGACCGAATGAAGAGAATAAAGAGGTCGGTCGATCAAACAGTGAGATCGGTCGACCGAACATAGATAGGTTGATTAAATGGCAAGATAGATCGATTGAATGGAGAGATAGGTCAGCCGAATGAAACGAATATGCAATGGGGAAAAGGCAACGACTATTTTTGCAAAGATAAAATTCATTTATTATTTATAGACATTGAGTAACGATTATGAGGCCATAATAAGTGTATAAATTTGTGTGTTGTGTGTTGTTTATGTATCTATAAAGTAGTGAAAGACATATACAAGTTGTTTGAGGTTATTTTTGGGTTTTTAGTATGCTGTTATAGTGCATTTCATTTTCATACTTTGTGTGAGCCCTTCAAACACCTTGATGAGTCAACAGTCACAATCTTCTTAAAGTGTGTTTCTAAAAATGGTGGAAATTGTGAGTGAATTGTTTTAGGGTTATTCTTGACCCTTGAAAAGGAAGAGTGTTGTGAGTTTATTCCTTAACCTAAGAAAAGAGAGAGTGAAAGGTTATCCTTGAGTCTTGAAAAAAGACTACATTTTCTAACATTATACCCTTTTATTAAAATAGTGTAATCATCTTAACAATGATGATGGGAACTAGATATAGAGGCAAGTAGACTGCTCCAAACTAGTATAAATAATTTGTTTTTAATCTTCCCTTTGTCTTAGATTTATTAATTTATTATATATTTTTAAGTTATTATTATTATTTAATTTGATAAATTAGGATTGTTGTTTAGATTTCTCAATTAAATAAATTATTAAAAGATTAGGTTGAATAATTTAGAAAAAAATTTTATTACGTAATTTACCCCCCTCTTATATGACATATAAGCCTAACATTAAATTTTCTGAATTTAGAGAACATCACTACACAGGGTTAGCTAATAAAGGTCTTTTTAGAGAAATTAAAGAAGATGCAAATCAACTTGTCATTTGTGGAAACGTTGGAGAATATGTCTAAGTATGCTAAGTTTCTAAAGGATATCTTAACCAACAAGAGAAATTAAGAAGAAAACTAAATGGTGGCACTAATTGAGATTTGTAGCTCCATCATCATTAGCCACATGCCAACTAAGTTACAAGATCTAGGGAGTTTTACTATACCTTATGTTTTTGGTAACTTGAAATTTTATAAATGTTTATATGATTTAGGAGTAAGTATTAACTTAATTTCATTATCAATTTTTAGGAAATTGGGTCTAGGTGATATGGAGCCAACTTCTATTCTCATTTAGTTGGCAGACCAATCAATAAATAAGCTAGTTCGTGTAGTCGAGGATATGCCAGTCAAAGTTGATAAATTCATTATTTTGGTAGATTTTGTGGTATTAGATTTTAAGGAAGATAGAAACTGTCCATTGATTCTTGGTCAATCTTTCATAAATACTGAAAGGGAATTGGTGGATGTATATGAAGAAGAGCTAGTCCTTAAGATTGGTGATGAACAGGTTGAGTTTAACATGAGTAAGAAAGTGAAGGATCCTAAAGAGAGTAGTGCATACATGAATATTGATGTGGTAGATGAATGTGTGAGAGAGCATAAGGTGAACGTTAATGAGAAAGGAGGAAAAAAACCAAAAAAGTGAAAGAGAAGGGATTGGGTGAGGAACCAAAATAGGAACCTTTAGTTAGAATGAATGCCCCCATTCTCTTCTCCCTTGTTAAGCCACCCATACTTAAAATGCTTACTTCCACACTTAAGATATCCCTTCTTAGGTGAGAGAAAAACACTACCCATTATCATTCCTAAAACCTTAATTTTAGAATAAAAGGAGAGGGTGGTTAAGATAAGGAAAAGGAGGATTAGGGCACGGGTAAAGTTGTTTTTGAGTAAACATAAGTCTAAGGGTAGAGAACCATTGGAAGTTACTCAAATCAATAAGCATAAGGAGCTCAGGGTAAAAGAATCCAAGGAAACAACATTTAAGGCTATTGGATATCATTGAAAATTGTATCTTAGAGAATTTCCACCAAAAGAAAGGGAAGGATTCTCTTTCCTTTCTCTTATTTCTAAAGGCTAAAATTGAGTATGGTCACGTTAAGGACCTTAAATTAGCATATTTTTATCCGTAATTAGTTTAATTTTTGATTCACGTATTTAATTGAGGTATTGACTTTGTTTTACACAAAAAGTTTGTATTTAAAAAATTAAACAAAATTCAAATTAAAAATTAATAAAATTAATAAAAATTGAAAAATGAAAAAAATTTAAATATAGAAAAACGTCATTATGCATCCAAATGAAAGGACGAATGAACAATGACCTGGTCATTCAAAAAACAAAATTTTTGTTGTTTTTTAAATTATTTTTCTTCTTTCTTTAAAGAGTCGTGCCTTTTTTTATATTAATTTTCCATTCCTATTTATTTTTATATTAATTTTCATTCCTATTTATTTCTTTTTATTTTATTTTATTTTTTTCCCTAAAACCTTAAATTTTTTGAAGCTTTCCCTCGAACAAGTGTAGCCCCTCTCCTCCTCTTCTTTTATTTTCAACTCTTTTCCACCTAAATAAGCAATTTTTCATCAATCTTCCATCAATCCTGCATAAATCTTCAAGTTTTCACCTCCTTTCATTAAAAAATCACCAGCTTTTCTTCTTTTTTAATCATTATTTTCATCTTATTCTCCTCTTACCTTCTCTTTTATGTCTATTTTACAGGTTTTGCATATTAGTCATCATCATGACACATAAGGGAGAACCATATGTAGGAAATAATAAATATAAAGGGATAGAGGTAGCCCTCGAATAAGGAACATAAGATATGGTTCACAAATTTGGTGCTCCTTTTTCAATCTTTAGTCATGAAGAAGGGGTTTAAGTTCCATCTCCACGTTGTCTCCATCAAAATTCCCATAAGTTTTTTTGCCCTTCATCTTGTTATTGTTATTTGCTCTTTAAGTTTCTTTTATATGTGTTATTGTGTGTTGCCCTCCTCCGAACTGATGAAAATGTGTGGTTTAAGTGTAGGGAAGGCGTTATACATTTTTTTCCATGCATTTTTCATCTACATATATCATTATGATCATGCATTTGTAGGTTTATACTTAGTTGAATTAGGTGTGTTTATATTGTGTCATTCACTCTAGCATATACATCCTAGCAATTAGTGTGAGTGTATCATTGGTATGAGATTGAAGGAATAGTCTTGCCTTTGAACATGAATATTTAAGAGTAAAGAATTATTTTT
>JAOXYD010000004.1:10494021-10509723 GCA_028565735.1 Pinacopodium congolense | reverse complement strand
AAGTTACTTTGGTGATGAATTAGATGGGTTACAGAGCTAATATGGCCATGAACTTTGAAAGGGAACAAGATCAACATCAATCCTTTTATTTTGATATTGGAATAAAATCTCAATAATGGTATTAGGGACTAGACATAGGAATAAGTGGATAACTCTGAATTAAAATAAATTAGTGGTGTCTCTCATCACTTATATTCTTTAAATTTATGCAAGTTTAGATGTTTTTTTATTTGATTCCTTGATCAAATTTTATGTTTGAATGATTATCAAATTAATATCTACGTAATATTATGCCCATTAATTTTGTTTATTGAATCACTCAATTTTTTATTTATTTTATGCAATTATTTTCTGTTTTTTGCAATTAACTTTTCGCAAAGAGTTAAACTTTTTCAAGTGATCTTAGAATTTCTCATAGGATTTTTAAGAACTTAATTCATCCCCTTCTTAGGTGCCATTCAAATCTAACACAAAGCATTTAGAGTGATAATAGTACTAGTAGCTCATTTTAATTTAAAGTTACATCAAATGAATTTTAAAATTGCTTTCTTGAATAGAGACCTTAATGAGGAGGTTTATATGGTTTAGCGTAAAGTCTTTTAGGAAGATTGCATAAGTCATTTGGTTTGTAAGTTTAGAAAATCAATATCTAAATTTAAACAAATCTCTTATTAATAGTGCTTTGAGTTTGATAAGGTGATTATCTTATTCAATTTTGATGAAAATAAAGTAGAGAGATGCTTATATTACAAGCTTAAGGGGGAAAAAGTTATTTTTCTACTTTTATATATAGATAATATGTTTCTCACATAAAGTGATTTGAGTATTTTTCATGAGGTAAAGCAACTATTTTTGAAATATTTTGGCATGAAAGATCTTGGTAAAGCATATTTTCATAGATGTCGATATAGATTTCAAAACTTATTAGATCTTACACAAAAGGCATACATAGAATGACTGTTATAAGGGTTTAATATAGAGAATTGTAAATCTTATACAGCACTAATCTCTCATGAAGAAAGGTTATCTGTGACATAGTATTCAAATAGTGAAGTTAAGACAGAGACTATGAAGAACATTCTATATTCTAGTGTAATTAGGAGCTTAATATATGTTCAAGAGTGTACTAGACCAAATGTTGCATTTGCAGTTAGACTGTTTGGTAAATATTTGTCTAACCTAAACTAAAATATAATCAAACAAATTTTAAGATATATTCAAGATACTAAGGATTATATATTGATATGTAAGAAGGTTGAGATTTTAGATATGATAAGGTATACATATTCAAATCTTGAAATTTGCCTAAATGATAAAAAGTCCACATCAAGTTACAGATTCAAGTTAGCAAATGGTGTTGTTTCTTCTAAAAGTGTTAAGCAGACACTTATGACCTATACAAATATGCATACTATGGGATTGTTTCACAAATAGTATGGCTGAAAATTTTGATTTATGAACTATTTGTGGTTGATTTGATGGTTAAACCCATTTGATTGTACTGTGATAATTTCTCTACAATGTTATTCAATAACACCATCAAGAACATCTCAAGGTTTAATTATATGGACGTTAAATATTTGACAATAATGTAATTTGTTCAGAAAGGTAACATTATGATGAAACATATTTTCACTTATTATATGTTGGCAAATTTGATTTTTAGAGATATGTCTATAGTACGAGTGTAAGGAAGTACTTTTGGTACAGTAGTTAAGGATTATTATGTATTTGTTATAGATACATAATATTGTTTAAATATTTTCATATATTATGACTGCATTATTTATATATTATATGATAATTGTCATATGGTTCTCATTCATACAAGTTGTGCCACGACATAATATAGATAAAAGTTTTAAGTTATATGTCAACCTTAAGGATATTACAAGTCATTGGCATAAATACAGTTTGACCTTGATATTATTTCTCTAAACATATACAATTATCTCAAGATACAAATAAGTTAATAATGAGACATAATGGGATATAAGCTTTCATCCCATATAAAAGGGATATGATATTTCAATCTATATGGAAACAGACATAAGGTTTTATCCTATAAGGATTTGCTTCAATATGGTTTAGCATATAGTAAGATAAACCGATTTTTTACAAACGCAAATTTCTCTAATTCAGTTTAGTGTAAAGGTAGAGAAAACAAGATTAAGGAATAAAACAAACCACATCATTCTAGTACTATGTTATTTGCCTATACCATTTTCTCATTCTTATTAGTAAAGTTATTAAATGTGCGTAATTATAATGGATCTATTTCATATATTCAAAACCTTGCAAGATCAAATGTTGAACTTCGTTTATTTTTTGATAAAATGTTTTTAAATTTTTTTACCATTACAAGTTTCTTCTCTTGGCCTTTTTATTTATTTTTACTTTATTTAACTACTATTGTAATTAATGTTTGTCTAAAAGAGATAATGTTAATTTTTTTTGTAAGGTTGGACAATCATTAATTACTAACTTTAAAGTTGGGTTAAGAAATTAAGATTGATCATGAATAAAAACAAACGAGGAGGTCCAACAAATAAGCTAATGAATCTGGTCGAAATTTAGTGAAAAAAAGTTTTTCTATTAGTGTAGGGCATGTTTTGTAACGTTTTTTGGATTTAATTTTTAGTTTCTATTTTTCTAAATACAAAAGCCGAAAAAATGGTACAGAAATCGAAAAAATATATTAATATAACATAGTAATAAAAAATCATTAAAACACACAAAAATTAATGATAATGCACAAAAATAAAAAATAAAAATAAAAATAAAAAGTTGAACCAAACGATCCGTAAGTTAATGTTTGTTGAGCTTGTCATAGGGATGTCTTGGCACTCAAATAGAGAGCTAGATGTCTTGCACCTATAAAAAAAAAAAAAAGAAGTCTTGGGATACAATTTCTCTGACCCATTAGGAGGTCCGAACAACTTGAAAGGTGCATATGGATCTGGCATGCAGTATGTGTAGATTTTTGCAGGAGTATTGAAAACGTTAGATCTTGGCATTCTGCGTAGAAAACATCTAAAAATGGAGAACAAAATAGATAAGTTTCGCTAGTAAATCCTAGGCTGCTTATAAAATTTAGACCATTTTCTTGCAGACTATTTAACAAAGTCACATTTCATATGCAGACTGGCAGGCTTGTGGTCGTAGCAAGAATGATAATGTATGATTTTGATTGCTTCAATGTGTTGTTTTATGATCATGTTTTGTTTTGTTTTTGTTGTTTGGGAAATTCGTAGATTTATAAACTAACAAATCAAATCATAGGGATGTAGAGAAGAGAAATAATGTTGGTACGATGTAATGTTACAACCAACATATTTATTGTCATCTGACACCCACCTTTCTCATCTTGTAATCGCTTGAGCTGTGTCGGTCTCCTTAAATTACCAGATGTTCCTAAAAGATAATTACGCTTTGTTCTTTTAAAATTGGGTAAAGAACTGTCGATAATCTTGATTTTAATTTCAAATCGTAACACTGGACTGCTAGCTTTGTCTTTGGACGTGTACGGAACATTTTTACTGATCATTAACATCCGATTGCATCCTAATTGCATAGCCATATTTGTAATCATGGAAACCAGATTTCACTTACTTGCTATATAAAGCAAAAAAGGAAATTAATGAAAATGAACCAATAATGGGTTGTCTTGTTGAAAAGTTGACAAATTCCAAGACGGGGGCTTTCCAATGATGTTGCGTGTGAAAGTGAAGCGGAGCTGTCCATGCACTCCAATTACTCTCCTCAGGTGAATCGACAAACGTATAGATTGTAAGCAGCAAAAGGTCTCTTCTCCGAGTAGATCAACTGCATGACAAGGAAAATGTCAAATGAATATTCGAACTTAGTGGGGAAAATATGGGAACAGAAGAACATTTTTGAAATAATCTAATCCAGCTTGGACTAAGCACATGGCTGAATCTATACAAGATGGGTAGAGTAGACATGATTAAATAAATAAATAAATAAAAACTCAAAACCACCTAACGTCACTCGGAACATGGGAATAGGAAAGGAGAGAGCAAAGAAAAGTCAGCAGAAATGTTTCAACAGAAGCGGACAAGACATTACCATTCACTACTGACGGAGACAGACAACCCAGCTCTTACGGGTGAAGTGGGCAGCCGCCACTAACAATCACGCCGTTACTCACATTTGCTATTACAAGAACTCGGCTTTCTTGTTCCACACAGCTTGGAGCAATGCTATTGGACCTAAGAAACGTGTGCTTAAGCGGAAGAACTAGTTATTGAAAGCAAATGGACTTATGAAGGCCAGACGAAGCCGAGATTATCATTTTTTACAGCGAGACAGAGAAAGAGAGTTAAGAGAGAAAAAGGTCAAATATTACCTGTGGTTTCAGTCAATGGTTGATAAGCCCATCTCTCGCTCTAAACAGGTTCTCTCTGTCTAAATTCCTTCTCTATAATACTCTTCCTCATTGTTTCTCCCTCTCTCTTCTATCCCTCTCTCTCTTTCTGTTTGTCTATGTGGTTGTAGGCAAAAGTCTCTTCTTTATTTTTGGTCGTTGAATTTTGTCGAAGAACTGTTCTCTGACATTTCTGGGTTCCATTCCACGCTTTTTAAAGAGAGATATGGCAGTAAGTTTCGCCTTTATTGTTGTTTTCTTTTTCCTTTTTAGTTTGCTCTACCTTTGACAAACCTTCACCTTGTTCTCCTTTGTTGTTGAAGGAGTTGCAGAGATGGTAGAATATGTATTTATAGGTTCTGTTATTTTTAAGACCAAAGACGTCCCATATAACCTCTGTGATCTTCTGTCAGCTTCTCTCGTCGTGTTTGGCAATGTTAGTTACTCTTTATGTGTGATAATTGTCAAGAATATTGCTGTTGGATTGGATGGATTTGTGTCCTGTTTGTGGGTATGATTATTTTAGGGTTAGAATTGATTCTGAATTTCAAGCCTTACATTTGTAAATGAAGTAGTAAATAGTATTTCTCTATTTCTCTTGATGTCTTTGAAGAAAGAGCATTAGTAAAAATGGCTGTTCGATATTGTCTCTTTATTGGTTGATGGGTTTGTGAGAAACAAATCAAATAAACAGCAGGGAAAGGTCTCTTACAGTCCAGAACTAAGCCAACGGGGGTAGAATTACTTTGGGTGGCTTCATCTAGTTCAGAGAAAAGTGGAAGATTACCCAAATTTCGTAGGTATTGCTGCGTTCTTAGGCCCGTCAAAGTACCGTAGCTGTATTGAAAATCGTTTCATTTGACCCTTAGGGTCCGAGGACCTTTTCCGAGGGTCCTTGGGGTCCTTGATCAGGAATGTTCATAAAGGGCTGGTCTTTGGTAGTGAATGAAAAAATATATATATATATATTAACACCCTTTGTTTGTTACAAAAATATTATGTGGGATTGTTGAAAAATGGTGCTGCATAACTGGTTTTAGTGTTGTTCATGATCTTAATTCTAATCTGTTGCTCAAGGCTCTCTTTATTCTGCATTCATTCTGTTATTTGCATATGATGTTTGTTGTCTTCTTTGATGATATATGTGCAGTCTGCAGCATGAGACTTGTGGTTGTTGAAATCAATGAAAATATGTGGCTTGCATAATTTCAAAGTTGAAGTCATGTTGAAACTTAGTGGAATATGATATGGCTATATTTGTTAATTTATTAGCTAACTTTGTGAATGTGACTGTGGAAACTAAACTACTGAGGTTTATATGTCCCACTTTTGTGGGAAAGATGAAGTTGCTTCTCATTCTAAAATAGATTTAAATCCTTGTAGTCTAATAATAGATGATAACAGTTTCCTTTTTTCTGCATTGAGAATTAAAATGTTTCTCAAATTTTAATTTTGTTATTGCTGTTATATCCATCATGAATCTTATATTAGGTTGTGCCTATCTTTCTAATGTGATTATTGCATGTTTTTATGAATATAAAACTATGAAATTTGAATAATTAGGCATGCTATACCTTGCCTTTGGTGAATGGGTACCTAGATTCTCCAGAGCAAATGATTTTTATGCTCCCAAGTAGCTAGGGAGCAAACATGGCTCTAGGATTTGCAAAGCATGTCAAAGACATAAAAAAGGGTTGAGTTTTTTTTTTTTTAAGACAATCATTATTATTTTCGCTTGTGCATTCTTTTCAGACAGTCATTGTTACCTTTGGTGGTTGAGGAATTCAGGTGAAGTCACCTGAACAATATTCCTTTCATGAATGAAAACATATTTGACCTTCAACATTGAATCCCATAGGACAAATGCTCCGTTAAATGCCTGTATACTTCTATATTATGCATCTTAGATGGATTTCTAATGATGTTTGTTGAGTTGATAACTGGAGCAAGACAATCAGTTTACTTAGAAATATATCTTTGTAGCCAAACATGCTTTCGGACCAGTTGATAGAACACTATATTGCCACCATAATGCTGAAAGTTTTTCTATTCAGTTGCACAAACTTTGGTACAGGATCTTGAACTGTGTCTAGTAATGACGCTTATTAAACTCTTTTACGCTAGTAGTTGTTTCTGTCTGTTGTACACTTGCAGGTATATATTTGCATTGGTCAGCTCTGTAGCAATTCTCATATGGAACTTAGATAAGTTCATATATAAGATCTGTATACACTAATTCTCACCCAAATTTATCCTGTATATAAGATAAGTTGGTTAATGATTTGCATGGTTTCCTAAAGTTGTGCACTGTCATGGTTTCTAACAATGTGATCTATTGGGCTAAACTTTGTAAACTATGTTGGTATTTCAAGTGATGTTGAAATGAAAAGGAGTTTAGTTATTGTGAATAAATAACATCATAGGGTTAATTGACATGTTAGGTACATATTTTCTTGTGTTTGTTATTTTATAAACGTTAAAATTTTAATTCATAACGTAATTCCCAGTTCATTAGCTTCCGTAATTCAGCGGCTGTGATTGGCAACTATGCAGGTTTTTATAGACAATTTTGTAAAGATAATGATCTGTTTTTATTGGCACAGCAACGTTCACATGTTCCAAAGTTTGGAAATTGGGAAAGTGAAGAGAATGTTCCATACACAGCCTATTTTGATAAAGCTAGGAAGGGTCGAGCTGGGGAAAAGATGATAAATCCTAATGATCCAGAAGAGAACCCTGACTTAGTTTCTGCTTACGCAGCCCCAACCCAAGCTTCTCCTATGGTCAGAGATGAGCCGGAGGGTCCAGCTGGGAATGGAGCTGCTAGACAATTGCATGAACGTCGAAGAAGCCGAGAAGAAAGTGAGTTAAGATGTTATGCTGAATCTCCAGCGCGCCATGACAATATGAACGACAGAGCTGGAAATGAAACTGCACCTCAACCTCAACGATATGGTGGTCGTGGAGGAGGTGCTGGTGAAACCTACAGACGACCTGCAAGACAGAGTGGTGGGTCTGAGAACAGCATGGAACGGTCACCACTACATCCTCATGCCAAGATCTCGGCAAAAAGCAGTGGAGCTTCACCTGTCTGGGAAGGAAAAATCTGTGATAGCAGCCATGGTACTCCTGCAAGGTCCCGACTGCGACCAAGAGGTGATGAAAGTGTAAGTCTTTCTAACTTCTTCCTTAGGTTTGGTATGATATTCAGTTTAAGTGTTAGGCTACTAGAAGGCTGCAGTGGCACTTTATATACGTACGTGTGGTTTATCACATTTTCATTTGAGAATTGTAGATTGTTCATTCTCTCTCACACACACTGACATCCCTTCAGTATCCAGTGCAAAGATTGCTTTAAGATTTTTTTTTTTTTTTTTGTGCAATAGCCTGATAAAAGTGCTGCTGTTCCTAAATTTGGAGAGTGGGATAAAGACCCTGCTTCAGCTGATGGTTATACTCACATTTTTAACAAAGTGCGAGAGGAAAGGCAAGCAGGTATGGTACCTGGGGCGCCCACTGAGTCATCTCATGCCAATATCCGCAAGCCACCTCCTAGCGAAAATTCAAAGGTTTGTTATAATCGTATGACTGTTTTATTATTTGGGTTTTCTTGATCTAATTTTTGGTTTCTTGTGCTTATCCTTTTAGAGTTGCTGCTTTCCATGGTGCAGAAGTTAAGTGCTTTGAGTTTCCGAAAAATTATGTGTAAATACCATGGAGATTTCTTTTTCTTCTTCGTGCAGAGTATCGTAATGGACAGCACATTCATTCTCTACGTCTGTATTTGTGTGGCTTTTGTAATGCTTAGTGATTTTGTTATAATGTAGTGTTAAATTCGTTTCTCTCAAATTACTTTTGCTATTTGAATGGCAAAAATTATATTTAAAGAAAAAAGAAATGCTAGAATCAGATTCTTTCCTTTTGATGTTATGCCCCGGCAATGTACCTCCAATTTGTACCTGAAGTGCTCTTTTTTTGCTTTAATAGAAATAAGTGTCAGTGTGTCACTGATACAATGTGTTATCCGGCCTATTTTTGTTTAGCAGAGCCCTCGTGATTCATCTAATTCTATGTTGCTTGAGATTCTTGTGTCCGTATTATGTCTTTAAATAATATATATCTGTAACTAATACATGGCATGCGTGAAAAAGTGTACGATGGGTGCAAAACTCTCATCATAAGCACTCGGGATGTTAACATCTGAAAACGGTGTCTCGTGCGTACATTTTGCAGCTATTGAAAAATAAACAACGAATTCCCTCAGTATTTCTCGACTTTGATCATTTTCACTCGTGATTATATCAAAACCCAGAAGCCCAAATAGCGGAATTACATGAGGGTCAGTGAGTTTTGATCAATATTTGAAATGTGAGCCGACTTGAAGGAGTTTGTTGATGAGAGAATAAAGTGAAGATTTGTGAGTAAGTCGACAAGATTTCAGGAGTAGATGAACTTTGGTATACGTTGGTATGCATTGAAAAAGATGTTTGGACGGAAATGAAGTTCGAATATAAGACTAAGGATAATTCACGCAAATATAAGTGTACAAAGATATTTGACTTTGGTGAAAAGGTCAAAGTATGAAAATCTGCAAGATTTATTATAATTAACTTTGATTGTTGTTTTACTTAATTATACAGCGATATGATTGCATTATGAGTGTTTTTGAATGGATTACATACAAAGATGGCTTTAGATTGAATGGATCAAGTACAAAAATGGCTTTAGATGACTAACAAAGGTTCATCAAGATAGTTGTTGGTGGCAGAAGGCAATAATGTGGTGCAAAAACTTGGAGTAGTGGGTCTTAGAAAATAGAATACTACCATATAAAATGGGAACACGTCTTTAAATAGTAAGATGAAATGGCCAAGAACATGGAAAATTGGGGGTAATGGTGTTATTTTCATTGTTCACATGTTGTTTTAATTAGTGGAAGAAGTAATAATTCCCCAAAAATTTAGTGGAGTTAATGAAAAAAGTGGGTAGGCAACTTAACATGATCCCTAAATTTTTGTAAACTTATATAAAGGCATCCTTGATAATTTAGTTTATATAGCATTGTATGTTCAATCATTTGTTAGAAGCAGTTGAGAACTTTTATGAATACCATTTGCATCTTTTTAAAGAAGGTTTGAAAGCCTTTTTGTATCTCCATTTAAAAGAGTAGAAAGTTCGGCCTTTTGTTATAGTATTGTTTCTTCATATCATATTTCTTATTAGATAATTATTGGTAGTTCTACATTTTTATTAATTACATATTATCAAACATTAATTGATTTTGATTCTATTTCATATGATTTTTTATGAGCATGCTTCATAATAAATTAATATGAAGTTTGAAACTAAGATAGTTACAATTTATCAAGCACGCCTAATATTTTTTTCAAGCATGCGGAACTTTTTTTTTCAAGCATACATAATATTAAAGACATGAAATGATAACGTTTTTTATTTGAAATTAATTATCATTTGAATTTAAAAATCATATTTAACTATTAATATGTAAATAAATAATTTTTGTAATATTTTATTATGTTTTTATAAAAGTTAGGATTTATTGTAAAAAATTCTTTAAAATATAAAATCATTTTAAAGTTAACTTTACTCAATTGTTTCAACTTTCTATACAAACTATGCTTACTTAATATAAAATTAATCTCATTTTGTTATGTTTACAACATAGTAGACTTACTTGCTTATATAAAACTAATTTTTCAAAAAGGAAAACCATTATTAAAAATTGAAAATCTTATAGAAAACAAATATCAATAGCTAAAAGAAATAAAAGAAGGATTAGAATTAGTAAAACAAAAATAAAACGAAATTATTCTATCAATCTTTTACGATTTTTGGGATGAGAATAAAGAAAAAACACCACTAGAAATGAAAGGCAAACATAAAGTGATTAGAGTCATAACAATGAGATATAGTCTAGATGATCAAGAAGAATTTAAGCAACTTCTTGAATTAGAAAATTTACAGTTGATAAAACCCAATAAGTCTCTTTATTCTTCTCCTGCCTTTATGATTATAAATCATGCTGAAATAATATGCAATAAAGTTAGGATGGTGGTTAATTACGAAAAAGTAAATAAGAATACAGTGTTTGATGGATTTTTTTACTCCATAAAGAAACCCTTATAAATTTATCAAGTGGGGATATTTTCAAAATTTGATTATAAGAGAGGAATATGGAAAATATAAATGTTTAAAGATAATATTCCTTTAACTACTTTTGCTACTCTTCAAGGTTATTATAAATAATTGTAATGTCTTTTGGATTAGAAAATGCTTCTTAGATATTTTCATGAAAAATAAATAATATTTTTAAACACCATACTTTCGTTCATGTGTATATTGATGATATTTTAATTGCTAGTAATGATATTGTCCAACACATTACACATTTAGATAAGTTTGCTAACTTCTGTTGTCAAACTGTATTAGCTTTATCTAAGAAGAAAGCAAAAATCTGTCAAATAGAAATAAAATTCCTTGGTATGGAGTTAAATAGAATAGGAATTAAACTTTAACCCTATATACTTGAAAATTTTTTTCCAATTTCCTAATAAATTTATTGATATAAAACAAGTTCAAACTTTTAGGAGATTTAAATTACGCTTTAGATTTTATCCCAAATCTTGTAGAGATTAGAAAGCCATTTCAACTTATTTTAAAGAAAGATCAAGTATTTGAATTTTCTCTATATTTGATTAATCAATTGAAAAGATTAAATTTTTATCCTCTTCATTACCTACATTATCTTTACCTTTTAATACTAATGATTTTAATTCTTTAAATAGATGCTTCTGATTATATATGAAGTGGTTTATATGAAAAAGATAAATTATGATGATATTAACATAAAAATGAGTGAATCTGTTTGCTGATATATTATCCTAAACTTTTACCGACACACAACAATGGTATCATAATAATGAAAAAGAATTACTTGTTAATGTAAAAATGTTTCAAAAGTTTTATTACTTTTTACTTCTAAAAAGATTTTTATACTCAAGTTAAAGCTTTTATTTAAAATAATTTACCTTTAAAACCATAATACAAAAGATATATAAGATGGCAAACATTACTTGCTAAATATATTTTTGATATTAAAATTGTTAAATTTGATGAAATTTTTTTTGTAAATTTTTTTTTCAAATACTAGATCAAATGTTTGAAAACATTGATATGTATCAAGCATAGGTTAAAGATTTGCTTTTTTTTTTGGCACATTTCCTTCATTACCAAAATAGGTTGCAGAAACACTGCTATCAAATTGCAATGTTTGGCAAGTCAAACTAAATAGCTACAATTATTTTGAGCAAAATCTATATATCTTAATCAATAAAGCCAAGATATTATATAATGTTACCTCTTTTGGATCATCATCTTCACAAATGAAAGACATCCAAGGTCAATAGCCTCAACAAGCTAGTTTAAAAACTGCTAATGATATCATTTCTTTGAGACTGGATCTTACCCTAAAAATGACCATCTAAAGAAATGCTATACTAGATTCAGTGGCCTATAGCCATCCGGCTATCCAGGCACACATAAAAAGAATGAGAGAATTATATTCTCTACAAAATATTGATACAGATTACATAGATTTTTCAGGAATTTGTCCTAAACTAAATTTTCTACGAGGAGTAAATTCACAACTAGCTAGAGATTGATATGATTTTAGAGTCATTAACGTCATCGATTTAAAAAATACAAATATTCTAGAAATCTTAAAACTTTCTTCATAGGTCTAAGCATAAATAAAGGATTATTATATTAATAATCCATCTATTTCTTTAAAGGATATGCTAATGCTTAAGCTTTTTGTCAGCAAACCAAATTTTTATAAAGAAGATTGATATGATGCTTATCATTTTATTACTCTTAACAAAGCTATTATTTTGGAATTTCTGTAGAAACCAATCTACAAAAATAGTTTTCAAAGTATACAAATTATGATAAGCATTACAGAAGACACATCAGAATGTGCACTATTATCATGGGAATGGAAGCTACTTTAAAAAGAAGTTTTTAGACATATTTTAGTAGAAATAATTGCTCTTCAATAATGATCACCTTTGCAAAAAGTACTTTACCAACAAGAAATAAATTTTTACATATGAAAAGTAACGTGATTGACTATTAACACATCAAAGTAAACCCTAAAGCTATTAAAAGATTTTGCTAAATTAGAAAGCATAAACTCAATACATGTTCAGCATGAACTAGCAGAGATAAAAGGCAAAGGAAATGCCGAAGATTTCATAATCACTACTATCAACGAAAACTCAAAATTGATAAAATGACCACTAATCAGTTATATGGCGAATCCATACAGATAAGATAGGCTCTACAACTTTAAATTCCACTAGAAAAATAAGTCGTAAAAATGAAAAAAAAAGTATTTATGTAATTCTTAAGTCCTAATTATAGATCCATGCCTTTAAATATTCTCTCAGTAGTGCATAAGGGGCATCGACCCCTTACAAAGTATTTTTTTTGTTACAACCCACTCTATGAAGAAATAAACTCTTTTCTTTTACAGAAACAATTTTGAGTTTCCATTTCAATTCTTTTTCTTTGAAAACATATGTTCTCTCTCTTTCTCTTATATTTAGTTTATGCCTTAAGGTAGGAAATGCAATAAGGCTGAGCTACTCTATACTAAAGAAACTTCAAGGGTAGTTACCTTAAGTCAAGGTTAGGCATGAAATGTGGTAAATCTATTGTAAGATACCAAATGATAACCTAACTTTCTAATTATGTAGTAAGGTGAGCTACTATCAATACACAGAGGGTTATGATGTAAATTATATTCCTAATGTTGCATCAAAAGTAAAAACCTATAATGTAATTAAACTAAAGGAAATAGAAAGAAGACTAAATTAATGAAAGCATCTAGACGAAAGCACACAATATAAGGAAAGGGATATTACTAACAAAAAGTTGAGTATGAGATATTATCGGGATTACGAAAAAGCCAACTGATCATTGAAACCATTTAAGTTTTGTTCTAGCAAAGATGCTAACCTATAGACACAAAAAGCTCATGTATCCTAAGTTTCTCCTAGACTAGATAAATTCAACAACTTCCAAAAATACCCCTAATTACATGATAACCTAGAACAAACTCTCTAGATTCAATGGAGTAATAGCGTTAAGCACCAGGGAATAACTAACCTAAGCTACAATCATATAAGTGAGAATTTTATATCTTAGACAATTAAAACCTTAGACTAATCGATTAATTTTTACTCACAAGACCAATTAATGATGATTACATATCAAAAACTCAAACCTAGCCTTTAAATTAGAAATTATTAATAGGGTGATCAACCAACAAATAATTCCTAATTTTTGCCTTTTAATCAAGGTTTCAATTCAATCTAAGTCTAAAAACACAAACCCAATTAAAACTCAAACGTATTATCATAATTGAATTCCCTTCATTTGTTTAACACTTTCTATCCCAAGAAATTTTAGCCACACATACTAAAAAAAAGGACTATAAATTCAACATAAATATGATGGAAATATAATAGAAGTAATGGAAATAAAGATTCAACAATATATTGAATAAAAATAAAAGGTTTTACACTAATATTCAATTTCATCCAAGCCAAAACACAAAATCCAAAGTAAATAAACTAAGATAGTAGCCACAACATAAAAAAATAGAATAAAAAACTATTAAACAATCTAGAACAGAATGGAATGTGTATTCTTCAATCACAATGCATAAAAGAGATAAATAAACCAAAAGCTAAGAGAAAACAAGAAAATAAGAGTGGACTGCCAAAAGTGGTAAAGTTCATGATGAAATTAACTCTTCTTGATCCTTAAAGAGGTCCAAATTAAGGTTAATGACATTTGGATAGGTAAAAGCCATGTTTACCCTTTTTTAAAAAAAAATTTTGGATGCTAAATGGTGGTTAACAGTGACTTAAATGATTCTTTGTAAACTATTGTTGAAGCAGCACCTTGCTCTATTTTGCTCAAATTCTTCTCCAAATTGGGTCTTTTAATCTAAAATTTGTGTCAAAAGATCCAATCTATCATCTAATACATAATGAACACAATTTAAGTACTTTTACTTCAAAAATAGGGATGAAACCATATGAAATCACATGTTAAAACTCAATGTAATTCATCCATATCAAAATTCTTATTAAAAGACTAGAAGGATACCCGGTTTAAAGTTAGTCAAACACTAAGGCTAAGGTATGGAAGCGTATTAGGCCTCTCTTTTTATAAAATTAAAGTTTGAATTGTAAACTTGGCAATTTCTCTACAAAGTTCTTTAGCATGAAAACATGTTTTCTTAATAAATGTACATTTGGTCTTTTTGAAATTCATTTATACTCAGTCTCATTCATAAATAAAATTATTATTGCTCTTTTTCAACAAGTAATTAATTTCATCACAAATACTGATGATTTAGAGGACGAAGATTTATTAAGAAGTTCCTTAATCCTTGATATTATAAACAATTTTGATATATTAAAAGCTTTTGTGTTCCACCGTGATCACAGACAGCCATCTCTAGCTGCATAAAACTGGTAGATGAGCTTGGAATAAGAAAGAAAAAATGAGTGGTGTGAAAAGTGTGAGGATGTACATTCGAATATTAAAGTCAAAAGACATCTTATTGAAGTGAATGATCAATATATTAAACAATTTGAGGATATTTATATGCAAACTACTAATAGGATGAGTAGACAACACTATATTGTTCTTTGAAGGAGTGATTGAAAAAGAGACTTTGGAAATTTTAAAATAAAAATATTATTATAAAGATTTACATCTTCAATTCTTTGCTTATTATAAAATACATCAGGAACAAGGTTACTAAATATGTCCTTTTGATGTACCATTATGGTTATCTTAGAAATAAAATAAAAGAATAAGAGTGTGCTATATTATTCTATAATGATATTCGATGATATTATAATGAGTTTCTTGCAAAGTTGTTACAGATAGGAATCTTAGAAGATTCTTGCACCTTACATATATAGTTTTCATTCTAAACCTAGAGGGCCTAACATTAAAGGAAAAAATTAGGAATAATTTTCATGCCAAGCCATATTAAAAGAACATGTAACATCTTTCTCATTCATATAGGCTTTTTTTCTTTATTATCATAATGACATGAAAAAAGCTCATAATAATTGAAACCTGCTCACAATTCTTGTAAGTCCTATGGCACCCAAGAGGGGGGTGAATTGGGTATTAAAACTTTTTAACCTTTTTTGCAAACTCAAAACTAGCAACCTAATTCAATTGGAAAACTAAATGCAATCACTAAA
>JAOXYD010000004.1:10483647-10493921 GCA_028565735.1 Pinacopodium congolense | reverse complement strand
TTGACCTTCAAACTCCAAGCTTTCCATAATGGATCCTTCTTGAAACATACCTATCTTAAAGATTAACACCATAAACTCAAACCATTAGTAATTAAGCATGTTTTGTTATCATTAAAACCAAGATTGGAACCTCCCTTGGTTCAACAAAATTAAATTTCCTCGTTAGACTTTAAATTAAGTAAATAAAGGAAGGAATCTTCATCAACCGAGTAAAGTATACAAAGAAGCTACTTAAACACTTTTGGGATGGATAAAGAGAAACCATTAGGTAGACCAATGAGTACATCCACTAAATTAAACAAGGATGAGGATGGTAAGCATATTGATATCAAGTAATATAGAGGAATGATTAGTAGTTTATTATATTTAACTGCAAGTAAATATGATATTATGTTCAACATTTATTTATGTATAAGATTTCAAGCAATAGTCTTATTTGTCGTTAAATATATTCTTAGGTATTGTATGGAACATTTGACTGATGACTTTGGTGTCCTAAGAATATATTTTTGAAATTAGAAGGGTATTCGTATGCAAACTATGCGAGTAGCTTATAAGATAGGAAGAGTACATCTAGTCCATATCAATTTTTAAGTAATGCATTAATATCATAGTTTAATAGAAAACAAAATTCTATTATATTGTCTATAGTGGAAGTTGGATATGTAGCAACCAATAGTTATTACACCCAAATTTTATAATTGAGATAATGTAGGAATTAGGGTTTAGATCTTAATATAATTTCTATTAGGGGTAATAATATTAGTGCGACATGCTTAACAAAGAATCACATTCAACATTCTATGATAAAGTATATAGAAATCAAGTATTATTTCATTAGATATTTTATTCAAAATGAGGATATTGAATTTGAGTTTATGGATAAAATGAATTAATTATCCAATATTTTTACTAGACCAATGCATCAGAATAGATTTTGCATAATTAGGAGAGAGTTAGGCATGATAGATGAAAGTTATTTATAAAAATTATATGTTTATTTTATACTTGTGCTGTTTTGACTTTTTGTTAATAGTTTAAGGTTTATGATTTTGTTTGTTTACATATCTATTTTCACTTATTTGATGATGCTAAAAAGAGGGAGAGTTAGGTGTGGTAGTATATTCTATTAAGGGGGAGTAGTAGAAATATTTTGAAACCTTTTGATCATTTTTTTATAATTTTATTTTTAATTAACTAAGGGGGAGTTTGGAAATTTTTTACACTCGTTGAATTTGTGTTAAATGTGAACTTGTTGAAATGGTTACTTGATTTTGATAAATTTAGGAGGAGTTTATCAAGTTTGAAATTTTGGATGATTATTAAAACTTTATGAATTTTTTAGATGATTTTGGATTTTTTTTATTGTGTTATGAATCTTGAAATAAATTACTTGCGTTGATTATGGTGTCATAAGTTGGATTGAATTCGTAGGTGACAATCATGTGGAATTACATCAGCTTGAAGTACATTTGAATGATTTTTTGGAATGATATATGACTGTTGGTAAATTTTTTGTCATAATATCGGATAGTTTTATTATCATTAAAAAGAGGGAGGTAATTAAATTAAGGAAGGCTCCATTTTAATGATAACAAAACAATAATGTTGCTAATGCTCTAATGTGTTGTATTGAAAGATAGGTGTATGAACGAAGTACATATGAATTCATTTAAGAAATTTGGGAGCTAAATTGGAATTCATGAAGACCATATATGAACACAATTTTTGAATGCCAAATTAGTATGGGTTAACCATATTTGTAGTCTTAAACCTTTTATCATTTTCTCAATTGAGTCCTATACCTTTGAAACTTTCTATTGAAGTCCTATACCTATGCGGATTAATCAAAAGCAGTCCTTATAGGACTTAATTAGGAAAAATGTGAAAGGTTTAGGATTTAATTGGAAAAATTATGAAAGGTTTAGAACTATAAATATTTCGGATAACCCTATTTGTAGTCCTAAATCTTTCACAATTTTTTCAATTAAATCCTAAATCTTTTACAATTTTCTCAATTAAGTCCCATAAGGGCTACTTTTGATTAATCTGCATAGGTATAGGAATTCAATAGGAAGTTAAAAAGGTATAGGACTCAATTGAGAAAATGGTGAAATGTTTAAGACTACAAATATGGTTATCCCAATTAGTATTAATATAGGTTTATATGATTAATTTTTATTGCAAGTTTTGTTTATCTCATTTTGGTGATTAAAGAGGCTCATTCATGCATAATTTCATACAAGAGTTAGTAAATGCATATAAGTTGCATAATCAAGAGATTTTTATATGGAGAAGTTTTGAAACAAACCTCTTAGTGTATTAAAATGTTTTGAGAAAGCATTTTTTAAGTGTGTATGAGTTCATAAATGTTTTTTTAAGTATTTGGGTTTGGTTTGTATTGATTTATAATGAGTTTGATGTGTTTTAGGCATGTAATAACCACCAGCGAAGTGGATTGGTCGACTAGTTAATTTGACCAACATACTAGTCAACCAGTCGAAGTGAAGATCACGTCTAATAAACATATTTCTAATGGTAAAATGAAATAATGAGGATTAAATATCATGAGACATTGGACAACGACTGGTAACGAAGAAAACACTATAAATATGTTCTTTTTTTTTTTTAATTATCTAATTGTAGAGAAATCAATCTTACAAGTACTTTAAGCTTTCAAAGAGAGATTTGTGAAGTTTTTGTGTGATTTAGTTGTGTCTTTGTGAGATATTTTTATAAGGTTATGTGCATTCATTCCATAAATGTGAAAATATCTTATAAACACCATTGTAAGCTTAAGTAAAACATTTTTAAATATTATTTTGTGAGATTGAAAGAAAGAAAATGAGTGAAAGACGAAAGGTTATCTTTAAATCATAAAAAGGATATTATTTACTAACATTATACTTGTCCTTATTATAGTGAAAATTTTCAAAAAGGTTTCTCAATAAAATTTGTTCAAAAGTGGATGTAAAAGAAAGTGAACATTTTCGAACCACTATAAATCGCTTGTGTTCTCTCCTCCTTACACTTTTAAGCATTTATATACGTTATTATTTTAATTGTTCATATTGTTTAATTTGATATTTATTTTTTTATTATTTAGTTTAATTTGGTAAATTTAGGAAGATCAATAAATTAGAATTTCCACTTCCTTTTAACTTCCAAATAGGACAAACATAAAATTATTTTAAGGATATAACATGAAATAAAAGAGTTAGAATAAACAATTTTAAAATATGTAATGTCTTGTTTTCCAATTCAATATGTAGTTTTAAAAATTTTAATTGTAATACTAGATTAATTTTAATAAATTTAAATAAAACTTTAATTATTATCAAAATAATTTTAATTAGTATGTAGCTTTTAACATAAAAATTTTAAAAACATTTTCTATTTAGCAATTTAAAGTTCAAAATTATAAGTTACTACTTTTTTTAAATGAACCATATTTAGTTTCGAATAAAAGTATTTACAAAATTTAGTAAACTCAATATATTTAATAATTAATTTGTATAAATTTAATACTATTAAACATAATATTAAAATTTGAAATATATAAAAATATATAAAATAGTTATTGATATATGAAACTCTTTAATTTTATGAATTTGATAGGATTTCATTTCTTGAATTTAAAATTTAAACTCCAATCTAAGTTAATAATTTATGAAGTTAATATGTATTAAATTTGAGAGTAAAAGAAAGTTCAAATTTTATATTTTTGATGAGTTTAAATTATGGTTGGTTCATATGTAAATTTGATGTATTTTAAAGTAAATAGTTAAAGAAAATAAATTAGTAATTAGAGATTGTATGATGATATATTCAAATAAATTTAATTGAAAAGTAATTAAAATATAAAATATCCGAAGCATGATTTTTTTTTTTGAAAATTATTTGGAGTATAATTGCTATTGAAGACATTCGTAACTTTACAAATATGCTTAGAAGACCTCTGTCTTATCCATTAGACAATGGCTGCTTATCAATTTTGTCTTTTCTTAGTTATTCGTGCTAATAAAGAAAAAATATTGAAACAAATTCGGAAATTGCATATTGAATTAATTCAATTATAGATCCAATTTGTTATTGTTAAAATTTAGAAATTATAAAAGGAATTTTTTATTATATGAATATATATATAATAATAAATAAATAGATTCTAATTATCTAATTATAAATAGAATCCATTTAAATAAAATTAATTATAAGATAAAATCAATTATAACTAAATAGTTATAATAATACATAATTAGAATAAATAATATATTTATTTGATAAAGATATAAAAGGATGAGATTCGAATTATTATTTATTACTGTTTGAACAGTAAGGAGCTTCTAAAAAACGTAAAGCCATTTGATATTACTTTTTTATTTTTTGTTTATTTCAAATTTATTTTTAGTAAAAAATAAAAAATTATTTAGTTAAAATTTATAATACAATAATTAAAAATAAAAACTGTTTGATTGAGATTTCTCATAAAAGTATGAAATATATTCTTAAATTAAAATATTTTTATATATCTTAAAAATATTTATTAATTAATAAATTACATCTCTTATTAAATGTATAAAAAAATCTATTTATAAAAAATAAAAAATAAATTTTTTATTTATAGTTTTTATTTATTTTATATAAATTTATAAATTATATTTATAAATAAAAATATTTTTTTTACTTAAAAAAACGAAACAAGAAATGTAGTAGAGATCTCGCCCCTATTTGCCGTATGATAAGTAAATTACTTTTCGATCTTACGGAAAGACTTTGCTATCTGAGAGGCCAACAGCTGAGGGCGACCTCACAGAAATAAAACCCGATGACCACAAATAGAGCGCGAAGAATTGGCGGTGAAATCAAAATTTGTGAGATTGAGAAGCCAAAATATGGTTTGAACTTTGAAATATCACTCTATTCCTTTCTGTCTCTCTCTTTTGAGATCTGGTTAGCAGAGTAGGATCCAAAGCTCAGGATTTCTCGTTCTTTCCTAAACTTTCTAAGGTATCCACCCTATCTTCCAATGCTATCTTTCAATACATAGAACTGCCCTCTCTCTAAACCTCTGATTGTAATATTTCAATTATCTCCGATGCCCGAAGAGTTTGCAATAGAATCGAGTAATTTTATTTCTTGTCTCCATTTGATTTTCCTTTGTTCCATTCAACTACCTTCTTCGAGCTACCGTAACATCTGCCAAATGTTGTATGGTGCTGGTCTACTCCCTGTCATTTCTTGATATGAATTTCAAATAATAGGCTAAACAACATTAGGAGAGTATAAAGGTACTGCGAGATTTCCCCTTCTATGCTTCTTTCGAATCTTTGCATACCCAATTGATTTTTGTTGCAGGAGTTCGAGAAAAAAATTGAGCTTTTTGTGTTTAGTTATCGAAAAGTCAGCTATGTTGATTGGATTCTACTCTTCCGTGCGTTTCTAGTACTCCAAGTTAAAGGTAAGATTCTGGGCTTTTCTACACTTGAATTGAGGAGTCATGGTGAGAGAGCAAAGGTTAGAGTCCTTTTACGCTCGCATCCGTGGATCAGTATCAGCTTCCTCATTCTCTCCTCTGCTTATTTTTCCCTCGACTTCTGATGTAGACTCGCTCTGTGCCCTCAAAATTATTTTCCACATCCTTGAATCTGATTCAGTCCGTTATGCTTGCTATCCCGTTTCAACTTTTCAAGAGATTTACAAATACACAGGCAATGATTTGTTTTGCTCATCAAATGAACCCATTTCGATACTCTTAATTAATTGGGGTTGCCAGCGTGACTTGCAGCGGTTGCTCAATTTAGGTCCTGGATTTCGTGTTTTTGTTGTTGACAGTCACCGACCTATCCATTTGCACAACCTGAGTGAGCATAACAAGAATGTGATTGTGCTTTATACACTTGATGATGAGAATCAAGCTGATTTGTCATATGACTTTGATGTTTCTGCTTTGGCTAATGCTAGTGGTTTGAATAGTGATGATGAAGGTGGTGAAAGTGATGAGAGTTATGGGGAGGAAGATAGTGAAAGTGAGGCTGAGGATGGAGACGGTGGATTGAGGAAGCGGAGGAGGGTTTCCAATGAGAAAGATGATGACCCCGTACAGCTTTTCAAGAAATTGAAGAGAGAGTACTACCACATGGGTAGCTTCCATGGAAAACCATCAGGGTGTTTGATGTATGATTTGTGTCATTTGTTGAGGAAAAACACAAATGAGTTGCTTTGGTTGGCGTGTGTTTCACTAACTGATCAGTTTGTTCATGAGAGATTAACAGATGAAAGGTATCAAGCTGGTGTAATGGAGCTTGAGCAGCACATTAACAGTTCAGGCAATTTGGAGGCAGTTACTACGGTGACTCTCAAAGATGGGACAAAAATTCGGGCTCCAGAGTCATCAAGGATTGCCTATGAAGATGAACCAAGACTCATGCTGCTAAGGGAGTGGAATTTATTTGATTCCATGCTATGCTCTTCATACATTGCCACAAAATTGAAGACCTGGAGTGATAATGGGATGAAAAAACTTAAGCTTCTCCTTGCAAGAATGGGATTTGCCCTTGTGGATTGTCAACAGAAATTTCAGTATATGAATCTTGAAGTGAAGCGAAAAATGAAAGATGAGTTTGAAAGATTTCTACCAGAATATGGACTTACTGATTTTTACTACCGGAGTTTTCTGAGGCTACATGGATATAGCACTAGGGTTTCTGCAGCTGATGTTGTATATGGGGTGACTGCACTGCTTGAGTCATTTGTGAACTCTGATGGCTCTTGTGCTTCTAAGCAGTTTGGACTAGCCTATGATGCATTATCCTTGAACAATCTTGATAAGATGAAAGATGGAATGCAACAAGCAATCAAGGTACAGCGAGCAATTCTTAGACAAGGGAGTGCAGCAATAATGAAGAGTGGATCCATTAGAAGTGGAAGAAAGTTCAGGTGGGTAAAGCTTGAAGATTCAGTAGATACAAGGCTATTAGGTTATCCACAAGCTTTGACAAAATTCTGCTATTTTCTTATGGATGCCTTGAAAGAAAAAGGAGCTAGAGCAAAGCCTCTGCTTTGCGCTTGCTTATCTCAAGATCCCGACAAGATGTTAATAGTTGGGGTTTGTGGAAAGCCTCGCCTAGGGGCTGTGCAGGGTAATGCTTTTGGTATTGCATTTGGAAATGCGGCTGAGGAGATTGGAGCTGAGTTCTTTCACGAGTTGTTTGAGTCGTCATGGATTGTTTTAGACAAGGGTGCAGTTAATAACTTCATGATCCGATTAACTGAGAAGCTATGACCTTAGCTCATCATTTGGATTTTCGTCTCTTTTAAAACTTTTCATGTTGTTCTAGTTCTCCACAAAGGACAAAAGTCTGTTCTGGTTTATGTTTTTTTCTAACATGTCTGAGATGATTAATAAATTGAGATATCATATTTGAATGTGTTCCAGCACAATTGTTGTCTGATTTAAGAAAGAATAGGTCTTCTTGCTTATAACGGCTTCTGTTCTGAGTTGTGTTAAGGGTGCGGTAAATATGTATTCTTTTAAGTTATGTGGTGTATGAATCCTCTTTCTTTTGGTGTCTAGATGGCAGATAAACACTAGAAAACATCTAAAAGGGTGAGTTTCATTAAGGATATGTTTAGTTTTATTTTTATTTTTTATTATGATTTTTAGTTTTAGTTTTTAATATTTAGTTTCTATTTTTTTTGTAAAAAAATCGAAATTTATTTAGTTGAAATTTATAATAAAAAATAAAAAGAAAATTTTGTTTGGTTCTTTTTTTGAAAAGATAAAAGAAAATGCATTAAGAATAAAGGAAGGTGACTACAATCAAGTTAAAGTTTTATTAATATTTTTAATAAAAGTTAAATATAAAAATTGATTTGATTTTAGTATCATGCTTTTTTAATTTATTTTTAATATATTATTTTATGTTAATATTAAATTTTAATTTAATTTGTTTCTTAATATATTAAATTATATTTTTAAATTAATTATTTTCATTAGTCAAAGTATGAATATTTTTTATAATTAAAAATTATTCACAAATTTTATATAAATAAGAGTTTAGTATAAAATAAAAAACAGATTAATTCATTTTAATTAAATAATAAAAATATTCATTAAATTACAATGGTTTAACATATGCAGCAATATTACTTATAAAAAGAAAAATGAATTAATTGCAATTTCTATTAACATAATCATTTTACATTTGTCTAGCAACTTCATTGGCAAAAAATATTATTTTAATTTAAAGGTTTTTAATAATATTCAGATTAAATATTAACATTTTATAACATTCAACTTAAATTTTAATATTTCATAAATGTTCAAAACGTTTGTGAAACGTTTAAAAACAACTTTTTTTATTTCTGTTAAAATCATCGTTCAGTGATGCCACGTGTCATAACATAATTGGTCTAAAGACTTTATGAGTCAAACATCTTCATATGTAGAGAACGACATCGTATAACTTTTCATGTTCAAACACATCGTTAAAGGTCCCGCACTGCAACTAATACCGATGTTTGGTTGCAAAACTATACGTATACCACTTACATCACTAGGAAATCAAAAGGAAAGAAAACACCTGCAGAGAAGTGGCTAATGCTTTATTCGTCCCTGTTTCCATATCAATGTACTTATCTCTCTACATCTCTCTACACATAGCTACAGGTTCTTCAACTGGGTCTCAAAACCAAATTGGTCTTAGGCCGGGAACTATCTTATAGAGGAGAATACAAAGAAGAATTCGAGTCAACCACCTCACAG
The DNA here is from genome assembly GCA_028565735.1 of Pinacopodium congolense. Classification (NCBI taxonomy): domain Eukaryota; kingdom Viridiplantae; phylum Streptophyta; class Magnoliopsida; order Malpighiales; family Erythroxylaceae; genus Pinacopodium; species Pinacopodium congolense. The sequence continues at coordinate 10,485,157 of JAOXYD010000004.1, read as the reverse complement.
AACGAATATGACCCAAGAAAAATAAAAAATCAAAGGTGAAAACAGCACAATGAAGGGACGTTGGTGACCATTGATGGCACTGGAAATGAGCTAGAGCTTGAAGCACTTCTTAAACATATACACGGTGCAAGTGGTAAGAGCATAATGCACAAGGTTGTGCTTGAAGACGGACTGTGTTTGCTATTTCCAGAATTGGAAAAAAAACATGCAGAGAAGTTTAGATATTTTGGCCAACGAAAAATTATACATAGTTGGAAACTAATGGAGAATTAACAGAGTTAAGGGTCAAGGTTCTTTTTAAATATGTTTAAGAATTTTAGAGTTTATTTTGAACGTTAGTAAAACGTTGAGATTATTTTTAAATACCTTTAAACATTAGAGTCTAATCTATATTTTATTTAAAATGTTATGGTTTAAAAGGTACCTTTTGCCAAACATTTAAACTAGGATGTGCTTGTTGGGTTATTATTTAGGGTCATACTTTGCATCTCTACAATCTGTGAAAGAGTCAGATTCTTCCTGGCCAAGCCGTCAATCGTCTTTTAGTAAACCACTATGACCCCTTCCACTTGAGTTAGGTGATCATATGATTACAGTTTTGCATAAGAATACATAAAATGGATATACAGATTAGAAGCCCGAATTCTCAAGTGATAAATGGAACCCAATCTTAGCATGCAAATTGAGTAGTCGAATAAATATGATCATTAGAATAAAAACAAAACCATCACACTAGATATGGAAAATTATCTTGGATGGAACCATCGGTTTTTAAAAAATTCTTTTACTTTCAATTACCAACTTGCAAGTTACTAGTTGCAATTGATCAAAGATTGTCATGTTGAAAGGATAATCCTGATTAATAAGCTTACTTGCCTTTAAGAGAAAAAAGGTGAACAAAAGCCACCAATAGGACTCAAATAACATTTTAAAACAAAAACACATTAGGTCCAATGGTTACCAAATTATTATAAGTGAAATTTTGACTACCCAGAAGAACAAAAATAACAAAATAAAAGAAAAATTCCAACGAATGAAATAAAAAGTGACATCAAGCAAAATAGGTGTGGCCACATGGGGATTAGTGCAAGCTAAACAAACTAAAAGCATGAGGAAGAACCTCAAGTGTGAAGTAGGCCCTTCGACGGGAGTTAGGCGATTGTTTGGAGAAGATAAATTATATAGTGTCATTTTCTTCATTTAAAACTTTTAAAGGAAATGACGCTATTTTTTCTTAGGAGACAGGGAAACAAGCCTCATCTGCATGGGTCACAAGTAGGGATGTCAATCGAGTGGGTCAGGTCGAGTTTGGATTGGGTCATTTCAGATTCGGATCATTTCGGATTAACACTAATTCGGGTTCAGGTCGGGTTAATTTGGGTTCGGGTCAATTTCAGGTCGGATCAATTTCGAGTTGGGTCAAATTCAGGTCGGGTCAACGCAGGTTGACCCGTCGGGTTATATGAAGTTTCATATATGTATGAATAAAAAAATTTGTTTGTCATTTCTC
>JAOXYD010000004.1:10463295-10478495 GCA_028565735.1 Pinacopodium congolense | reverse complement strand
TTAAGTTGATAGTTTGAGTTTGCAAAAAGTTTTTAATACCCAATTCACCCCCCCTCTTGGGTGCCATAGGACTTACAAACCACTTCAAAACTTTTCCATCTTTTACAACCCCCCCCCCCCAAAACATTAACATAATTCTTTGCAAAAGTATTTGACTCAAAATTTTCCTTTAAAATAATTTAATACATTAAAAGGATTTTCTTTAAATTTTCCCAAAATTTTCATCTTGATTTATGAAACCTATAAACCAAAGTCTAAATGCACATGAGTTAAGCATTTAAACATTAAAAAGATTAAGACAAGATTTACAATGAAAAGTAGATAGAATAACCTATCCAATTTGATATATCTTGATTTTAATCCTTCATTTAATAACTTGATCTTTATGTAATATTAACTTTGGTTTTAATGCATATTGTTGCTTGCCTTTCACATTTCCATATTTTCAATACATCAAGAACAAAGAATCTATTAGTAATAAAGATTTTTTGTCATCATTAAAATATAAATTAAAACCTTCCTCAAGACATCACAACTAAAAGGGACCTTGGCCCAAGAAGTAGAAAGTGGTTGACTGATTAAAAGTGGCAAACTATAAATCTATTGAAATTTTTCTACGTAGTTTCAAATATTGCCTTTTCCACCTTTATATTGCAGACTTTATGAAAGAGGAAGGAGGCATTCAATGAAATCATAACTTCAAGCATTCAACCAACAATTAAAAAAATGAAAAAAAAACAAGACAACCTCATTTTTATTGGAAATTTATAACTCAATTTGTTAACATTTCAATATTTTCTTCCCACGATGTTAATACACTTAGAATATTTTTAGAAAAAATTTAAAAAATCTTATTTTTAAGGTATAAACATTGAACATAAAGAAATTTTACTTATGGATTCTTCAATAAATCTAGGTCTAAAACCAAAATGATATGGTAAGACTAAAATCTCCATCTTTAGTGAATATGCCTTGAACTTGATTTACTATACAAAATATCAAGATAAGCATTTTTCTAGAATCTTAGATGTGACATACAATATTGTGAGAGTTTATGTGTAAATGTGTGTGTGTGTGTGTGTGTGTGTGTGTGTAAGAATTTTATAATTGAAACAAAAATAGTAACCATAAAACCAAATTTGATAGATCACCCTAACTGAAGAATTGAAGTTGGATCACATGAGATCTTAATAATGAATTTTAGACGATGGGGTTTTTAATTGTTAACTAAACATAATTTATTAAAAGGAAAGAGATGAATTATTTTTCTATTACAACATAATTTATCAAGAATTCTTATTTTTTAATATCTTTATTTCATAAAATATTATTTTTTATAACAATCTAATTCATCAAGAATCATTATTTACAAAATATTTAATCCAAAGGTTACAAATTAATGGTTTTAATAAATCTAAGTGACCCAATATTATATCAAAATTTTAAAATTAATACTATTAATTTAAAAATATATCAATGAATTATGTAATGTAATATTTAAGTACATAAAATCAACTTATTTGATCTAATTAAATTTAGAACAATTCAAATCGATTTTATTTTAATTCATAAATTCTAGAACATACATAACAGTACTAAATTAAAATCAATAGTACAATTTAATTTAAGGAACGTTTAGTTAGGTTGTAAGTTGTGATTTTTTATTGTGGTTGATGTATTTTTTTATTGATTATTGTATTTTCTTTTTTAATTTCGATGTTGTATTAGTATATTTTTTCTATTAATTTTTGTATTTAGAAAAATAAAAAATTAAAACCAAAAACTAAAGCTAAAGCTAAACTAAATATGGCTCAGATTTTAATAAGAGATTAATGATGCAATTTTTTTATTCTATTCAATTCCTTTAATTCATTTCAAAATATTCAAATTTTGGATACAAGCTAATGGTGGATATGTCATGCATGCCCCTACGTGTTCGCGGTGGTCATTTACTTACATGAGTTAAATTATGAGCCTGATTTTAAGTTAGGTTAACCGCAACTCATTTTAGAATTAAATCCATTTCTTTCCCTTCTTAGTTAGTTAGATGTTAAAATATTCTAGCAGTCACTTGTTGACTTTGACTTGCGTGGGTAACTTCAAATGAATTAAAGATTATTTAATTTATACGTGATGACTCTCTTTTTAGGGTTAGGACCTTCTCTTCCTGCATGTGAAAGTTTAGGGTCGCTTGCATGTGAAAGTTTAGAGTCGTTTGGTATTGCTGTGAGTTGTAATTTTTAGTTGTAATTTTGATATATTTGTATTGATTATTGTGTTTTATCTTTGATTTTTGTGTCATATTAGTGTATTATTTTTTTCGATTTTTGTGATAAAAATCAAAACTGAAAACTTAATCTATACCAAACAAGCCTTTAAGGGGTCATTTTGGGTTGTTCCTCCTGTGTTGAGATTTGGGATCTGCAAAAGTTGACGGAGAGTGTTAATCTGCAAACGTTAAAGAAATTTTCTTTTAAAAAGTTTCAATTTTTCATATACTAAAAATGATAGGTATGAAAGCTTTATGTTTTGAAGAGAAGAGCTGGTTTTGAAAGAGTTTGTCAAGCTAATGCTTTCACCTAGGATGAGAATTAAGGGATGTTTCGTTAAATTTTTTATTTTCGTTTTTTATATATTATTTTTATTTTTGTTATATTTTTTATTTTTGTCATTTCAGAATTCACCATTAATAATGTGACGACAAAACTTAGTTTGGTAGCAATATTAGAATTTTTAAAACTTTTGGACGTTTTCAGATCCATTTAAGAATTCACTATTAATGAGACGACAAAACTTAGTTTGGTAACAATAATAGAATTTTTAGAACTTTTTGGTCATTTTCAGAACACGTTTTAGAGCTATGATTTATATAATAATCGCAATCAAAATGAACTCTTTATTGTCAAACGAATTAAAATTTAATTCCTTCAATTCGGATAGTTGTAGGTTGGTGGAAACTAGAAAGTGCCGGAAATATTGACAAATCAACCGGAGTACAGGATAGGATACTTCTATTGTCAATTGATGAGTTCACACGCGGCACTCGAAGATAACTATATTGCAAGTTCAACTTAAAAGTAAAGCTTAGGTCACTATTATGTAGACACGTCTCCCGGATCAACTATCGTTCGTATATATGGACCTTATATGTTTACAAAATCATATAAGGTTTTGATTTACAAAATCAGAATCTTATATGTTTATATAATAATATTAAAAGGTGTTGATTTAAGAAACATTTCTTGATTACATAAATCAGAAAAGCATTGGATCCGTTGTTAATGAACCAAGTCAACGTCAAGCTTAATGGTAAACGGAAGGACATGTACAAAAATATTAAAGAAGAAACATGAAGACAGAGATGGTTGGTTGGCTTATTAATGGATACCAGGTTTTTTAATCTAAGCTGCTGCTGCCACTGCCGCTGCCATACATTTGCATTAGACGTGCAGAGTACTGACAGAATGTCCTTTTAAACAATTGCTGTCCTGATAATGATGCAAATTTGTTTGTGTATATAGATAGCTAAGCTAGCTGTAAGGCTGTAAGCCAAAAAATATAAGTGTGTGGCGACTGGCGAGAGAGAGACCACTGGGTTTCTTCTTCCTTGGAAAAAGTGCAGGTCAGGGTAATCGGAGCTTTGAATGCTATGGAAAAAGTGAGGCCATTTCTGAAGGAGGAGGAGGAGGAGGAGAACTTGGTGGTAGCAGCGGAGGAGGAAGTGCGTCTTCACGGAAGGAAGTCTCGCCGTGAAGGCTACATGACCATCGCCATATCAGCCGGACAAAATATTGGTGGGGTGCACATGGGCGCTCAACATCCTTTCAATGGAGACCACAGGAGGGAGGTGGAAAGCAATCTCGTGTACTTGGACAAAACTGGAGGTAAATAATCACAAATTTTTATAGGATTTTTTTTTTTTTTGGCTAACAAATAAACATTTTTCTATGAAATTGTTTGAAGGATTTGATTTTGATGTACATTATAAGAAGCATAATTAGGAATTTAATTAATTAGTTAGAATTTTCACCACACAAAGACCTGCAGAAGATTATGAAAAGCCAATCCCGTACTCGGATCCAATATTTGTGAAACTTACGGTGACAATTTGATGGAATTTTTTGTTGTTGTGATTGTTATAATTTTTATTAAATTTTGTATATTTTTATAAATTTTTGTATTATTTAATTTAATTTTTATGTTATATTAATATATTTTTTAATTTTTATAATATTTTTTATTAATTTTGTTGATCTCAAAATTAACTTCTTCTTTTTTTTTTTGGTTTTTTCTGGTGTTAAATTAATTACTGGAGACATATACTTTTGTATATTTGAGGACTGAAAACACAAACAAAAGGAAAAAAGGAAAACGAAAAACGCTGGGTCTGGGCTGGTCCTCATTAAACTCGTGATACAAACAAAAATGATGTTGAATAAGGGATCATTTATTTTGTCTCTAGTGCTCTCCAGCCATTAGCAATTCAGTTAAGTCCATGTGAATGTGACGGGACGGGACACTCAAAAAGAATCCTCAACTTCAATTTGTTTTATCAATAAAATATTTTTAAAAATATATATATATATATATATATAAGTCGATGACAGAACCAGATCTATATAATTTTTTATTATCTTTTCCCCGTACGGATAATAAAGGACATTTATTGCTTGCCATGTGTGTGTGTCTTTTTTATTTCGTGGTCTGTGTTATTCTTATGGACAGTGGTGCTTTGACTTGGTGTAGTGCTGATCTTAGATATCCATAATTTCATGTACAAGGGTTCGTTTGATGTTATTGTATGTTGCGATTTTTAATTATAATTTTGATATATTTGTATTGATTTTTGTGATTTATCTTTAATTTTTATATTGTATTATTATGTTTTTTTTTATTTTTGTGATAAAAATTAAAACTTAAAATTATCATTATACCAAACAAGTCCTAAATGTACTAAATTCTCGTTGTATTTTAACTTTTTCATTTTATTATTTAAATTATATAAATTATTTTTCTGTATTTAATTATTAGTTTATACTAGTTACTAACATTAAAAATATTTTCCTTTTAAAACATAAAATGACAGATATTAATGAAAATTCATGTCTGTATATTAAATGTCTGATAGCTTTTAAAATTTAAAGAATAAAATAAAAGGATTTGAAGTATCACTGTGTTTAACTCTTATTTAAAGTTGTTTATAAAATTTAAAAAATAAAATGCAAAGAATTGAAATTACGACGGGTAAATATATATGATCCATATTTAACTCTTAATTTAAAGTTGTCATACTCATCATAGATAGACTATTTTGCCTCAAATTTTCTTTTAAAAGTAAATTACTTTGCTGCGTCTGGGGTCCAACCCATCAAATGATGTTGAGAGTTCTCCTCTTTTTTTTTTTTTTGTATTTTTCTTGGTCCCTAATTTTCATTTCCTAAAAGAAAAGAAAAGAAAAGAAAAGAAAAATGGCATATCCTAAAAGATATGAAAGGAAAAGGTGAAACTACTTTTTTATATTTCTGTTGAAAATAAAATACCATGTGCAGAGTAAAAAGGACACAAATTGCGTTATTTTTCCGCATGTATAAGCGGAAATAGTATTGTTTTTATAAAGAACCCTACTCTATAAATGGATTTTGTAGATATCAATCTATGCTTTAGTTTGCTGAATTATAATTGAATTTTTTAAAAACTTAAATTGGAGTTTGACAAATTGTTAATAAAGCTATAAAATAAGATTCTTGCCTAATGAGCCCCCACTCTCTTAAAAGTCTCTGGTGACATACATTCATCTAATTGCAACTTTTATACGAGTGTTTACCACATTGATCTTCACAATTTCCAAAAATCATTTCTTTTTATGCACTGAGGCCTGGAATTGTAGTGAAAATGTACACACTCATCAAGTCACATGATGGGGCATTTCTTTTTCTTCTTTTACTACAACATATTAGCCAGGAAATTCACTGAACAAGATTGGTCACAAGCTGTCTTAAGAATGTTGTTATTTCCATTATGTATCAGATAGCTTATAGTCCATGTTGAATGTTTGTTCTTCGTGGTCTGGTTCCAGGAAATGAAAAATATACAGATAAATTATTTGCATCTAAAGATTCAACTGTTACCGAAATCACAGTCTCAGAGACTGAAAACCTACCAGCAGTTTCCGCAAAGCCACCTGAGAAACAGATTGAATATGCCACTCCTTCACAAAATGGAAATACTAGCCTCATCAAAGAGATTACACCAGAAGTGAAAGAAGTATATCTGGAGGAGGTGATTAAGAAGCCTGATACACGAGAATTCTACTGTCCTCATTGTAATACTTGCATACAAAAAGTTATGCTTCGTGGTGATGGTGATACCGAAGACGGACATGCTTCTGCTCAATGTCTGGAGCTGATCAGATGCACATCTTGCTTTAGTTTTCTCATCCCTGCAGGTACTGCATACTACCTCTTTGTTTTCTTCTTCTGCATGAAGTCTGTGCTTTGTTTATGCCCGTAGATTGATAGGATTTCAGCCTACCAATTTGTGAGCATGGTGGAAGTTTTCTTATTGTATTGATCCTGGTCATATAGAAACTAAACCAAGACAAGTAACTTTAGGTCCTCATTTCCCTTTTGAGTTCTGAATTCATGTTTATTGGCCTCCAGTGAGCACTAACTTCTGCACTTAATATATCATATCTATCTTGTTAGTGAGATTGTTATCGGGTGAGCATGGGCTATAGATTAGATTCGTGCGTAAGATACTGGTGCATAATAAATCGTTGTGCTGTGTTAGAGTGGTTAATTTCTTAAACTGGAATGCTACTGCCCAGATTTTTGTTGTGCTCTATTATTCTTCAGTTCTTACTGCTATACACCTCCTGCAATTTACTGTTCCTTTTTATACAACTAGCAGGGAGTTGGCCCTTCTCCAAACCTATTGCAAAAGACTATAAAGGTAACATACTTCACCCACTAAGCAAAAACTACAATGGAATTTATTTAAAAGTTTATGTAACCAGGAAACTTCATAAACACAACTCTGTTGGAATGAAATTATAATATGGGTACCACCACCTCTGCATTACAAATGCAATTTAGTTTTTGCAATTGATTAGGAGTTCTAGAATCAATTTTGATTCAAATTCTGTTATAATGACAAATTAGTACGAGGCCAGAACAAAAATTTTAATAGTGACAATTAATTAATTAATTAAAGGCTGATACTATGACCACCCTTATCCCGATATGATTGATCATTTGATGAGAAGTAAAAAGAGGCTGATATGTTGAATCCATACTCTTCTTGGTCTATCCCTAGGTTTGATTGGTGTTGCAGGTACCACCAAGAAAGAACAACCACATGAATCGTCAACAACAAAGAAACCTCCATCAAGCGTGACACAGCTTGATCAAAATGTGGCTCCACCAAACCCTGAAAATGATTCTGCTTCAGTCCCATCGCCTGCTGTTTCAGATGGAGCTTCTATGATTGGGCCCCAGAAGCCTGGCATGGATGCTGAAGCTGATAAAAAACCGGTCTCTACACAACCACTTGAGGCAGTTGTAATTGTTGGAGGAAAACCTTCCACTGATGCAAAGGAAGAGGACAAACCAGGTTTTTTTTTTTTTTTTAATGTATATCTCTTGCAATAGCTGATATGGCCACTTCTGTACCCTTCAAGTCGTTACTCACTTCCATAGGCATGCTAGTGCAACATTTTGTTTTAACCAACTGTTAGCGTGGTCTTGGATATTTATCAAAGAAAGGTATGTTAATACAAAGACTTCTTTGAAAATTGAATAAAGAGTCCTCAGGGAAAGTGGGTGTGATTAGAGTCAAGAAGGGGGTCCAGTTTTCATGGTTATTATCCTCCAGAGTGCGTTCCAGCAGTTTACTTGATTCAGAATCTTTCCTGCAATATAGAAGATAATCCAACTTAGCATTTGTTGAACCAGGGACATTTGGAAAAGAAACACCTCAGACCAAACCGGTCCTTAATGATTTAACCCAAACAACGAGAAGCACTGAATCCAGAAGTGATTACAAGGTGGAGATTTTAAAGAGCATCGTTTATGGCGGTTTAATTGAATCCATTACAAGTTTAAGTATTGTCACGTCTGCTGCTAGTGCTGGTGCTACCCGTTGTAAGTTTAGAACTAAATCTTTTTAATCTTTATGCAGCATTTCATAAATCGGCTGCCACTTGCAATTTTTTCCAGATTCTGAACTACATAGAAAACCAATTCTAAAGTACATAGAAAACCAATCACTCCACTTTTTACTGTGAATCAAGTGAGGTTATGATCAATTTCTCTGGTGCCCTGTTTCGGCCACATTCCTTTGTTCAATAAAATCAACTGTTAAATTGTTAGTCAGTGAGAAGAGTAACTGACAGGATGTAAGCAAATGTTCAAAGGCCAATCATACGTATCATTCTACTTTTATGTGCAATAAGCCATGATAAATTTCCAAGTCAGTCTAGCTTTGACATTTTTTTCTAAATAAACTTTGAAACAGATATCCACAATCCAGAGATCTAGAAATTAGATTACCAAAAATTATGCAAGGTCTTTTGCTGCATTTTAGCTTATATGCGACCTGAAAAATCTTGCTACTGAACTGCATATTACACACTAAGCAAGTAGCTGATTACTGGGATTATCAAGCCTTGGTCAATTTTCACATTGTTTCACAATTCAATTGATAACCTCTTTCTGATTGCAGTGAAGATTGTAGCTTTGGCAATTGCCAACCTGGTTGGCGGACTTTTTGTCATGGGTCAGAATGTGAGCTTCCTTCCTATGCATTAGTTTCTAGTTTGGATGCATTCACTTCACTATATTTCAATAATGTAGGTACAAGATGAATAAATTGCTCCCTGGTCATTGAATAACCACATGTTTGGTTGAACCTCATCCTGATAAATGTGTACTACCATTAATGTATCAGAAAATAGGAATGTTCCAATTAGCTAAATGATCTTTGAAAAACATCTGATATTGTTAAATATTGAATTTATGCAAAATTGCAGCTCTGGGAATTGAGAAGTGATGAACCTGCAGAAGCCTCTGGTACAAGAACTCTACAAGTCGAACGCTATCATGCATTGTTGGGGCAGAGAGAAAATTTCGCAATTCATGCTCTGGTTACTGTGTTATCATACCTTATATTTGGCTTGATACCTCCTGTAGTATATGGTTTCTCGTTTCAGGAGAGCAATAACACGGATTTCAAGCTCTTGGCAGTTGCAGCAGCTTCTCTCATATGCATTACAGTACTTGCCATATTAAAGGCTCACATCCAGAAACCAGAGTACTCTGTTTACTTCACAACTGTTCTGCAGTATCTGCTCATTGGAGCCATGGCTTCAGGTATTTCATATGTAGCAGGAGACCTGATCAAGAAGCTAATGGAAAAGTTTGGTTGGCTCAAGTCTGGAGTAGCTATCGATATGCCCCTTCCCGAAATGGACTCAGGGACGTTGGCATGGGCATCATATTGATAAAGTCCTTTCTTTTTCTTCAAGGGTGGGTAAGTTTGAGCATAGGTAGATGCTATGTCAAAAACAAGACTACTTTTATGAAATAACTCATGGCTAGTTACAGCGCAGAGAAAACATATACCTCCCCTAGAAACTGCGAGTAACAAATCAGTGCTTAACTTCCTGTTTGAATAAGATATCATCTGCAGAGCTTATGATGACTGAAAAGTATGGATCCATGCAAATCAATGCATATTTCTCCGAAACAAATATAGTCTGACTTGTGTGGAAGCTCGAGATGTTTCCTATTTCTCCGAAACATTGCAGTTTCATGTCTCCAGACTACTTCAAAAGTAATAATTTTTAGATATAAACATTCATGAAACTGATTAAATTTGGAAGAATAAACTAATGATATGAAATGCAGTTAATATTAACAGCCATGTAATGTCTGAATTTAGGAATACCCTTTGTTTCATGGGATAATAAACGTGGGAGGAAATGCATGACATTTACAGTCCATCCTGCGATATGTTCTGTCCGGAATTTCTTAAAACCCAGGCACATCACTGGTACATTAACAAAAAAATACTTCGTGCATACTTGTGCAGTAGATCGGCTGAGCAAAACTACAACCAGGCTACTATTTTCTTTATTGCCCTGGATTGGCCTGCACATGTTAATAACAAATGGTTACAGGATCATGGAAGGGCTGTGAATTCAAGCATAGAAAGAATCTAATGCTGATCTGTTTCAGTTTGACAACCAAAAATCATCAAAACATCCATCTTGCAGATGCCTGAACTGTACTTGGCTTTGGTCTTGTTGCCTGCTCTAAGTTGTTCCGCTTCTTCATTATCGAAGACACTGTTGGGCTGAAGTAATCATTTTTTTGGTTCTTTTGGCTGAAGTAATCGTTACTCCTTTGTGAAGATGCACCTTGAGAATGCACTTTCCTTCCATTAATGAAGCTCCTCTGCTGTACTAGCATTGCCCTGCGAGCAACTGGGTTTCTTTGTGCAGTTGCCCATCTATTGTAACTCACACAACTCTGGCTCCTCCCAACTTGCTGGAATTTTCCCTCCCTAGGGCTTGTGTAGTTTCGGCTCTCTGCAGTTTCTGCAGAATAAATAGTCTTTTCTCAGTGCTATATCCATCATGCACCTCTGAAATTCCAACAGGAGAGGAACTAGACTGAACCTCACACTGTGCCCCATTTACCGAGCCTGTTGAGTCAATATCTGCATCCACTTCAAGTATGCTAATTTCCTCGTCCTTGATTTGATCATCGCTCATCATTTTGCCAGGCTGTGATTGAACTGCAATCGGGCTGACTTTGGGAGGGAAGTTGATATCCAAGAGCTGGACGTGCACACTCTCTTTTTTCCGAATAGGAACTGCACTAAGTTTAGGTGATTTGTACATCTCTGGAGTTGGAATTCCCTGCATATGAGTAGCATGAGGTTCAGTGATTTCAGTTTCTTCTTTGATATTGCTTGATGCACCAGAGCAATGTGGTATTGCTTGTTCCCCAATTTCTGATATGGTATTGGATGATGATGCTATTTCCTTGTTATCCACTTCTGTTGACTTAAAAACCTGCCGGACTGTGAAGGAACCAGAAGAATGCGCACTCTTTTGTCCCATGGACATCAACCTAATAATTGGTAATTTAGGTTTAGTAATTTCGCCAAGGCTGCCTTCCCAATGCTGGTTTAACCAGTCACATATGACAGGCATGGGGATACCAAATTGCAAAGGAGTATCCTTCTTCCATGATAATGTGAATGAAGACGAAGTTGAAGAAGATTTGGTATTTGGTGATGTTGCTATCTTCATAGGATCACAAATCATGAATGCAAGGTTACCTTGTGCATCAAATCCAGCAGATCCAGGGTTCCACATTATTCCATCAGTTGACAGTTTTATGAGATTGTCTGTGGCAATTACCACCTTTCCTTCGCTGACAGTCAGTTCTTCCTTTTCCATGTAGCCCAAAAAGTAAACCACATTGCCAAGGTCCAAATTTGGTTTGGAACAGGTCTTTAAATAATGGGGTTGCTGCCCCTGGTTACTTGGTTCTCCATCCATGACATGTAAACCAACAACTGTAAGGTCTAAAACAGAGCTGGTAATGAAGAACCTGCAATCAATGGCAAATAATCACTGATTAAGTTTCTAGCTTTTGGACCATACAGCTGTTTAGAAGTCACAGCCTCTCTCCATTCCTTCATCCTACTGGCACCATAGTGCCAGAACATTTCAAGTACAACCTCCATGAATAAGTTCATTGCTTGAAACTTCATATAACCAAGGTTTCATTTCATATTCAAAAGACTCACACCTAGATTTGATTCAATGAGTCACAACTTCTAGAACAGCATTGCCTAAGACCTAGTTAAATAAAAGCAGTTCTCCACCGTATAGTTAGCATATCCTGAAAATATAGTCTGAAAATATAGTGGAAGACATACTTGCATAATTAAGAGGTGAACGGCTAACTTTCATTAAGACCATTTTCTATGAAGGCCTTATGATTCTATAATTTTCCAATAGATACCTCTTCTCTTACCTGTTATCTCTCCAACGTCTCATCTGTATAAATCCAGTGAATCTTCGTCTTTCTAATCCTACACCCTAATTCTGCAAAACCGAAGCTTATCATACCCTCAGCACCAAGAAACAGAAATCAGCATATACCAGGTTAGAAACGACAAACTTCTTGTGAACAAGATATTCCTCAAATCCAATATCCCTTATTTCTAAGCAGTATCCACTCCCCAAAAGTTGGGAGCAGAGACCCTGCAAGTCCTAGACTTTGTAACATTTTAAGCACCCAACAAGGAGTACCTTCAAGCACATGAAGGCATCATTTGTTGCGGGAACAGGCCCAGACGTGTTACTTCACAATTGCCTTAAAAAGAAAATTGTATGAAGCAACGATGTAATCACTTATTTTTTGAAACATAACTTCATGGAATGCATGAAGAAACTGTACATTTTAAAACGTAAGAAGTGACCATACACTTGGATGAATCAAAAGGAGAATTAGGAAATTGCGCTTCCCTAGGCGCACAGAATCATCTTTGCAATCCTGAGAACAATAAGCATAGAACAGTGAAGGGCACCATCATTTAGAGCACATGGCTACAGTATAAAACATTCCTGTTTGGTTCGGTTTCAATTTTCGGATTTGGTTCTCGAATTTTCTAAACACAAAAATCAATAAAAAATATCACAGAAATCGAAAAAAAAACACTATAATACAACACAGAAATTAAGACAAATAATAAAAAATCTATAAAAATACACAAAAACCAATATAAAAATATAACATCCGCAATCAAAAACCACAACTAAAAACTTTATCAAACGGACCTGCTGAATTCCTACTTAATTCAAATCAGATCCAAAACCTAAGCGAGGCAAAAGTAGGAATCACTCCTGTACAAAATTGCAATATCCCAGTCGTAGAGAACACTGCTATCATATCATAACTTCCTTTGTTTGAAAAACATTTCTTTGATCCATTTGCCGCCTTTAGACATTTGAAAACCAACAATTTGAGTACCGTCTTAACATTGGAAAACCATCTACCAAAAAGTACTTAACTATCCGTAAATGCTTGTACTACGTCCTCCTACCAAACCCAAATCCAGAACAATATGTCGTACAAAAATAGAATAGATAAATTTGAGGAAGATAAAGCGAAAACAAAAACCTGTTAGGAATAAGACTAGCAGCAGCACCGTTTTGGAGGTGGATCTCAGAGCTCTCAGCAGAAGCCACAGACGGAACGTTGAAATGAGTGGTGAGAAGAAGATTCCGATGGATCAGTAAGCCGGTGCCCGAGACCCCATTGCTGGAGATTCTTGCCAAGGCCGCACCTTTACTGGAGAAAATGGTGACCTTCATTTTCTCAGATTTGCTCACTCCTTTGCAGAAACACCACGACTCTCTCAAAACACCCATGTCCCTAAAAAAAATCCTTAAATGGTCGTTTTGGGACCACAAACTAAATGGGTGTTTGTCAATTCAATGCGTTGTTGAAGAGCTTGAATGTTTCGGTTGGATCTACTGAATTCCAGTTTCTGAGGAAATGGGTGTAAAGATCGGTAACATCTAAACTAGTCTGCTCCATTACAACGTCTGCAATGTCCTTAATGCTGTATACCAGAAAGTAAAAGCAAGTGAATGGACACAGACGAGATGGGCGTGAGCCAGAGTAAAGGTTGTGCCTTTGAGTGCGCTTGTGCGTGAGAACCAGAGATTTGAGTGCCAGTGAAGTAAACAGTCTTACAGCAACCTAAAAATAGTTACGGAGTTTTATGAGATTTTTCTGAAAAAAAGAAAATTTTTAATGATTTTGATTGGCTCGCTCAACCGAAAAAAAAATTAATAAACGGAATTAGTAAAGTCAAAATCAATTTAATCAACTTATCAACACAACAATCTATCCTTTTAGAAAATATATAAAAATCTAAGGGAAAAAATAAGAGTCTTAATAAAAAATAAAAAATTAATTTATAAAATAAAAAAGTATTACACTTTTTTTTGTCTATTTAAGTAGTCATTTACCGTGAAAGATTTTATAAATATAAAGAGTTTCAATTGAAATAATTTTAGATATGAATTATTTGTTTAAACATAATAAAAAATTAAAAATAGAACAATGTAATTGAATATCTAAAAATTTATGGCCTTAACTAAGTTTTAAAAGTAAAAATATAATCCTTATAATAAATCTTAAGATTTGGAAATAAAGAAAGCACCTAAAGTGGTGTCATAGAATTTAAAATGAAATTACTGCACATAGGGTTGGTTCTTAGAACTTAAATTTAAAATGTTTATAATAAATATTAGAGTTTGAGAAATAAAATGAAATAAAGGACTAAAAAACGGTCATAAATCATATGACGTAGTATCTAAGACTTCAAATGAATTTTGAATTTGATTTAAATTGATTAAAGTATAGGAAATAAGACTTGTTACATTTGAATTTTGAGGTTATTAAGATTTCAATTAAGTGTGATATCACTAGTGTTATTTAGCTAACTTAAAATTCAATTCAACATTTAAAAACTAAGCACATTAAAATTAGATATTATTTTATAAGAGATCATGTGCAAAATAATAGTATAGACTTGGAGTTTCTTAATATAAAATACCAATTGACCAATATTTTTACTAAACTAATGAATAAGGATAAATTTTTCAAGATTATGAGAGAATTATGCATGATTGGTGGTACATCCATTTAAAATTTATGTTTTTAAGTGTGCCTTTTCTACTTTAACTTATATTTTCATGCATATTTTTTAAACTTAGATATGATCTCCTCCGTAATTTTTTAAGTTTTTTTTATGATGTCAAAAAAGTAGAGAAATTTGCGTAATATTAGTTGTTTTATGTGAGGGAGCCAAATTTCAATCTTACTTATGCTTATGTTTTGCATTTTTAATGCATCATATATGAAAACTGTGATTTTGATGCATAACATGCCTATTATAGATTAATATGTGTTTGCAAAGCTAAATATTGTAGGATAATATGTGTTCTCAATGCTAAATATGAATAATGTGTGATTTTGGTGCAAATTATACACAATATGTGATTTTGGAGCTTAAACATGCATAATGTATATTTGATTCAATATATGCATCTATGTTCCCTTTATATTTTATTACTTCTAAACGTGTTAATGCATATATTTAGGCGGAAC
>JAOXYD010000004.1:10407598-10433942 GCA_028565735.1 Pinacopodium congolense | reverse complement strand
ACTGAAGGAGGGTTTTTATTTAATTTTTTTATATATGTTTTTATCCCATATAAATTCTTGTATTAGGATGTTTCACATCATTTTTTAATGTAAAAGATACACTTTACCTCTTAATATTACGAAAAAGTTTAATATATTCCTTAACGCTTTACAAAGTACTACTTTATCTTCTAAAGTTCAAAACATAGTTTAACTTAATCTTTCATGTTTACAAAATGATACAAATCACCATTTGAACACTATTTTATTAATATTTTATCAATCAATGCAAATGTGACATGCTAACGTGGCAAGTGAGTCTCACCTTTAATGTTGATATATCATGTATCATCAACAAAATATAGGCCCCACATGCTATGTAAGCACGCAACGTCAATGTTGATTAACAAAATTCAATAGATTAATGTTCATGGAATAATTTGCACCCTTTTGTAAATGCGAAGAGGGCAAATTAAATCATTTTAAAATGTTAGAAGGCAAGTGATACCCTGTAAAATATTTAAAGGCAAATTGAACATTTTTTAAAATATTAGGGGGATAAAGTGTACCTACATATCGATAAAAATATTAGAATTAAAATAATACTTTTTGTTTTTTTTAAATTGATCAAGAAGTTAATACTAATTGCTTTAATTATTTCTCTTTTGAAACGTATAAGCAATTTAAATGTATAATTTTGCTAATTTAGTATATAAATTTATTGATTTTATTTTTATTAATTAATGTTAGAGTTTAACTAACAATTTTTGCCTTTAAAAAATTAATTACAAAGTTAATATCAATTACTTGTAATCGTTCCCTTATAAAATATATAAGGAATTTGAACCTATAATTTTACTAATTTTTCAAAGAAATTTCATTGATTTTATTTTTTTTACCAATTAATGTGAAAGACAATGTCCCTTTTCATATTTCTAAAAAAATATTAAATATACAATTTATCCCCTAACAATTTAGAAAAAGTTTAATTGGCCCTTAACGTTTTATAGGACATCATTTTATCTCATAACATTTGAAAAATAATTTAATTTATCTCCTCACGTTTACAACATGATACAAATTGCTTCCTGAATACTATTTTATTAACTTTTTTTCGGTTAATTCTGACATGACATGTGATACTTATATTTTTGTGATGATGTATGCTATACCAACATTAAAAGTTAGATCCATATGCCATGTTAGTGTTAACCAACAAAAAAATAACAAAATAGAATTCAAGAGTAATTTGTACTATTTTATAAATTTAAAAAGTCAAATTAAACCATGTTTCAAACATTAGGCAACAAAGTAATATCCTATAAAACATTAAAAGGTATATTAAATATTTTCTAAATATTTAGGGGCAAACTATTCATTTTGCATAATTTTTATTCTACTACCATTCTTCATGTTGCAGTTTTAATCCTTTAAATTTGTTAAATTTTTATTTCTGAATTTTGTGTTAAAAAAAGATAAAAATACTTACCCGAAAAAAGAATGAGAGTAAAAGGAAAAAATATTTTGAAACTAGGAAAAAACATGGCTTCTCCTCCAAGTTCCAACACACCATCTCCTGTTCCTGCAGCTAGTCTCTAACACTGCCATCGGTAGCTCTCCTTCTGTTCATCCAACCATCAAGTTCTCTACCCGCTTCTTATTTAAATTTGCCTAGTTCCATACAAGAGAGAAACAATCCGGCGTCTCCTCCTATGTTCTAGCAGCTGTCCTGTCATCACCAATCGCAAGCGCAATTTTTGTTCCCCACCCCTTGTTGCCCAGAAATTTCCGCCCTCTTCTGCACAAGTCCTCCACAAAGTCGCTTCTCCAAACAACGTCAATCTATACCTCCAGTAACTCTTAGGGACGATTCCTTTCTAATTGCCTCCAAATTTTATTGCCAATTTCAAATCACATCACAAACAATTTTTTGCATTAATTTTTATGTCCTTTGAATTTTGTTCAGCTTAATTGAAGTTTTTTCTCTAGGTTTTCAAGAAGTAAATTTCTTTTACTTTGAAAACTTGACTAATATAAGTGAAATTTGGGTAAATTCTTGCTTGTTAGAATTATATGTTTTTTATTTGATAAAGCATAAAGCTAATTTTGAAATATTAAAATTAAAAATTATTTTTTAATTTTTCTCAATTTTTTATTTGATTAATGTAAATCATGACATATAATTACATTAAGTTTGTGAGCTTGTGCTTGTTGCATCAGTATATAGATTGTAAATTTCATTATTTAATAGAATTTTAAGTATGTCAAAACTCCAACTACATTTTGTACTACATCTTCTCGTAATGATCCAATGGGTAATTTGATAATTTTTGTTGAAAAATAATTCAAAATTGATATTATTTGTGATCAAATCTTTAGTTAGCTATTTGTTAGTTTTTAGGTTTTCCAAATATTTTGTTTTGATTTAAATTATTTATTATCATATTTTTAAATTATTTTATTTAAATTTATTAGTGTTTTAAGATCTATTTAAAGGTGTGTCAATTTATTTTATTAATGAAGAAATTTACATTTTAATTTTCTTCCGTAGTTTTCCTTTCTTTTATCCTATTTATATGAGTTATATACTACCACAAATATTATGAATTCTATACCTCTTCAAATTTTTAATATGATATTAGAGTTCTTATGGATCTTAAAATACCTGTGACTAGGTTTTATATGTCAAGATAAAAGATTACGAGCAAAGAACTATATAAAAAAGGAGGAAGATAGCAGACGATTGAAGAAAATCATTACAAGAAGATTGGTTATGAAGATAAAGATTCTATCAAGCAAATAGAGTATATATGATTAAAGAAGAAATTTGTTATTGAAGGTTGATAAGAAAATGTATCAACAAGACGATGAGAAATGCATCAATAAGATGATGAGAAAGTACTTCATAAAGCCGAAGATGTAGAGAAAAGTACTCCATGAACTTTGATTTTTTTTTTTTTTTGGCAATTTTGAAAGAAGGGAGAGTGTTAAGAATAATTTAAAATTGTAATTATCTTTGACCAAATATTTATTTAGATAGTGGTTAATAATTTTTAGATTTTCTAAATATTATGTGTGAATTTATATTGATTAGTATCATATATTTGTTATTTAGTTTTTCTAGATTTATTAGTATTTTAAAGCTTATTTAAAGCATGTAAATTCACTTTATCAGGGAGAAAATTATCTCTTCTTGTAGTTTCTTTAGGGGATGTTTAGTTGGGCTGTGGGTTGTGATTTTGTATTGTGATTGTTGTATTTTTGTATTGGTAATTGTGTTTTCTTTATTGATTTTTGTGCTGTATTAGTGTTTTTTTATCGATTTTTATGTTTAGAAAAATAGAAAACCAAAACAAAAAACAAAAGCTAAACTAAACATGGCTTTAAGTTTTTGCTCTTCTCTTCTTTTATCATATTACTAAATATATGAGTTTTATACTACCTCACATAACCTCAAATTCCCAACAATTTTAACCTAAGGTTATATGCATTATTCCACGACTTCAATGAAACTTTGATGGATATCATTGATTTTAGTAACCCTAATAAAATTCAAATCTCATCATGTTCAGGGTTTATAAATAATCTAAATTCTATATACTCATAGTTGAATCAATAATGTTCTACTTCATAATGTTAATTTTTAGTCAAACATTTATTTATTAAATGAAAATATAGAGTTGATTTTGATGTATTTTGGTTAAAGTAAAATTAGAGAACTTAATAATGAGTTGTTGATACATACTTAATAAGTGTACAAAACATGGTTGATTTATTTAGCATGACCCATTACTCTTCTTTAGACTTAAAGGATTTAAGCCTATACAAGGTGTTTAATTATCAAAAAATACTAAATTCAATTAAGATAAATTCATCTATTTGAGGAGTTAAAAGTCTTAATTGAAGACCAACTAAAGTTTTTAGCAAAAGTTAAATCCAAATTTTAATAGGATAGGCAAAAGGAATCATATTAACCCTAACATTTTTATTTATGTTTAGGTCAAATCCTAACATTTCAACATGTTATAAAAAGAATTATAATATTTCAAAAGCATTCAAAAAGAACTCTTAACATTTTTAAAACTTTCAAAAACAAAGAACTTTAATATTTTAAAAACTTTCAAAACAACTCTGATTTAAAATTAAGTTTAAGGTTATTTTTAATGCTTTTAAAACATTAGGGTTCTTTTTAAACACTTTTAAAATGTTAGAGTTTGACTTGAACATTCTAAAATATTAGGGTCTAACCTGAATATTGATGAAAATGTTAAGGTTTGAATAATACTTTTTTTCTTAATAGGATATTTGGAGTTCAAATGTACTTCTTAAATGATTATCGATAAAAGCGAGACAACCTAAAGATAAGTTCTCATAACTATATTCTTTAATTCAATAAGATATTTCTTTGCATATCTAACACCCTTTAGCTCTCATTAATGTGAGCATCAAAGTGTCTTTACTAGGAACATCCTGTATTGAGTAGTTACTTTTGCAAGCATGCAAACTTTAGAGTAGCTTGAAATTCTTACTATAAATTTAGTTTATATCATTTGGTATCATATATGGGAATATTTTGAAATCTTATAATATTTCTACTTGAAAATATCTGAAATCTACTTAGTTATCACCATCTTAAGTAAGAATAATTGACCCATATAAGTGATTCGTTTGTAAACCTTACTACAACAATCAACACCACTAAAATTAGGCCCACAAACAACCTCAAGACTAGGCCACTAAATTATTATATTAAAATAGCAAGTCATACAATTATCATAAAAAAGACAATAAATTCATAAAAGAAAACAGAATCACACTTCACACTATTATTAGAGGAAACCCCATTTATACCTTTACAATTAGTACTATTAGAATATGAGATATAAGTGGCAAGTTTGATGGTAAATAGCCTGCTAATATCTAATGTCCTAGCAAATCCATTACTGCTAAAGTTCAAGATTTCAACCTCAGACACTTATAATGATGTAGATGATCTTATCCATCATTTGGATTGATATAAGGAACTGTATATTTATATGGTACATCTTATGTCATCAAATGCAAAGTCTTCAATTATATTTTAATCAACAAACCATGATCATGGTTTTAAAACTTTCTTCCAACCTTAATAGCCATTTTTAAATAGTTAGCTACCATATTCATATTAACCTTCATCATAATATGCACACACCTAAAGACTCTGCTTGCTTAATATCAATAACGAAAAAATGTTAGAAGAGTATTTAAGGGATGATTACTTATAAAAGTTCAATTTTAAGGTAACCTAAATCCCTTAGCTCAATGTAGCAATATAAGCAGTAATCTTTGCTAACAGACTCAGTTTATATCAACTTTTATAGAACTTGATGCAATAAAAAAGAAGTTTAAAATTTTAAGAATGCACAAAAAGGGTATCGAAATACATGGACTTCAAGGATGTTGAATGTAATGTGAGAAACCTTCTCGAAGAAATAGGAAAAGGCGTAAGTATTTGATTAATAAAATTGAGAAGAAAAGTAATAAAGGGTGGAAATAAAGGGTGGATCAAAGAAGATCTCCTTAGGTGTTAGAGGTCAAATTGATTGTGTTTTAAATTGATTTTTGTTGTATTTTAAACCCTAATTTTATCTCTAAATATTTAATTGTTGATTAGAAATATTTAATTTGCAGTTGGACTTGATTGATTGAAGATTAGAGTCAAAAGAACATAAAAGAAGAACTTTCTAAACCCTTAATTTAGGTTTGAAAAGACAAACGTTGAGGTCCTAAGAAAATCGCGTTAAGGGTGTAGCATCTAAACAACAACATCAGTTTACCGCACCTTATTGACACTGTAATACTTCGAAGC
The DNA here is from genome assembly GCA_028565735.1 of Pinacopodium congolense. Taxonomy (NCBI): domain Eukaryota; kingdom Viridiplantae; phylum Streptophyta; class Magnoliopsida; order Malpighiales; family Erythroxylaceae; genus Pinacopodium; species Pinacopodium congolense. Next base: position 10,428,115 of record JAOXYD010000004.1, on the reverse strand, counting down.
TAGGCCACCGTTATAGGTGCAGACAAGCAAATTCCACTAAATATTTACAATTCCAATTGAAGCATAGTTTGAAATTAAAGCTCTATCTTGTAAGGACAAAAAAGGCTATCCTTAAGCTTCTATAAGTAAAAAATAACAAGAAGACATGCCATAATAGATCAAACACAAATATGAAAAATTCTCTCAAGTTTTCTTAATTCTTTCTTAGTGTTCTTAGTTTCAAAACACTTGTAATTTTGATTCTAAGTTATTTTCTAAGTTACCAAATGTTGGAGCTGCTGCTCAGACATGTATCTAAGGTTGAATATCATCTTCATGGGTTTTCTAACTCAGACTACTTCATATTATGCTCTGTTTTTAAGATTAATCAAAGTATAATGCTTTAACGTACATATCTTCATTATCTTTTATTTCTTGAGGTATGATTGACGAATTTGAGTTCTGTTGGAGCTGAGATCACATTTAAGAACCTATAAACCATTCAGGAGCTTCTCTTAGGTGTTTTCTGAACTTAATAATTACTAAATACCTCTTTATTTGTGAATTAATCAAAGTATGTTGCATATGATACTTGTTTTGTTTACTTTGGTTAATATGTGTAGCTAATTCAATTTCCAGCTAAGGATTAGCTTGTAAATGAGTTAATTGAGCTTTTTTACATGTTTAAGGGACTAATTTTTATTTATTGATGAACTAAAATATCTATTTTTAAGCTATCCACTTAAGAAAAGATTGATAGATAATCTAGGATCTGAGAAACTCACCTAGGTTATTGGATGAATTAATAAACAATATAATATAATCTTGACATAACTAAACCTTGATTAATGGTGAGAGTTTTAATTTTGAGATTAAACATCTAGGATTTAACTTCTTAATCTTCAAGCCTATTAACTTAATTTGAGGAATTAACAAATTTTAAATTATGATTAATAGAGAAAAGACATAATCTTAACCATAAGTTGGTCTTGAAATTGTGAACATGCTATAAATCAGTCATCATAATTGGTAAATGCTTAATTAAATAATTGAAAATCTAATATTTAGCTAATTTATCTTATTTGGTAATTTTTTAAAGCAATTAGACGTCATTTGCATTGTTTGAAATCGAGTTAGGTTAAATTAGTATTTTTTGGATTTTTAAATAATCAATTTAATCTTCCTAGATAATTATAAGCTAATTGACTTAATAATTAAATATTTTTCTCTTGGGATTGGCACTCAGAGTCTTAAAAATACTTCAGTATATTACTTGTTACGATAAGTACACTTTCCTATACGTTGGTTAAAATCAAAGTTGAAATTACATTAAAATTAAGTCACCTAAACCAACTAACACTAGGTTCAATATATGGTTGTTGACTATATCCCTAGCAATAATCTATCTGAAAAACTCGAAAAAAAGGGTCATTAACCCATTAAGAGATACAAGAAGTTATAATGCTAGTTCTATTAGGATATCAGACATGACATTGAGGACTAAAAACATTTTATAAAATGAATTAATGACTTGGTAAAATAAGGAAGGCTATGTTGTTTGGTAAGGATAATGATATGGATGACCAAGTCAGGGAGGAACAAAGAAGGATCTGTCTATGGAGGTTCAGAACCAAAGAATCTAATAAGGAACCATACCCTACTCTATGGGTGATCTATATGTGCATTGAAGGTGATCATAAGAATTTGAAATCCCAATTAAAGAAAGTTCCATAAGGGAAGAGTAGCAATAAAAGACTTGATCATAACATACATGATGATAAAAGGACGAAGATCTTTGAGATCACCTTTTAAGAAACTAACATTATGTCATTGATTCTCCTTTAAAAAGACTCTACTATTGTAATTGTGTCGATAACTAGATCTTTGGTCATCAAAATATTGCTAGAAATATGAAGCACTACAAGGATTTTGTTCTATGATTTCTTAAATAGATTAAGCATCTCAGTATATAGTCTAAAACGTATTACCTCGTCCTTAATTGGTTTTAGAGGTGAACAAATATACATGGAAGGAAACTAAAAAAATATACATGGAAGGAAACTATGTTTCCTTATACAATTAGGTACGTGGTTAAAAATTCTGAAAAAATTTTATACAATAATAAGCCCCTTTATATGCAATGCCATAATCGACCGATTATTATTATGTGGGACAAAAGTAATTTTATCACCCTACTAATTGATAGTGAAAGCCCTAAACCTAAACAAAGAAGGTAAGATACATAAAGACCAAAATATGGTAATGATTTTTATTCCATAACTATAAAGAATGTCATATACATAATGAATATTGAAGAATTAGATGTCAAGAATCTGACAAAAGAGATTAGGGGTAAGCTAAAAAAAAGAAATGAAGAAGGTTATGATAGGAATATTTGAAAATTCTAAGACTTCTAAGAATGGGGTAAGAATGGAAGAAATTATCAAAGAAGACTTAAGTAACTCTTTCTACAACACTTAGACATTGTGTTCGGAGTATAACTAACAAGTCAATGGTGAGTAAGGAACTGATTTCTTATAAGTTAAACATGGAATCCCATCTTTTGGATAATGAATAAAAGATGAATTTCATAAAATAAATACAACATGTTATAGAAGAAAAAATGACCAAACTTATGGATGCATTCTTCATCAAAGAAGTTGACTACCATAAATGGCCCTCTTGGTCATACTCAAGAAAGCAAATAGACAGTGGAGGATGTCTGTGAAGCTTACAAACTTGAATAAGGTATGCCTAAAAGATAAGTGTCCTTTTTAAAATATAAATAAACTAATGGATGACATTTCATGTCATTAAACCTTAGTTTCTCGGATGTGTACTCATGGTACAATTAGATCAATATGAACGGGGTAAACAAAGAAAAGACATATTTTATTACACATAAAGGCACTATTATTACAAAATCATAACTTTCAATTTAAAGAATATAGTGATAACCTATCAAAGAATATTAAACTCGATATTCTAAAAAAAAGGAAAAATAAAAGTAAATGAAATGGCATGGTTATGAAAAAAAAGATCAAATTAAACCCTATTAGCCACTTAAAAGAATGCTTTACAATTTTACTAAAACACAGTATGGAACTAAGGAAGTATTACTATTAGATATAAGTTCTAAAAACTTATCAATATAACAAAAATAAATTTTAATAAAACACCTTTCATTTAATTCAAATGGATTTCAAGCCCTAAACTGAAATGCCTCTAAGCTTAAGGGCCTCATGTTCAAATGAAATCCAATTAACTCCTTGTCTTTTAGAGAAAAAACTATAAGTGTAAAGGCCATAAGCCTATGAGAAAATCTATTAAATAGCATATGAGAGATAGGTATCATAATCCCATATTTGAAAGCCTTTATAAGACTATAGAAAAGACTACTCGTAAAGTCCTTATCTTATTATTTTTTGGTATGTGATTCTCATAAGACCAAATTGGAGTTGTTTTTGGAAATTGTGGACTTAGGGTGTTATAAATAGTATGAAAGGAAACCTTCACTAGTACAATGTTAAGTTATAACAATGAGGATGGAGAGTGGCACCAATGATAGGGTCATAAAAGATTTTAAAAAAAGGAGATTCTAAATTATGAATTGGGATTTAATGAGGACATAAAAAGTTCAATGAGGAGAGATTGTGAAATTACATATGGGAGATAGGTATCACAATTTCATATAGAAAAGAAAAGAGAGACAAAAGGCTATATAAGCCTATAAGAAATCCAACTATTTTCTAGATATGTGGTTCCTTTAAACCCAAATTGAGTTGTTGATATGCTAATTTGAATTCATGGCATTATAAATTCCCTTTATCTCCCTAACTTGTAATGAAGAAAACTATAGATCTAAAGGCCTTAAGTCGAGAAAAAGTCTTTTCATCATTTTAGTGTAAAAAGAAGAACATCAAGGTTCAAAAGTCTTAGGTCTAGGAGAAGTCACTTAAGCCCCTTGACTTTAAAAATAGATTCAAAATTTTTATGTTTAAGAGAACTCCCTTTGACTCCTTAAAATAAAAGAAAAACCTTTAGTCTAAGAGTCTTACTTACAATGTAAGTTTTCATAGATTTTGACACCCAACATTAAGTAATAAAGGGTTGAGATTTTACATTGTTAACTAAATTGATTTATAATTTTGAAAAGGAAAGAGTTTAGACTTTATCAACCTATTAAGTTCATTTAAGTTACTTTTTGAAAAATTTTCAAGGTAAGAGGGCTAGACTACATAACCTTGTCAAGTTCATTTAAATTATCTTCCAAAATATAATAAAAAAGAGATAGATTATGCAAGCCTCTCAAGTTCATTCAATTTGTTAAATAGAGCTAGACTTTATGGGCCTATCAAGTTCATCTAAATTATCTTTTGAAATTTGGTCAAGGTAAGATAGATAAAATCTATATGCCTATCAATTTCATTTGAATTATTTACCGAAAATTTTCATGACAAGGGAATTAGACTTCATAGGCTTGTCAATTATATTTAAATCATCTTTCAAAGATTGTCAAGGAAAAGGAGCTAGACTCTATAAGCCTATCACATTTATTAAAACTAAATAGATTTAAATATATTAGGTTGCATAACCAAAATTTTGTAGAGACCAAAAATAGGGCTACATGTAGCTAAAGAATTGAACCTTGGGAGAGAGAGGTGTACTTTTTATGGAAGCGTGGATACTATCACCATGGATGGGAGATCCTTAAATCGTGGGACCAATTATCTCAACATCGCCATTAATGCTATCAAACTCATTAGTTTCGTCAATCTAAATTGGTTTAAGCTTAACAGGAACATTAATAACATCTAGATCTATAAAAGATAGGCTTGGGAACTTCTTATGACTACCTTATTACAAGAATTCTGTCTAATCCTTTAATGTTACATTCTCTTTCTTTAGCTCAGTGACGTGTTTAAATAATTGCTTATTATTTTCTTTTTTAAAGATATTGAAATTATTGCAGGCCTTTAAAGTGGCACACTTAACCTCTTCATTCTCTTTGATAGACTTACGAATATCTCTATAATACTCTAATAGCCCATAATTAAGAAACTAAGATCTTAAAATAAGAATATATAATGTTAAACTAAAAAAATTGATAAAGGCTTGATAAGTTTAATAAACCCATTCTAGCAAGATGACTATTAAAGAATAAGTGGATTAAAGCGAAATTCATCTTTTTCAAACTTTGCCTATCTTTAAGGGCCACCATCTCTGACCCATCCATTCTAACCTTGTTGAAGAAGATGCCATTCTTCTTCAAGTTGGGAAAGAGACACTTATCTTCAAAACTAAGTATGGAAAGTATAAGGAGGGTAAGAAAATCTTCCACTGATTGGTACTAGTGAAGAGGGGAGGGTTGAGAAGATTAAGATGTAATAAGTAAGTTGTTTGAGGAAAAGCAACGATTTAAGTGTGGGGGTATTGTTAATGGTTAAAAATATGTTGGTTTTGATATATGATTTGCTATATTTTCACCATTTTAATGAACAAACCACTCCAATTGAGAGTTACTATTGATAATTTCAGGTAAATAATGATTTTGGACCATATTGGAGGAATTAGAAGAGAAATTTAGGAAACATGCATATGACAATATGCAGATCAGATAGTTAAACGATAGCACCTGGGAACTTAAATGGTTCCATTTAACTTCATGTATAATTGCCGTTGAAGTCTCAGACAGGACCTAAAAGGCAGCACTCAAGCGGCGTTGTTTAACTTCTGTTCATTTGTTGTTTAAGTCACTGTTACGTGTAGTGTTCCATATTTTTAAAGGATAAAGTTAGAAATCACTCCAAAATCATTCCAAAACCCTAATAGCCACCTAACAACTATAAAAGGGCCTTTAAAACGTAGATTCTAGGAGGTTTTTATAGATGGAAGAAGAGTTCTAGCTTGTTTTTGTTCTTAGGTTAGGTTTTAGTTTAGGATTTGTTTTCTTTTGTTCTTTCTTTACATCGTGCTATTGAATTTAAGTTTTTAGAGCCTTCAAAGTTGATTGAAGAGTGGGATTTCAATAAATTGGACAAATTTTGGTTTTACTTCTCCTTCTTTCTATCTTATTTTGTAGTGACTCTTTTTTTTCATCAAGGGATTTATACTTTTATGTTATAATTGTAGTTTTATTGTTGAATATGTATGCTTAAGTTGTTTACCTAGGGTTAGGAATTGATGGGTCTTGTTTGATTGGAGGATTTTTGTCTAATTAAAGTATTTAATTTAATCTTACTTGGATTGGCTATCTTAAGAGGATTGTTGGATAATTAAGGGATCCATGACCATTGACTTTTAATAATCAAAAAATTAATTAGGTAACACAATTGAAGTTAGGTGTGGACTAAGTCCTAAAGTCTTTCGATTTAGATCTAATGAACTTAGGTTTAAGGTTCTTAAGATTAATGTATTTTATTCCAATTTGTTTATGGACCAAATAAATAAACTGAGTTTAAATGAGAAAAGATATTTTCATGATCATTGGATGTATCATATTTTCATGATGAATGCCCAAAATCTATCTAATGATTTGTTTCTTTATTTGGTTGCCTACTGAATTCCAAAACCTTATTTATGTTATTTTCTGTTAGACTCCTAATTCATTAGCTAATGTTTAAATTGAATATTGTTTATTTTTATTATTGTTTTTCCTTTTTATTTCTTTTAATTAATCAATATAGAGTTATCTAGATAATTTAACATTAATTAACTTAGGATTATGTTCAAATTCCTAGGTAGATGATACTCAGTTTCTTATCGTTTTGCACTACTTGTTGACAAGGTGCACTTGCCTTTAGTTGGTCTACGATTGAATTTATTCAAAATTAGATTTTAGTTAGATCACAACAAGTTTTTGGTGTCGTTCCTAGGGAATCTAGTTGTTAATGCTAAGGATATTGATGTTGATTAATCCAGACGTTATTTTTTTGTTTTTGTTTTTGTTTGCTTTCTTTGTTATTTCCTTTTATTTTTGTTTAAGTTTAAAATCATACACTTGATTGTCTTCTTTATGATCATAGGTAGGCATTGATATGGATAAGCAAGACTATTTAGACTACTAATGATACAATGGCCATGTGTCTTCAATTTATGGAAGAAGAGCTGAGTTGATGACTTATGGACACCATAGGAGCAATGCCTACAGACATAATGTAATGCATCATCTAGGTTATTTCTAGAGTGAACAAGCTTTCTTTAAACCACCTTCACAAAGTTATTATCATTAGAAAGGCAAAGAATTGAGGCTATATGAGCTATTAATGAATACCATCTCCATATTAGAGAAGGCTATATCCATATTTAAGGCTCAGTTCGAGAGTGTAAAGGCCTCTACTTCCAACTTGGCACTGCAAATGAAGCAATCAATTCAACGAAAAGAGGATTCAAGAATGGAAGCATTAATTAGTAAATTCATATCTATAATGAGGCTAGGCATGAAACTACAGAGGTTCACATAGAGAGTATTATAGCATCCAACAAAAGCTTGGTAACTCAAATGCGACAGATGATTGGATTTAGTGGATATGAGCGAGAAGGTATGCCTATCATTATAGAAGTGGAACCAAGTGTGTAAGGTAAAGAAAACACACATAGTGAGGAGCCGATTAGGACAATCAAGAATCAAGAAAAAACTCTTGATGTTGTGGGTTTTACTGATGAAAAAAAATACCTTTGTTTATTAACTTTATTAATGTCATAGTTTATGATTGCTTGTAGGAAACTAGATGCTAAAATCCTTTTCTAAGGTGCCTTACACAAGCAACTAAAGGTATGGAGAGCAAATGGGCAGTAGGTGTAAAGGTTTATTCATTTTTGGTAAGTCATTTTGGATATGAAGATTTTAGCCAAAGGTATGGAATTAGGAAGAGAATCATTATTTTTAAGCCTTAAGGTCTAACTAAAAAACCTTAAAGAAGTGTTTGTTAGGAGGCAACCCAATCATTTAAGTTTAAGTTCTTATTTTCTAGTAGGACCATAGATTTAATTTATGTTATTTCAATTTAGTTTGTATTTTTGGTTATTTCTTTTCTTTTAACTCTCTTTCATGGCTTGATGTTGTCCCTTTTTAATTAGCATGGATGGTTGAATAGTGATAATGTTACACATTTAGGGGAGCTTCCCTATTAGCCCTTTCTTTGCACTTTATCTTGATTGCATGAATATTAAGGACAATGTTTAAATTAAGTGTTGGAGAGAGGAGATATTATTTATGTTGAGTGACACATTTGGATTATTACAAGTTTTTATTTTTATTTTTGTAGCTAATTTAGATATTCTATTAAAAATCATTTGAGGTTGATTAAATGTTAACAAGTATATCTTGATGTGATACATGTGACTAGTATAGTTAATACTGACTAATTCTTGTTTGATTATGACTTTTCTTAATTATGGTTGTGAATATATGATGGAAGTAATTCCTTTTTTATAATGCTAAGCTGAAAGAAGCTCTATATGGATTTTTATATGCGCTTGTAGTGGAATTTAAGATACGCACAATGAATTCAATTATTTAAGTAAATTTGAAAGTCTATGCAACTAGTTGTGAATATTGAGGAGTAAGGACATTTGGTTTGCTTTATGACTTTGAAAAATGAATACTTGATAATGATTATACTGTCTTATATGTATAATGCAATTTTTTCTATATAAAAAAAACTAAACAAATGAGCACTAATTCACTTCGCTAGCTTTGTACTATAAAAAGGTCGAAATCAATGAGTGGTGTTAGTAACCAATTGGCTTGAGGTGGCATGATTGAGTAACCGAGGGTTCATGATAAAGTATTCACTTTTGCATAAAAGACTAAGTGACCTTTTAACTAAGTCTAAAATGTTCAATCAATAAAGTGTTTGAATGTGTTTTTGCTATATTTATGTTCATTTTATATGTAAGATTGATTTTTGTGATTTGATTTGAAGTTTGAAAAAGGTGTGAGATAAATTGAGTAGAATTGTGATTCAATGTGAATGATTGATTGCACACCAATTTTTAAGGGATTTTTCTTGGTTAAATGAGTGAAATAAGGATTTGAACTAAATGATCAATCTATAATAGGTTTTCATAATAATCTTTGTTAGTTTCTTAATATTTAGTATTATACTTAAAGAGCTGATTTTGCTAAGTAGAATAACAACATGTGTTAGTCTATGATTAACCTTAAATTGGCTAGATTTAATTGCATAAGTTATGTTGATATATTTAGTTAACATCTAATCATTCTTAAAAGATGTTCTTTTGAGTGCCTAAGTACGATACTTGAGAATAAGTAACAATTCAAGTGTTGGGGTGCTATTAATGGTTAAAAATATATTGGTTTTGATTTACGATTTGTTATGTTTTTTCCATTTTAATGCACAAACCACCCCAATTGAGAGATATTATTGATAGTTTCAGGTACATAACAATTTTGGACCATATTAGAGGGATTATAAGAGAAATAGAGCAAAAATGCAACTAAAATTATGCAGATCAGATAGTTAAATAGCAGCACTTAGGAACTTGAACAACACCATTTAACTCCAAGTTTTAGCTAGGACCTAAACAATAGCACTTAATGACCCCATTTAACTCTATGTACAACCGTTGTTTAAGTCTCAGATAGGACCTAAACGGCGGCACTTAAGTGACGTTGTTTAACATCTACTGTTTAAGTAACTATTATGCGTTGTTTACCATATTTTTGAAGGGCAAAGTTGAAAAATCACTACAAAATCATTCCAAAACCCTAACAGCCACCTAGCAACTGTAAAAGGGCCTAAAAAAAGTAGATTCTGGGAGGATTTTGTATATAGAAGAAGTGTTCTAGCTTGTTCTTATTCTTAAGTTAGGTTTTAGTTTAGGTTTTGTTTTCTTTTGTTCTTTCTTTATATTATGCTATTGAATTCGAGTTTATAAAGCCTTCTAAGTGAATTGAAGAGTGGGATTTCAATAAATTGGACCAATTTCGGTTGTATTTATCCTTTTTTCTATCTTATTTTGTAGTGATTCTTATTTTTTTATCAATGGATTTATGCTTTTATATTATAATTGTGGTTTCATTGTGAAATATGTGTGCTTAAATTGTTAACTTAGGGTTAGGAATTAATGGGTCTTATTTGATTGGAGGATTTTTATCTAATAAAAGTACTTAATTTAGTCTTCCTTATATTGAACATCTTAAGAGGATTGTTAAATAATTAAGGGACACATGATCATTAGCTTTTAATTATCAGAAAATTAGTTAGGTAACTCAATTGAAGTTGGGTGTGGATCATCCTAAAGACTTTTGTGAGTGTTTTTATATTTAACGAACTTAGATTTAATAAGATTAATACCTTTTACTCCAATTTGATTATGAACCAAATAGATAATTTGAGTTTAAATTAGAAAAGATATTTCTATGACCAATGGTTGTAACTTATTTTCATGATGAATGTCCTAAATTCATCCAATGATTTGTTTCTTTATTTGCTTGCTCATTGAATTCCAAAACCTTAGTTATGTTATTTTTCATTAGACTTTTAGTTCATTAGATGATATTTAGATTGAATGTTGTTTGTTTTTATTGTTACTTGTTCGTTTTTATTTCTTTTAATTAATCAATTTAGAGTTGTCTAGGTAATTTATATTAATTAACTTAGGATTACACTCAAATTTTGAGAGAGATGATACTTGGTTTCTTACCTTTTATACTATTTGTTAATGAGGTACACTTGCTTTTAATTGGTCTATAATTGAATTGATTCAAAATTAAAGTATAGTTAGATCACAACATAGAGAAAATAATGAAGGGTGGAGTAGACTTACAGCCAAGCTTAACCGTAATATTAAGTACAAATTCAATAGTGACTAGTATTACTACTGATATTTTGGTTAATAAGATTTCTATTAATATTAAAAATGTAATATAAGTTTTCATTTAATTTCTATGTTAATGTAAATAAGGCATATTAATTAGAGTTTCTATTAATAAATTTTTTACTTGTATTTGATTTTTGATAGAGTTTTAGAAATAGAATTTTATACTAAACTATTAAAGATGTCTTGGATAATTAGCCATTGTATATTCTTAAAATGTTATTTTTGTTTATTTTCTTATACATTTAGTATTGGATATTCTTAATTTATATTACGGTACTTGTGTATACAAAAATCTCATTCATGAACTTAAATAAACAAAGTTTGCACATAAAGAAAGTTTCGTTTTTTTTTTATTTTTTTGGTCATATACATTAAACACTTAGTTGAGATTTCAATGTGCTTCATTAAATTTTAATTCCTTATTATGTCATGAGTGAGCTAAAGCTTTTAAATCTTCAATATGCTGACGTGATTGATTTCAAGTTACATAAAAAATAATCAAACTAATTGTTGAGCAGTAAAAAGGAAGTCGGATAAAAAGTTGCACCTTGAAATATTGACACGGTGGATAAATTGATTAGTAATTGTGATAACGATTAAATTTACAGTTTTAGGCGGATAAATTAATTAGTAATTGTGTTCACGATTAAATTTACAGTTTTAGGCTCTTTTTTTTTTTTTTGGGTGTGTTAAATAGAGTGATTGCAACCAAAATTTGGCTTCATTAAAGAAAAAATTATTATATATCAAGTGGACTTTCATATTAATATTGAAGATCGTAAATGGAAAGGAAGGAGGTTTTACTTTTCTGTTAAATTGAATTGTTAGGACGTAGGAGGAGGAATAGGAGCAGCTGTCTCTCACTCAACATTTATTTGGCTATGACCAAGCAATGCTTATTTACACAGTAATCACTAGATTAGTCGGAATAAGTAGTGTTTGATAAGATTAAAAATCATTAATAACAAAGTTTACTTTTTAATTAATTTGCATCCATAAGCTCCATATCGCTCATCCAAATCCAATACACATCACTTGCTGCTGTTGCTGCTGCCGCCTCTGCCGAAATGCCGATTGATGTTTACAGTAATAATCATCATTACAATAGTAGAAGCTCTAGGAATTCAACGTTTCCAAGCTTCAGGTGGTTGCCCATCGGTCTGTCGGTGGCGTTGCTCTTCTTCTTCACCATCTCCTTCCTCTTCAGTTCTCCCTCCGCCGGGAACAGCCACTTCGTAAGTTTGTTTTACGTAACCGGAACTGTTGTGTGTTTCTGGTTTTTATTTTCTTGTGAAAAGAAGATGTAGATCGGATGTGAATTATAATGAGCTTTAAAGAAAATTATCAGAAAGCTTAAATACACTCGCTGTTTTGGCTTCTAGATCTCTACATTTTCTTGTTGGATATTGTTTTTTAAGTTTCGAAGAATCTTAACATTGAAGAAAAGAGAAAAAAAAAAACTGTTGTCGTGAAATTTGCTTTTTGCTCATGTTAGTTTTAATGAGTGTAATTATTGCCGCTTTTTGGATTTTGTTTGAGTTAGGGTTTGAACACATTAACGTATGCGATTGGATCGGGGAGGAGATCTATACTGGCACTGAAATCAGATCCGTTGAAGCCCCGGTTAGACCAGATCCGGAAGCAGGCTGATGATCACCGATCACTAGCACTTGCCTATGCTTCTTATGCAAGGAAACTTAAGCTTGAGAATTCCAAAATTGTCAGGGTTTTCGCTGATCTTTCAGGGAACTATACTGATCTTCTGAACAAACCAACTTACCGAGCTCTTCTTGAGTCGGATTCACTGTCTATTGAGGAATCCACACTAAGACAATTTGAGAAAGAAGTGAAAGAGCGAATCAAAGTCACCAGGCAAGTGATTGCTGAAGCCAAAGAGAGTTTTGATAATCAGTTGAAGATTCAGAAGTTGAAGGACACCATTTTTGCTGTTAATGAGCAATTGACTAAAGCCAAGAAGCAAGGAGCTTTTTCTAGTTTGATTGCTGCCAAGTCTATACCCAAGAGCTTGCATTGTCTTGCCATGAGGTTGATGGAGGAGAGGATTGCACACCCAGAGAAGTATTCCGATGAAGGGAAGCCACGAGCACCTGAGTTGGAGGACCCAAAGCTTTATCATTATGCTATTTTCTCTGACAATGTGATTGCAGCATCAGTGGTGGTTAACTCTGCTGTGAAAAATGCAAAAGAGCCGCAGAAGCATGTTTTCCATGTTGTCACTGATAAGATGAATCTTGGGGCAATGCAGGTGATGTTCAAACTTAAAGACTATAACGGTGCACATGTAGAAGTAAAAGCCGTTGAGGATTACAAATTCTTGAATTCTTCTTATGTGCCTGTGCTTAGGCAATTGGAATCTGCAAATCTTCAGAGGTTCTACTTTGAGAACAAGCTTGAGAATGCAACAAAGGATACAACAAACATGAAGTTTAGGAACCCCAAGTACTTGTCGATCTTGAATCACTTGAGATTTTATTTGCCTGAGATGTACCCAAAGTTGCATAGAATTCTGTTTTTGGATGATGACATAGTGGTTCAGAAGGATTTGACAGGATTATGGAAGATTGATATGGATGGTAAGGTAAATGGAGCAGTCGAGACTTGTTTTGGGTCATTTCATAGATATGCACAGTATATGAATTTTTCACATCCTTTGATAAAAGAGAAGTTTAATCCAAAGGCATGCGCTTGGGCATATGGCATGAACTTCTTTGATTTGGATGCTTGGAGAAGGGAGAAGTGCACAGAGCAGTATCATTATTGGCAGAATCTGGTAAGATTTCATTTTTGTTTTAGGAATTCTGTCATGATATTCATTTCATTTGAGCACTTTAGCTATTTGAGTAAATGCTTGAAAAATCCAAGTTGCTTGATTGATTTGTATCATATAACTATGATGTCTGGTATAACGTCGTATGACTTTCAAATACTGAAAGAATAATAATCTCTTAGAAGACAGTTGGAACCTTATCAGATTTGCTTTCTGACCTCTTCAATCTTAAGCCTAAGTAACTAAATATGTTATTGCAGAATGAAAATCGAACTTTGTGGAAGTTGGGAACACTGCCTCCGGGTTTGATCACATATTACTCAACAACAAAGCCACTGGACAAGTCATGGCATGTTCTGGGGCTTGGATATAATCCTAGCATTAGCATGGACGAGATTCACAATGCTGCTGTGGTTCACTTCAATGGTAATATGAAGCCTTGGCTCGATATTGCCATGACTCAGTTCAAACCTCTTTGGACAAAGTATGTTGACTACGAATTGGAATTCGTCCAGGCATGTAACTTTGCTCTCTAATCATTCATTCCAATTAATTACCTAGAGCCATTGTCCTGCCGATCTCTGAATGGTGCAGTCTAATCAATCTCCATAACTTTCATGTTACACACATGCCACCAATTCTCTTTTGTAGGAGCCAGCAGAATTGAGCACCTCTCTAGCCACAGCATATTTGTTAATCCTAGATTTCTTCTCTCATCGCGCTTAAACAAGTCATGCAACAAAAATTTTGTTGAATCTGGCTCATTTAGATCTTATATACCGTTGGATCTTGTAGTTCCAATAATTCAATGATGTGTTTGTTCATAAAGGATCAACCACTCTACTGTATCTATTTCCGATATGTCCATTGATCATTTAAGCTCCAGGTATCATGAAGCTTTTTTCACACTATTCATGTGAACGTGTGCAACTCGTCTCCTATCGTATCAAGATCTTGGGTTTGGGTTTATTACTCAGTACGTCCAAATACCGACTTCTCGCATTAAGTGTGAAATTTTAATTGCAGGGCACTTATAGTGTCTTCAAGTTTATTTTTCCCTTCTCAAAATTTTAATTGAGTACACGACATTAAGGGATAATTCTCTTCTGTTTCAAATTCCATTTCATTCAGGTGTTTATTTTTTTCTTGACACAAGCACATAGATACACATGTAAACAATCAGAAGTCACAAATTTCTGTTTTCTATTTTATTTTACGTTCATTTTGCTCTAGTTTCCATTCCATATTACAAGGAAACAAATGTCTATACTTTTTCATAGAGAGACTGTGTATGTATTTGTAAGTATTTAGATAAAACTTATATACGTTGCCACTTTTATTTATGATTAGAAAAAAAAGATTAAATTAAATGTTAATATTTATAACAAAGTTTGAGTCAAAATTAATATTTCAAAATTTTTAAAAAGATATAATATTTATAAAAATCCTTCACATTTTAAAAACGTTCAAAATTTTTTTAACATTTTAAAGATACTTAAAAAAAATCTTAAAACATTCTAAATGTCAAAGTCTTTCTTTTAAAATATTAATTTTTTAAATATGTATTAAAATATTTAATCTTTTAAAATATTTAAGGTCTTGAAGAGTGTTAGAATCTACTTTTATTTTTTAATGATTATAAAATTTTAAAAATATTCAAACTACTGAAGACCAATTGGAGTGTTATGAAACTAATTATGCAGAATGTTTCAAAAGATGGACATTTGATGCACAATCACACTGAAGTATAGACGCAACCAAGTCAATTTTCAATTGTTATTTAGAAACACACAAAAACCTATTGTCCATTGCATTTATGCTTGCTTATAGGATATAAATTATCAAATAAAATCATTTCTTGGGTATACTTCATTATCGTGTGATAGATCTTTTGGCACATATGCAAAACCCAAGGGCTTCAAATGAAAAAATAGATAAACAAAAACAACAACAAAAAGACTGGGACAAGTTTCATTGTACAAAGCCTTAGGGTTTATAGCAAGTAGCAACTCATCATAAAATCACTTGATCCAAATTCAGGGCATCGTCGTGAAGCACGGTAGATAAAACGTTTAGAGTGACAGTTTGCGTGCATACATCAGCAATTAAAATTATAGTATTTGCAGCACTTAGCTCACCAGAAAGAAATGAGAAATATCAGAATACAACACCCCTATACCGCAAATGAATTCACTGTTGATAAAGATCACCATCGAAACATCAAAATTGACAGTCACTTTGAGAGCAACAGCCCATTAAAAATCAAATCAAATGGGCCAAGGAGGCTTTGATTTATAAGGAAACAGACTTGAAACTATTACATGGGGTTTTGAATATGACATTAGTATATACCAGATCAGGAAATTTACTACATCCATCCAAAATCGAGAAAATTGGGTAAAAACGTCGAGACACAAATCCTTGAGGTAACTCGTTCAGGCTATCTCCAACTATCGTAAAACTTCTATTTAATAAATCACTGCGCTAACAGACAAAATTATCTTCCGTGCCAAACAACGGGCCCTCAAGCAGTAGCTGACACTCGCAATGTCATAGTTTTTGCTGTAACATTAAGATTTAACCCACCAGCACGGTTCACACGGCCACCGGTGTTCCCCATTTTTTCCTTCCGATATCCATCACCTCCACGATTTGAAAACCCAACACGCCCACCATTTCTGTTGCCAAACTCTGATTTGTTATTGAAATCAGGTCGGCTGTAGGCCCTGCCACCTCCAAAATTCCCACGTCCTCTCACTCCCTCATTCCTATATGCTGCCCCACCTCCAGATGAAAAACGACCCCTATTGTTCCCTGCAGGTTGCAAAATAATCACTTTTATTGATGAAACAAATAAAGAACAGTGATTAACTAAACTAACAAATCCAATTTCCCCAACAAACATATTTCTATATAAATTGGTAGAAATGAATCAGCATCCAATGGCTCTCATCACAGAAGGTCATGAAAGATTTATAAAATGTTTGCTATCTTCGATCGTGGGTTTAGCAACAGGTTTCCTGAGATAGCATTTATTAGATTATGTAATGAAGTAATTATTTTAACTAAATCAAATGATGATGTTATTGCATCCCCTGGCTCATCACAAAAAGGTCATCAAAGATTTATAAAATTTTGCTAATACAAATAATATCATGAAGTCCACTGTTATGCTTCACCACAGAGGATGTGGATCTGAGTTTGTCTCTCTCTTAACCCAAACCCCCAGGTTTAAGCTCCCTCTCGACTGAAAGGAAAAAGACGTTATTTGGTCTTCTCTCCAAAAGGCCAAAAGAATTTACTAGGTGATAACACTAAGCCTTGAAAATTTTCATTTCCTAAAAATGATGTGAGTTGCATACAGCACTTAATTAACTTGTTCAACAGGCCACAATTCTTACACAGGAGAAGTCTTAAGAAATACTTGCCTCGCATGGTAGATCTCTTTTCCTCGACTACTATTCTGCATCCATTTATCATCATAGGAGAAGCCTGAAAAATTAATCAAAAATCAGTACAGGAAATGTAAAATAAAAGCATTTTGCATTCAGATTACAGGAAGTTCAATTTGACAAACGTCAACATAAGCTACCCAGAGAAAGGAATCCCACTCATGCAATCAGATTCAACTGTCAACAAAAACTTAGTCCCACAAGAATAGGCAACAGAAATATCTAGACATACAAGATGGTATTTACTTTAAACAAGCTTTGACAATTGACAACCAGATTTTGCAAGAGTCCTTTCCAGGTATAACAAACCTTAAAAACAACCATAGTCTCACAACAGACAAACAATCATAGACAATCACCAATTTGTAACTAAAAGAAAAGAACGTGTCAAAGTCTACCTCTAGTGCGCTCTGCACAGCGACTGCCACATCAAATTCCACAAAGCCAAAACAGAATCCCTGCCAGCACAACATATGGACAACAAAATTTAGCCTTCCACATATTAACAGTTGAATAAAATGAAAAACAATATGGGCTGACCTTCTGGCTTCTAACTTGTATACCACCAGTCCTAATAGGTCCGAACTTCTTAAATTCATTTTCAAGTAAGGCAGGTGTGGCATCCAAAGGCAGACCTTTGACATAGATAGACAGACCCTCAGCTGCAAGCAAGAAGACATGCAAGCATGAATAAGGTGAAGACATCCACAAACATATCTGAAGCAAGAAGAAAAAAGTAAAAAAGAAAAAAAATGAATGAAAGGAACAAGTACCTTCATTCTCTTGAGCATTGCCATTTTCATCAACATTTGTGCTAAAGCCCTGAGTTTCAGTTACCAAGGTTTGGGGCACTGCAGCATTTACTTGTTCTTGGCTCTTCTGTGCAGATCTTAAAGACGATAGAGAAGAGGCTGTAAAAGGTGCAGCATTCTCCTTCATGACCTTCACCTGTGATAAGATTTGATCAACACAAACCATAAAGAATGACCCCTTGAATGTGAACTTGAGCACAGTTCTGCCTAATACTATTTTCAATGCAATTGCAGAAGTACCAAGAAATTGAAAAGGTTAAAGCACAAATCATTTTACACACAACTGCTTACAATGGATGCATAAGACTTCTTTGGGAGTTCTTCCATATTAGCGCTAGATTCAACCACCATCTGAGATTCATCTGGAACTTCATCCACAACATCAGGGACTAGGGTTTCCTCTTCGATAACTGAACCATCTCCACTATCAGAAGGATTATACACTTCACCCCCATTGATTTGCTCAGTTAAAGCAGTTGCTTGCTCAGAAACATTACTGTCCTGTACAGAAGAAGGTTCTGCAAACAGAAATAATTCCACAGGAAGTTAAGAGGGCACAAAATATGTACACTTCACATGCAGTCTGGTTTCCCATTACCCTGTTCAGGTGAGCGTGAAGCTTCAGCTTCACTAACAGAACCATGGGTTGCACTCTGCTGCTTGGTTTCATCAACATAACGGAACATATCATTTAAAACAAAATAGCCTCTGTCTTGAGGTGCAAGGAAGAAACTCTGAGTAAACTTCTGCCGCACATTGTTGTTTCCATTAAGATACCCAGTCACGAGAACCAGCACTCCTCCTTGGTAAGAATCTTGTGAGTCAACTGAAGAAATTTCTGCTGTGAATTGTCCATAACCAAGTGAAAGTATTTTCTCATTGATGGCCTGCTCCATGAAGATCAATTAAGCATTTATATCACACCAAAATACAAATTAAGGCAATCGACACATTTTGAACAAGGAAATATAGGTATTCAATGCATTCATAATGAATAAGATAGACATATTGAACCTCCCGTTTTCATCTATGAGGGTTGAACAGAAGTAAAATGCGCAAAGTAGTATTATACAAACATCGAAAAACAGCTTAAGTAACAGGATCTATGTAGTGAAAGAACTCACATGCATGGTGGTCGTGATGCTCATAATACCACTGTCCTCTGGACGGCCTAGCTTACTAACGTCCTGGTAAAATCGATGAACAAGTTCTGGAGATTGATGCAAGATAAGGTAATATTGGTGCACGAATGCATTACCAACCTAAACCAATAACGAAACTCATTTCAAAACAGTTAACAGCAGTAAAAAGAATAGGAAGCAGATAGAAAAACAACGCCTACTTAGTGATAGTCCCAGAACATACAATATCTGCTGGAGGAATTGCAGTTTGCGTCTCGGGTGCAGACATCATTGATTGCTTTCTGAAAAACGCAAAAAACACCTATCAAAAGCTCTAAAGAAATAATGAAACAGACAATTTCATATTCGAGATATGTAGAGAAATAAAAAAGAGGATTCAGCTTTACGTTAATTACTAGTAACGGTCACTAACAAAGTTAACTAAAGAGAAAGGGTCCAAAGCAGAAAACACTTTCTAGCGAAACAAACAACTTATCCCGGCAAACATAACAACATGAAATCGTCAATGCAACGAAATCTCAGCGAAACTGTAAAACAAGAAGAAATATTTCCAAAATCATACAAGAGAGCGATTGGCATATAAGAGACCACGTGCTACCTAAGTACAACAGACGAGGATTTGGGAAAAGAGGCGTTGCTCACCTCAAGTCAGAATCGAATCGGAGAGAAGTGGCGACGTGAGAGAAAGCTGTGGTAGAGCTAACTCTGTGGTGGTCGTTTCTCTCACCTTCCCTTTCTAGGGTTTTCCCTGATCCTGAGAATTAGGGAGCAGAGAGGGAATGTGAGGTTTTCGGTCTGTTTTTATATTCCCACCCAATGAATGCGAATTTGATTTATTTTCCAAATTTATGGTTATTTCATTTTAGAAGCTTCTGGACTGGAGCTCATTGCATACCTCATTCCATCGTCCTTTCGGGTGATGAATGCATGGTATTTAATCGGTTTATACTTTTTATTATCTTTTACTTTTAAGAAAATGTTTAAATAAAAAAACTTTTATAATTTATATATTACTTACTAATTTTTTAACGAAAAAATAATGTGACAGTAAAATAAGTAAAATTCTAGAAACACGCGAACGGCAAGCTTGTGTTCATATTGCAACAGAAAATAAATCGCGTCTTGTTTTCTCTGACTCATACTTCTGCCCTTCTTTTTGTGACCTGTCCGAAGTGCAGATTTGAGACAAAAAAATTTTACAGGAAAAACATCACCGAAGTAGATGCCGTCGACGGGATTAGAGATCCTAAAAAATGACATGTCAAATCCTTGTCCCGGTTTCTTCCTTCCATGGCAAAACCTTGTCCTATTTAATCGACAAAAATCAGTTGGTAGAGAATGACCAATGGTAACGGTGGTGGACAACAGCGAAACCGTGATTAATTATTTCTTGGCCATATTTAGTTTAATTTTAATTTTTAGTTTTGATTTTTTATTTTTTAAAATATAAAAATTAATACAAAATAAATTAATACAAAAAAAACCGAAAAATAACT
>JAOXYD010000004.1:10377497-10388563 GCA_028565735.1 Pinacopodium congolense | reverse complement strand
ACCTACCACCATTAATTGCTCCACCAATCAAGGAGCTAATTGTGGATCTAGATGTGTGTAGTGTCTTCTAGAAGATTTCGGGTCTTTCTGTCTGAACCTCGCATCTCGGGCGACTGAATTGTCACACCGTGACAAACGGCATTGGGAACTACCCCCTAAAGTGTTTATTTTCGCTTTAAACCGTACCTGTATCCTGGCTTATAAGTGACTAAATTGAACAACGTTGGTTCATTTTAAGTTTTCAAACATGGGAAATTCTAAATATTGTGTTAAATATAGAAGTAAGCCTGCCTTTATTTTAACCATTATCCATTCAATTTTTTTCACCATTTATTTACTCAAAAGAAATTTGGCATCTTAAGTTACCAGATACTATGGAGATCTTAAACTTTTTCTCTACATGGGAAAGGTTTTTTACCGAAAGCTACCTAATGAGTCTTTACTACAGAATATTAAAGTTCAGTGTTTACTTGCGCTCTTGTTAGTTCAGTGTTTGTGATAATATCATCTCTGGGGACTCTGCAAACAATATTTGGCCTCTTCTAATTTGAGAATATTAGTGTTCAAAAATTTTGTTAAATTAGTAAATTAAAAGTTGTGCATATTATTTTAGATATTGGATAAGTAAGAAATGTGGGGACTCATTTTATTTTTGAAAACAGATAATCGAGGGGTAATTGCGGCTATGGTATTGCCAAGCCACATAATAAATTATAAACGGATGTCCTGCTCTTGGTTTTACATCAAACAATATTTGACAACATATCAAAATCTTTATTGCGAAGAGAGTACGGTAAACGCGAGCCTACTTCTTCTAAATCGGATGCTTATTGTATAGAACTTTTCCTTTAATTAATGGCTTTATTTAATTCTTCATAGGTTATAACTTGTAGCTTTTTAATATGTGGTGAAATGGTATTGCGTATATCTTCCACTAAGCAAAGAAGTTGTTTCAATGGTTCTTAGAATAAGCATCTGAGTCTCAGCAGAAGAAGTACGAACCCTGAGATTTACAGTTAAAGAAGTATCATCTATAGAAATCAATTCCAGCAGTGACATCTTTGTACTGCAAATTAGATATTCAAAGAACAAAACGTCGACTCATCAATATGGAGAGAGAGAGAGAGAGAGAGAGAGAGAGAGAGAGCATCAATCTCCGTTTCTTCTCTTTGTCATTAAGTCTACTAATATCCACACATAAAAAATGTACAATTAAGTCAAGACAACATTGTTTTTATCTTCCTCATTCTGTCCCCTAACAGAACACAGAGGAGATGAATGAAAAGAAGAAACAGCAGAAGAAAATAAAGTAACAGAATCACAGCAACTAGAACCAGAATCTGCAATATCAACTAAGAGATCAACAAATGCTTCCATTATAAACCCATGATTCTTCTTCCCATTGACTCTCAAATACCATCCCAGCAACTCCTCTAAACACTCCCAATCTTTGAGGCTGTGTGACTCCACCATCTCCACCATTGACCTTCTGAAGTCAAGGTATGGATCCTCCGAATCCATAGCCAAGACAACGCTTTCTTTGAATGGAAACCCTCCAGTCTCTGTGTTTTCGAGTATCGAGTTTGTATCACCGGGCTCAAAAAACAGCCTCTCTGATCTCACTACCCCTCGTATAAACATCTCCAGTGATTCCCCTTCGAATTCGTCGGACTGAGTCAAGAAGCTGATGGCCTCTGATGATGCGCTTGTGAAACATGAGTCGGGTGTTTCAACACCGTCAGAAGGGTCGAAGAAGACTGAGTTTACAGTCTTGAATATGTCATCTCTCGCACTGAAAGATAGAGTCCTTGGTTGTTTGCATGAAGGCCATTTTTGCCAAGAATGGTTTGTTGCCGTAGAAATTTCTCTTTTCTTGAAGAGAGAAGTGATCTTCATTGTTCTTACTTACCTCAAAATCTGTAGAGGGTTTGTGAGAGATGGACGTGTAAGGCTTCGCATATGTGATTTTGGTATGGAAGAATGTGAATGCGTAGAGAGTTTTGGGGGCTTTAACATTAATGTGATGAAGAGGTGATATTTTAAAGGAGTGGTAAGACAGAGTGGAGGAATATGGAAAGGAGATGGAGGCAGGCAGGATCTGTCGTGTGTATTAAATTGTGGGATTGTAGAATTGAACGGTATCATTGAATGTCCCCTTCCTACAATTGATAAAAATTAAGTATATTTGTCAACAGCAACTTCACAGTATCTTTTCCAATTATTATGTCCATAAACTGACAAATTTTGCTTCCTTGATGCTGTTAGTAGTTTAATGTACTCATCTCTCCTTTTCTTCTTTTAATAGGTCTTTTATCATTTTGGACTCTTTTATTCAAATATCCGAATTGCAAATAATTTATAAATATCCTTCATTATTTGTACTTACCAATACTCAAAACTCTGTTAAATGATAATGTAAGATACTCCCCTATTTACCTACCATCAAATCAAACTACTAATTGTTTATCATTTAGAATTTGACAATAGAAAATGTTTATGACTATTTGGTTCTATTATAGTTTGTAATTTTTATTTTCTAATTTTAATTTTAATTTTAATTTTAATTTCATTTTCAAATAAAAATAAAAAAATTTATTGATATCAATGCAGTTATATTTTATTAGTGATGATAATTAAATATAAAACACAATTTAGAAATTAGTTAGAATTAACTAACCAATCTTATTTAATCTCAAATATATTCAAAAAAATTCAAAATGTTGTTAGTAATTATAAATTATAATTCTAATATTTAATTAATATTAGATAAATTAAAAACTTCTTTAGTTTATTTTTAATTTTCTAATTAAATAATTTATAATCATAGATTATGGTCGATATTTAATAACAAATCATAACCATTTAAAATTTTTAAATATGAAATTAATTTAAATTAATTTATTCATATGTAATTATAATATATTATTTAGTTATTTTAACATCTAATGGTCCAATCAGACGTAGAATATGGAAATAATGTCTATACTATATAAAATTTGACTATGTTCAACCTTAAAAATTAGTAATTAATTTATAGTTGATATTTGAAACCAAAATTTTCAAATATCAATTCACTTTAATTAGAAAATTATTAAATTATATTTAATTAAAAGAAATAAAATATTCTCTTTAATTACTTTAAAATGACAAAATCTTTTATTAACTTACTCATTTATCTTTGTAATGTTCATATTATATCTACATACTAAAGATTGAACTACCAAAAAATAAATAAATCCCAAATATCATCAAATATAGCAATTACCACATGAAATACTTTGATAATTTCAACTCGAAAGATTAATAGTATAACCATTACAATGAGGATATATGCAGACAAATAAGTAATATTTTATTTCCCTAATAGCATGTTAGTTTAATAAACTTATTATTTAATAAATACTTACACATTAGTTTAAGTATCTTTTTATCTTAATTTATGAGATTACCTACTTTCTTCATAAAGAAATATATAATATTTGTTAATTCTACCATTCAAATATCTCAACTTGATATAACTATACATAAGAACAATTTAAGAATAATATTTAAATGTAATTTAAAACTCATAATTATTAAATGGGACAATAATCTTTTTGGTTCTCTAATATTGAGAATTTTTCTAATTAAGTCATATAGCATAAGAGATTTCTATTTTAGTCTTTCATCTTAATGTTTCAACTTAATGTAGTATTTATGTTAGTTTATGTTAATGGAAAATGAACATGGCAAACAAATCAAATTTCAAAGACAAATATACTTTAATATTGGTAGTTTTATAATGCATAGACTACCAAGAATATTAGGTAAAATTCCTAAAAAAAATTTTAAAAAACCCATCATTTGTATTAATTTATTATGCCAACATACCCTTTTTTCCTATTACATGATTTGTATAACCCATCGCTAAAATCTAAAGCTCATCATCATTGTTGCCAAGCAAAGTGAATGTTGAGGTGAATCACAAGCAAATGTTAAGATGTAGCAATAGTGTAGAGTATCATTATTTCTTAAAAAGAGAAGAAGAAGAATAAAACATATCAAGAAAGGTATACTCTTAGGAACTGAGTATGAAGTCACATATTTGTTTCTCTTCTTAGTCCTTAATCAGGTAGAATTCTTATATAACATTTTGATGATGCTTCCTAATTCTACATTTGAAATAAAGGTGTTCTCAAAGATAGGACTCATGGCTCATTTTTTTTGGTGTTACATAATTTTTATGACCCAATAAGCACGATGACCATGTCAAAGATTCAAGTATAAAAGTAGTAATAGGAAGCTTTATACATATTAAGATCAAATACAATAAGAAGTTTCTTCTCCACTTGCTTGCATGGGTTTGTCCATGTTTCCTCCATGAGAAGGCACAAAGACATTATTGTTGAATGAGATAAGGTAATCAAAAGCACTAAGAACAGAATATCTATTTAGATATGGAAGAGTTATCCTTCTTATGTTAACACTTCTCTAATCATTAAAGTTTGAAACTTTGCCATAAGAGGCTTCAAAGCTTGTGTGCCCCAAAATAGCTTTCCTCCACTAATGTATATATGAGTTGTGCTTGGAGCCCCTAAAGCATTTAGAAGTGTGACTTCTTTCTTTATGGGTTTCACTCTTCTTCTTCTTTTTCTGAGAAATATTAGTGTCCTATGATGTGATTGCTTCTTAATGTTTGTTTATGATTCGCCTTCATGGTTCACTTTCTTGGGAAATAATGATGATGGATTTCATATTTCAATGTTGGATTATATAAATTATGTAATAGATAGAAAGAGGAAGTTAACGATTTATTGAACAAAAATGATGAGTTTCAAAAGAAATATAAGTTTTTAGGATTTTTACCTAATATTCTTAGGGGTTTATGTCTCATAAGCAGTCAACATCAAAGCTCATCTATCTTAAAAAAAAATTTTTCTATGTTGGTTCTTTGTTAATAGAGACTGATAGAAATACTACATTAAATTGAAACATTAAAGTGAAGAATTTTAATAGAATTCCTTTTATTATAAGACTTGATTAAGGAAATTCTCAAAATTAAAGAATAAAAAATATAATGACCTCACATTGATTAAATAAAATATATTGCACATAAATTGTAATCGACCTATTAACTTCAAGAGTATCAACTAATGCAAACATGATTAATTATAAAATAATGAAATGAAATGATCTCAATTTTACAACTATATTACCCAAAAAAAAAGGAGAACATACAAACGATCAAATTTGGCATTTTATTTTTTGAGAAATAAAATATATTTATATAATATATTAACTCAAGTTTCAAAGCTATCCATACAAAAGCTTTTTAAACCTCTATTTGGAAAGAATGAATTTAAAATATATAATCATTTGCAAATGAATTATTTTGTTTGAATAATTATTATTTAAAACATATAATTTAATTGAATTTCTCATAATCATGTTTGGAATAAATCTAAAATTGAAAATTCATTTACATATATTTCTTAATATACCCTTTAATATAATAGCTTTATAAAATTAAATAATAATAATACATATTTAATTTTTTAATATTTATAGTGAGATAATTTTTAAAAAAATACTTCCCTTTAGTTTTATTTGATGATATTTATTTTTCTAAGAAAAAGAAATAAATGAATGGTTTTTTAGTTTTATACATCAAAATTTTGTATTTAATATCTAATAAAAAGTTTATTTATATTAGGGATAAGCTTACAGAGAATGGGTTTTATGATCTAAGAGGTCCCTGGAATGATTTGGTAATAATTAACAGTTGAATTGGAATAACTAGATTTGAATAGTTCTAACAAGACTTTTTAAGAATCTTAACCCACTAACGATTCATCAGGCACTTGGAGAAAATATAAGTACCCATCAAATTTATCTTGTTTTCAATTTAACTTTATTCTTGTTTTATATATTTATAATAGGAAAGTCCCAATTTCTAAATTATTTACTAAAAGATTAAAAAATATTATATTATATCATATTATTATTATAATATAAAAAACAACAATAACAACTACGGTAATTATAATATATTATAATAATATAAATCACATTAAAAAAGTTTAGTAATGTTGGAATTGTTTTAAGGTAGTTTTAAAAGATAAAAATGTGTCTTTTAAACTTATAGAATTCATTTGGAAATAATAATTATTTTAATGTTCATTTGAATTAGTTATATTCAATTCTATACAATTTAAATAACAAAATTAAAATGAAAATTTTTTTATTCCAAACATAAAAAAATGGAATTGTAAATAAATTCTACAAAATTTTATATAATTCCAAAAAGACTTTAAACCTCTAACCAATGAGCTGATTAAATAAGTAAAAATCATGAAAACAAAGGAAGAAACCTTTTCCACTAATCATGTACTAATGAAAAAGAGACAATTATATACTAGTTTAAACAATCCCTGCTTGATCATAGAGAGACATTTCCATCGTTGTGAAATGTTGTAGCTTTTCTTAACACCCTGCACTTCCTATTAGAGTTTGCACCTACCAGTCCCAACAAATTTGTCCTTTTTGATAGGATGACTTTAGACTAAACTTAGACCTAGGGTCTTTTAGTAATTATAAGCTATCATGAAAATTTCTCAATGCTTAAGTCGAGCTTCACCATCTTAATTCTAGCCCTTATCTAACAAAAACCTTTTCACATTATACATATCAAATAAAAATAGGAATTTCCTTTCACAATTGTACAGTTGATTTCAACTACTTTTAGAGCTATCAAAATATGATAAATTGATTCGAAAAAAATAAATCAAAGGTAATTAAAAATTATAAAATGGATTTACCAAAATGTATGGTGGGAAATCGGGAGGTGATTGAATCACGTAGTGAAAGTAAAATCAAAATTAATTTTTATTCGATTTCCCAAAAATTAAGATCACAATATTCTATAACAAGATTTAATTGTAAACGTAATAAAGTATGAATTTAAATTCGTATCTTATTTTGAAGCTTGATCCATGTCTTCTTTTCTCATATTCTAATAAAACCACTTCAGTCATACACGTATTCGATCTCTAATGGTATCTACAGATTAATTTTTGGATAGGCTCAATACTTGAGAGGAAAAAGGAGAAATACTATCCCCTCTTATATTTCTTCCCTTTATATAAAAAAACATAAGATGTTTCTTAATATTAAAATTAAATATAATTACAATTAAAGTCATATTTTAATTATAATTATTATTTAATCTTAATAAAACTAAATATCATATATTTGATCATAAAGTTTCTAAAACTTCACAATTAAGTATAAAATTAATTAATTTTACTCTCTTCAATTAATCTATATGTGTGACCCATTAGGTTCCTATTATATTGGTAATAATTATAAATTCTAATTCTAATTCGTAATTAGAATTAGATAAATTAAAACTCCTTTTAATTTATCTTTAATTTTCTAATTAAATAATTTATAATCATAGATCAAGATTGACATTTAGCAACACATCATGACCATCTAAATATTAGGAATGTCAAAGTAATTTTGACATAACTTGTCTGTGCATGATTTTTTTTCTGTATAATTTAATCCTTTCATCATGTAATGTTTCAATTAAATATAGAGTATAGAATTAGTGTCTTCTTTATTTGAGTCCAATCATATTAGTTCTCCACCATTAGTAATTGATTTTATTAATGACAATTGAAAACTCTTTTCAAAGTGTTATTCCACCTTAGCCAAAGATTTCATGAACTATTACTAATTGAAAACAACAAAACATTCTCCCTAATTACTTTAGGATAATGAATTCTATATTAATCACTCAACTACCTCCATATAGTTTATGCTACATCCAATGACTACTGAATGAACTATCCATGACTACAACATGATGTGAGTAGTATCAAAATATAACAATCCATATACAAGATAACTTTGATAATCTCAAGTCTAAGGATCACTTATACAATCATCACAATGAGTATTTCCATAAACAAACAAGTAATGTTCCACATATTTGTTTAAGTATCTTCATACTTTAGTCTATGAGATCGACTACTTTATTCATAAAGGAAAACTTAATGTGTGGTAGTCTTTCCGTTTTATTAATATCGAATCTTAATAAAGTAACACTTAGAAATAATCTAGGAATAATACTTGATTACAACATAAATTTCGTAATTATGATCTCTATTATAATTTCACTTGTAAAATATATTTATCCCATGAACTTTATCTTATACATTAGTTAATTAAAAAATTATATATATATATAAGATAAATAATGCCTTTAATAAAATATGTAACAAATCTATAACCAATCAATTAGCTACATGTCATAAACCAACAAATTTTATATATTAAAAATTGTATTAATAACAAAGTTTTGAATACCGTATCAATACTGGTACCGAATTTGTCTTTAAAATGGTACTATACCGGTACCAGTCAATACCGGTACCGTTTTAGATAATTTTTTTAAATTATAAATCATTCTCTAAATTTTATAAAATTTATAAAATAATCCATAAATATATTTATAATAAGAAATAAAAATTAAACATTTAAATTGAAAAGGATAACAGCTGAAACGGTCGGTATCGACCGGTATTCAAACCTGTTATAGTACAAGCCGTTTTTATTCTGTTACCCAGCTAATACGAGACGGGATTCAAAATCTTGATTAATAAGATATTTTCAGTTGCAACAAATATTTTAATACAAAAATTGAAAAACAAGGCTCATGTTATGTTATTAATATGAATGAGAATATAATAATAATAATAATGATGATGATGATGTATTTGGTTAATCTGTCAGTGCTTTGTAAAGTACTACCAAATGTATCAAAGAGTTTAATAGTTAAGAATTATTTACATTCACAATAATATGTACTTTGATTTTTTACGTTTGGATCTTCTAATCCGTTTATTGGTCACTCTTTACGTCATGTGGTAAGAGTAAGCATTGCCTACAAGCTATTACCTTGTTTTGAATATAATGGCAATTAAAACAAAAATAACCATTAAAATTTAGAGTAAGGGAGAAAGTAAGTGTAAACTTCATATGAGACATTAATAAACAAACGACACAATTGTCCTTGCAACGAATGTATAGGTAACATTGTGGACCATGATAAAGTTCCACCTCCTCATTTATTATGGCACTTATGGAAATCATATAGAAACAAAAGAGTAATCAGGTGGTAGGAATTCTTGTAGATGACTTAATTTAGTTTCCTAATCCTACAAATTCTAATATAATGCTAAATTTTCTAAATTCCTAGTCACATACTTAAACTTTGATTATGTAATGACACATTATATTTAGGAAATTATATTGAAGCTCATAATTGAGAAATTGTAGTTCAAAATTAGTGAGAGGGAACACAATCTTCTTAGTAGGAATATAGTGAGAACAATGTGGCAATCGGATCATAAGAGATGCTTATGCTATATGGTGATACATATCTTTAGGAAATTTTGAGGGTAGTTCAATGAATTAGGGGCCTTTTGTCAGTTGTTGATTCATGTGGCTAAGGCAAATGTTAGTTCCAAAAACATTTGGGTGTGCTCCCTATAGGGTTAGCTCATCAAATCATTTGAGGATGATCCCAAAGTTAACTTGTGATGTAGCTAATAATCTTTAGTTAAATGATTAAGAAATACCAATTACCATCTTTTTCATGTACTAAATCAACAAATAAAATGTTTTCATCTAAATAAAGTTTTTTTGGGTACATAAGAAATCATAAACATTTTTTAAACTCCTCATGTTCTAAAGGAAGGCTCAGAACTTCATTAATCATTTATTATTTAGGAACATCCGTACAATCTCCATTTTGATGAAGATGTACGTAATTTGTATTCATGGTTTGTTCTTTCAATTTCAATCACTTAAAGGTAAACGAAAACTATACATACCCAAGTACTAGGAGGCCAAGAAAGATCGAATGTATATGTACATGAACTGGAGTTGTAAAATTCAAATTTTGGAGTACTGAAATATGAGTAGCCCACATTTCTTAGGGAACGAAAGTGGAAGTCTTCATAAGTCCATTTGGTGGAACTGCAAGAATGATGAGGCAACAGAGTCCATTTGGTGTGTATTTCTTGCATTTTCTTTTATTTTTTTTAGGATAGGTTTAATTAGACAACTTCCATCCTTACTGGTAATAAAATTCAACAAAACCCTCTGCAACAATACATGTTGTGTGTTTTATAAATAAGTAAAACATAATCATGTACATAATCTTCTTGGTGAGTTTCACTTTAGTCTTAGGGTGAACAGCATAGAGAATCAAGGATATAAAGATTTTTGTTAAATCTTCTTCGAATCTTATGTTTAAATTTAAACAGACACTTAATCATTTCCCTAAATATTTAACCAATCTAAATTGAGCCAAAATTACCATTGATTGAATTATATTGGAGGATAGCTGGGAAATCAACTTGTCTTGGCTCACCATTCCCAGTTAAACCAAGAACATGTTAGTGTTTAAGAATAAAAGGTGACATCAAACCTGGATGTCTAAAGAATGATTAATAGGTCCAATAGCCATTTTATTGATAGACTTAGGAAACTATTGAGATTTTCTTCTTTTTCATTAGTTTTAGGAATGAAATAAAAATAAAAGGAGTCAAACCATGACTATAAGGAGTTAAAAGAATAATAGTACTTCCATCCTCTCATGTAAACAAATATAATGAACCAAAGTTACAAATACTGGCTAGTACTAATATGTATTGTAATGAGCTGATCTTAGTACATACCGAATATAGTATCGTATCGAATTTAAATACTAGTTGGTATCAAACTTACCTGGTTACAAAATGCATAATGTTTAAAATCTAAAAAACATTGATCGGCCAATTTATCGTGAAAATTTAAACATAAGAGACAGACAAGCTTGTCTTCTTTGATTTTTCTCATCTCTCTCAAATATCTTCGTCCCAAATTATCACTCTCGCATATTTAAGTTCAAAATATCATTCTTTACCTTCATCTCACTCCAATTACCTAATTATCCCTCCTAAAACCTAAGAACAAAAACTACGAAATCTAAGCAAAAAAGAAAAGGGATGGCTAAGGCTTAAAAAAATGAAGCT
>JAOXYD010000004.1:10361532-10377397 GCA_028565735.1 Pinacopodium congolense | reverse complement strand
TAGGTCCTCAACGTCTTGGATGGTCATCACTTCAACATCTTATATGTTAGGCAATGATCCAAGTAGCTTTCTCACAAGTTTAACATTAGTGCAGGTCTTACCTAGATCTTTTAGAGTATCTATGATATTAATGAATCTAGCATATGTAGAAGATGTACTTTCATAATGCAACATATGAAAGAGCTCATATTGGTGAGTCCACATACTGATTTTACCCTCTTTGACTTGATTGGTTCCTTCATGGGTTCATTCTAAGGTATGCCAAATTTTGTAGGCACTTTCACACATTGAATTCATTCATACTTAGAACACAGAATAGTATGTGAATGGTTTTGTTATTTAGGGAAACTAGTATTTTATAACTTCTATCGCATTCCTATTTTATTTTAGTCACCTTTTTATATTTTATAATTTCAATAGGTATGTCAGAATTATCAACTACTATTTCCTACAAATCTACATTCTCAAATAATAGAGTCTCAGCCTAATTTTCAAATATAAGTAGTCATTGTGGTCAAAGTAAGGTTCTTTACTTATGTTTAAACCTTCTAGGATAATGGAAGGGACAAATGTGTTCATATATGCCATTTTGTGATCTTTGATTATTAAGTCACTAGAATTAAACCTATTTGAGGCCTAGGCTCTAATATCACTATTGTTCTTATTTAGTACCTAAGAGAATAATGAATTATATATTTAAAATTTTTCTAAGTTAGTTGTACCTAATTACGCAACCCCTATAAACAAATAGGAAAAGCTTAATAGACAATTAAATAAGCAAAATATGCAATAATGTATAAGTTAAAATTAAATAATAGGATAAAAGGCATAAAATTTTTTATAGTAGTTTAGTGTCAATCTTTATACCTACATCCACTGCTCAATACCTTGTTGGGTATTTCATTATCAATAAATGTCTATTATACAACTTGTTACCTTTTTCAAAGGCTATAAGATAACCTTAACGACATCTTAATTTTACAAGCTCATAACCCCTAAAAAATACATTTGAAAAATATTTTACTTAACTCACCAAGTGTTTAATAAGGGCTTATAAATCACTTGAAATTGTATTCACAAAGAACAACTTGAACAACACCAAAACTTAACCAAACTTCTCCAAAAACTCCTTAAAATACTTCGTGATGTATTTTTCAACTCTTGGATACATTACACTCCCAATGCAACTACTTATAATGAAAAATTCACTAACTAGCCATTTGTGTCTATTGTATAATATTAATATCCATTAAATTTATTTTGTAGTTAGATTTTATCTGGTAGAACATGATTCTCACATACATTGGTCAAAAGACTGGATGACTGATACATGAAATTAATTGAATAGTTAAAATTCAACACACTAGTTAACTAATCAAACTTTTTGATCAACTAGTGATTGGTCAACCACCACTAGTTGATAGTCTATGTACATTCTAGTTTTTAATGCTTTATAATACATTTAACAATATTCAGATTAACCTAAATCAAGTTCTAACATTTTAATACACCTTTTAAACTCATACACAAATTAAAGAGTTTCCAAAAATAATTTTATACATTAAGAGGATTATCTTAAAACCATTCCCAAAACATTTGCTCTTGATTTTTTATAGGAATGAATTTTGTTATATTTTGATATGTTATTTCATTTGAATTTATTCCTATTTCATTTTAAATTGATCATTTTATGTTTCTATTAATTTTATGATTAGGTTTAACGATGGATTACAAAATTTAGATTAAAGCATGAAGATTTTGAAGCAATTAAAGCTATCTTGATTTATAAAAAAGGGCTTGGAAATTGGATGGCTTATGAAGGGACAATTTAGGCTTAAAACGACATGGATAGGAGTGTGTAAAGGCTGTCCAAAAATTATATGAATTAAAGCACCATTTGGGATGATATTCATCGCTTTGATCTATCCAAAATGCAGCTAATGGACACATGATGAGGATAGACAAAATGCATGCAAATAAAGCTTGATAATGGTGGATATCATGAAGGACCATTAGACAACCAACTACTCTCACCATGCATGGTTAAGTGGAGCCTTATCTTACATCAAATTGGCAGTCTACATATGAGTTATATGAGGCAAAAAGAGAGAATTCGATAGCCTTGGATAGCCCTCCATCCACTCATTAAACAATGTAAAACATGTCATTGAGAGAGGAGAAAAAACGCAGCGATACAGCTCATATGTGCAATCTTTTTGGACAAAAAATGTAGCAGCACATCCTCCATTAAATGACAGCACATGCAACTATAGTTAAAAAGAAAAGAACAAAGCAAGTGAGGGCCAAAAGTCTTAAAGAAATGAGGAAGATAACGGCTGTAACTTGCCTAAAAACAAGCATGAGCTGTCCATGTTTTAAGTGAGAGCTGAAAGTTCACCAAAGGAGAGCAGGTTCGTGACATCCTTAGAAGGCTAGAGTGTGGGAGTGTTGGCAACAACATCTTGCAAAGAGGAAAGCTCTCCAAGGTTATCAAAGGTGGCTACCAAAGTTTCTTGCAAAGGAGAAAAGCAAGAAGCTCCAAGTGGTCTTAGATAATGGTTACACATCAAGATTTCAGCTTCAACACTTTGTTTGCTTAAGGTGGATAGTTTCAAGCTTCAAATTCACCGATAAAGGGATGCAACCATGAGGAGGCAGCCATGAGCTCATGCAAAAACTTGTTAGGGAGCTCTTGAGTTAAAAATTTTGACTAACATTCATGCTTCATCTCATTTGTTCCTTGTTTTGTTTTATTCTTGTCTAAATGCTCTCTTTTCCTTTCCTTTTTTTTTTGACTTACTCTTGGCCGAATGTTGTAATGTTAGTTCATTAATCAATGCTTTCTATTGCTTTGTTATTTGGGATCTTATTTTAATTCCTAGTTTAATTTTTTCATAGGTTAAATCAATGTTTTAATTTCCTAATGTTTAGTTAATTCATTATAGTTAATTTCTTGTCAATGTTTGAAACTATGTTTACTTATATTTGAATGGAGTTTGTCAATTGGAATTTTCTAGATTTTATTATTCTTGTTTAAGGTTTGGGTTTGATAATTTCTGATTTTTTATTTCTTAATATTAATTTGTTTGATGTTTTACTTCATGAAGTTTCAATCATATCTAATGTGTTTAGTTCATCAATGATTAGTAGTTAATATTTATGCATATTCTTAGGCTTTAAGTAATTAAATTTCACTTTTTACTTAAATTATATAATCTGAAATTTTTATTTAGATTGCTAAGTTAAGTTTTCGTTAATTAGATTTTAGTTAATTGCCTATTAGTATAAGTAACTTAAGTTTCCATTAGGTAAAGTGTTGAATTTTGACTTCTTTCATTAGTGTTAATTTTCTAGCTTTTATCTTACATTTTTAAACTTTGGATTTTAATAATTTTCATATTTTTTTTGATTAAAAAAATAAGATTGGGTGAAGTGTTATTTCATGGAGTTTTGTTTATTCTTAGTGTCCTTAGTTCATTAATGCTTGGGAACTAAAAATTCATGGTTGTTTTTAGGTCTTAATTTAAGTAATTTCAGTTTTTGTTCAAATAATAGGTGCTGAAATTTTTGGTCAAAATATTAATTTGAGTTTTTTTAATTAGGTTTTAGTTAATTAATTAATATCTTAGTCAATTTAAGTTTGTGTTAGTTTAAGTGTTCAATTGTGCTTTTTCTTAAGTGTTTTAAATTTTTCAGCTTTTCATTTATTTAGTTAAATATGGATTATGCTTCTTTGATCTTTATTTTAGGTAGCTTAATCATGTGTGGCTAATTCTTTTAGGGGTTTAGAGATATTAAAAGGATGAAGGGATGAAAATTGTAAGAATGGAGTTGAATTTATGTTTAATTTGGTGCTTGTTTGTCTAGGTTGATTAGGGACTTAGATTAAATTTCATGAATTAAGAGTTATCTCTAAGTTTGATCACCCTTTAGGTAATATCCTAATCCAAAAGCTAGGATTGAGCGTGTGATACGTAATAGTCAATAGCGATTCCCAAAATTAGCAATAAGTTAGTTGAATTTCTTAGGATACTTAATTAACTAACCTAGGGTCCCATACCTTTAGGTTACACTTTCTGATCTTGTGAGTAGGTGACCCAAGTTAGTCATTACTTAGTACTTAAGGCTTCTTCACTATTAAATCTAGAGAGCTTGTTCTAGGTTACAAATGGGGATAGAGGCATTTCTAAACCTTATTAGATTTGTCTAATTTAGAGGAACTGAGGGCTTTAGAGCTTATTCAAGCCTATAGGCTAACACCATAACTAGAGTAACTCTTATTTAGATTCAAGGATCAATGATCATCCCAAAATCCTAAAGATATCTCCAACCTACTTCTTTACTATTGTTATTAGCCTTGTATAAATTTTCTTGTGTTTGTCTTTTTGTTTGTGTTCATTACACCTTAACTCATTTCGCTTTTATCTCTTCAGGGTGTCTTCTTTTCTTTTTCTTACAACAATTGAATTAGAATTTGCATCCCAACTCTATGTGGTTCAACCCTAGCACACCATTACTGAATAGTTTGGATAGTTAGGAATTTATTATTTAATAGCTTGTGACGAGTTCATCAATGTATTTTAATTGATCTTCCACCAAGATCTTGCTTGCATAGTATATGGAATGCAACTTTTTCTCTTTCCTTTGTCCAAGCACACATCTGATGGCACGGTCACTTGCATCATACATAATTTCAAAGGGTAAGGATCAATTAGGTGATGTCAAGATTGGTATGGAAGTGAGTGCCTTCTTCAACCTATTAAAATCATGTAAACAATTAGCATCAAAATCAAAAGACGCATCTTTAATCAACTAATTAGTCAAAGGTTTGGTAATAAGAGAAAAATCCTTAATGAATAGTTAGTAGAACCCTGCATGGATTAAAAATGCCCAGTTGCCCTTGATATTGGTCAGTGGTAGGAGTTTTTCAATAACCTTCGTCTTGGCTTGATCCACTCCAATTCCCTTACATGATATCTTGATACATAAGACAACTCCTTCATAAACCATGAAGTGGCACTCTCCTAATTCAACACCAAATGAGACTCCTCAAATCTTTGGAGATATCTATCCATATTTATTAAACAATGATCAAATGAATGTCTAAAAGTTGAAAATTTATCCATAAATACCTTCATGATGTCCTCAATCATATATGAAAATATGTTCATCAAGCAACTTTGCAAGGTAGAGGGTGCATTACAAAGGCCAAAGGGCATCCTCCAATATGTAAATGTTTTATAGGGGTAAGTGAAGGTTATTTTCTCTTGGTCTTCTGGATAGATGAACAATTAGTTGTAGCTTGAATACCCATCAAGGAAGTAATATAATGTATGTCCCACAACACTCTCAATCGTTTAGTCTAAAAAGGGTATTGGGAATTAATTTTTCTTGGTGGCCAAATTAAGCTTCCTATAATTAATGCACACCTCTAACTAGTGATTGCCCTAGTATAAATTTTCTTTCCTTTTTCATTTTCCATTACAGTCATGCCTCCCTTCTTAGACACATATTGCACTTGGCTTACCCGCTTATTATCTAAAATTGGATAAATGATACCAACATCTAAAAGCTTAACCACTTCCTTCTTCACAACCTCTTACATGTTAAGATTTAATCTCCTTTTCCTTCCCACGCTTTCTTATACCCCTCCTCGAGATTGATCCTATACATCACCATATTTGGGCTAATACCTCTAATACCATCCCATGGCTTTCATCCTCCCCTTAATGGTCTCCATTACTTTCACCTCTTGCTCTAAGTCAAGCTGATATGATAATAGGTAGAGTATAATCCTTACCTAAGAATATGTATCTACGGTAGGAAGGTAAGGGTTTCAACTCTAAGATGGGTGGCCTCGCAATGGAAGGTGGTGTGAGTGCTTTGCTTCTCTCTAAGATTTTTACCTTTAGCTCCTCACCCAAGTCCTCTTCTTCTAAGCTCTCATCTACTTGCAACTCCATAACTTCCTCAGCTTGCTTTGTTAACTCCTTCACAAACTCATTAGCGACATCAATTTTCATGCAACCATTACCCTCTACCGGTTTCTTCAAAGACTTACTCATGTAAAAATGCACTTATTCATCCCTAATTCTCAATACTAAATTTGTCTCATGTACATCCATTATTGACCTACTAGTCTTCCTAACGAGCCTTCTTAAAATCAAAGGACAATTTCTATCTTCTTCAATGGCAAGCACAAAAAATCAAATGCAATTATAAAATTATCTACTTTTACCAGCAAATCTTCAACCACTTCATATGACTTCTTTATAGATTTATCTACCAATTGAATAAGCATCGAGGTTAGTTTCACATCTCCTAGCTAGTTTCACACTCCTAGCCTCAATTTCGTAAAAATAAACCAAGGAGTCAAGTTAATACTTATTCCTAAATCATATAAACATTTAGAAAATTCAAAGTTACCAATAACATAAGTTATAGTGAAACTCTCTGGATCTCGTAACTTGGATGGCGTGTGGCTAGTGATGATTAAGTTGTAAATTTCCACCAAGGCCACTACTTGGTTGTCCTTCCAAGTTTGCTTGTAGGTTAAGATATCCTTTCAAAACTTGGCATACTTGGGCATACTCTTTAATATATCCACAAATGACAAATTGGTTTGTAGCTTTTCAACTTCTCCTAAAACTTAGAAAATTGTGTATCCATTTAATTTTTTGTTGAATCTTTATAGGTAGGAAATCATTGACTTGTATGGTGGTGGTGGCACATAGGGATTTTCCTCCTCCTTCTCTTCTTCTTTCTCTTAACCCTCCTTCTTGGAGCTTTTGGCCTTCTCCATTGACTCATCAAGGTGCTTGGCTCTCTTTCTTTGAGCTTTTAACCTTCTCCATTGGCTCCTTAAGTTGCTTGCCACTCCTAAGTGTGATGGTATTCAATTGTTCCCTTTGATTTACCTTTGTCTTGCTTGGAGGGTTCTCCACACTTCTTGAAGATAAGGTATTGAAAGTTGCCCCACTTGAATTTCCAAGTTATGGATAGATGTTGTATGATTCTTTACTATTTAGTTAAACTTTTCCTTCATCCTCTTTTAGCTTTCCTTTTAACTTATGAACTTGGATCCTAAGACATCTATCAATTTATCCATCTTGATCTCCAAAGATACAAGTCTATCTTTTTGGAAATTGGGTGGGCCTTGTAGTCTCACATTGTTATGTATTATTATTCAAAGAGAAATTTGGGATGGTTTTCCATGTCAGATTAAAATTGTTGGAGTATGAATTATTACCTCTTTGTTGTTACCCCATATGGTTCACTTGTAAGCAATCGACTGTGCCATAGCTATCTTACCTACATAATTCACGTATAAGTTGCATAACTTTAATATAAAAAAAAAGAAGACGTACCTTATAAGTTGCTCAGTTACATAGTAAGGGTAAAAATTTATACTTAACGATCGGTCACTGAATCAATATGAATCATCTCCTTTTGCTCTTTAAACCCTTGCTTGCTCCTCTAATTCAACTATAGGCAACTATTTTTTGCCATTTCCTCCAAAAGATCATAGGCTACATTAATGGTTTTCCTTGTTAACGAATCTCCAGTTGTTGCATCAATTGTTCCTTTTGCTTTTTGATTTACCCCAATGTAGAATGTTTGAAAAAGGAACTCTTTTGGTAGGTTTTGATGTCAAAAACTCCTTTGTAACTCCTTAAACGTCTCCCATGCCTCATATAATGACTCCTCATCACTTTGTTAGAAGTTTGTAATCTCCTTTATAATCCTCGTTGTCTTGGTCAATAGGAAATACTTGGCTAGGAATGCTTGTGCAAGTTGCTCCCATGTAGTGATGTGCTCCTGGTTGAGCTCAAATACGCCTTGGCTTTATCCTTCAAGGGTAAGGGAAACAACCACATTCTTAGTCTCATATTTAAATAACCTATTATATTAGAATGTGTAAAAAAATCTCTAAAAAGTTTGTAAGATGGGCATTGTGATCATTTTCTAACCTATAGGATTGAACACTTGATTGAAGCATGTTTACCAAAGTCGGCTTAATCTCAAAATTATTTGCTTGAACGAGAGGTATTTTGATGCCTTGTTGGTTTGCATTAACACCTAGCATCATAATGTCCATGAGAGTCCATTAGTCTCCACATTTCTCACCTTCTTCAGCTATAATCTATGTATGGTCTCTTGTCATTTTGCCCTTCGTTCTCCCTCTCTTGTCCAGTGAGGTTCAAAAACTTTTTGTTAGTTAGCTCGTTAGACCTTTTTGTATT
This sequence comes from Pinacopodium congolense, assembly GCA_028565735.1. Classification (NCBI taxonomy): domain Eukaryota; kingdom Viridiplantae; phylum Streptophyta; class Magnoliopsida; order Malpighiales; family Erythroxylaceae; genus Pinacopodium; species Pinacopodium congolense. The sequence continues at coordinate 10,369,154 of JAOXYD010000004.1, read as the reverse complement.
CTATATGTTCATGCACTTGTAAATAAACAAGGAAAAGTATAAAAAACCCTTAAATTAAAATTACTCAAGTTGAACAAGGTGCTAAAACTACTAATCCCAGGCAATAATGCCAAAATTTTATTAATTACTAACTTCTTTTAAGTTGTAAACTTATAGTATAACAGATATCATCTCACAAGGACTAGGTTTAATCAACTAATAATTGAATGGTATTTTTTTAGGAACAATTCAAAATAAAAAATATTGAAAAACAAACTAACAATGAACATTAAAAAGAACAATGTGTAAGAACTTTTGAATTCAAAATTAAAGATTAGGAATCACTTTTATCCCTATTTTGTTTCCCTCTTATCTTATAGATTTATTTATGTTTAGCCAAAGATATCCTAATGCTTTAATCGCTCTCTTAAGCTATGACTAATTTTCCCTAATTAATTTAAATAGTATTAGTCTTACAATCTCTCAATCTACAAAACCTATCATAAATATCTAACTAGTTGTGAAGTAATTTTATAGGCAATTAATAGTTGTGTTTTATTCTTTGTTTTTCTAAGTGTTTAGCATGTGAATTGTTTAGTTTTGATGTGTTTGGGATTAATTTATTGATCTTTTTAGTGTTCTTAATTTTTTTAATGTTTTTCAAATTTAATTATTAATTTTGGGTTAGAATTGTGTCTTATGTATATGTTATTTTAGAGTGGTGTTTCTCTTGGATATGTTTGAAGAAAAGCATAAGTGATGATGCATGCTCCATGTTTTCGCCATGCCTGTGGCACAAACGTGAGGATCAAATTCCTGTCTCACATCACATTTGCATGCCCACATTTTCCCCACGCTTACTCCATGCCTGTGCCATAAGCGTAAGATGCTCTTCTAAGCGTAAGATGTAAATTATTGCAAGCCACACACATGACAAACAAAAAATGGAAAAATGCCAGCAGGACTCTGAGGCACATAAAAAGGGCACAAAACCCTAGAAAAACATTTAGGGGGACAATAAGTAAGAAAAAAAAGAAACATTCTGGCCATCAAGAGAAAACAAGCTTCAAGTTCCGAAAGGTTAGAATCTAGATTGATCATTAAGAGCTCTCATCGAGGCTCCCAACTCCAGATTTTCAGATACATAAAGGAAGGCAACTATCATTGTGTTTGTTTATTTTTGTTTTTCACAGTATGTTTTGTATTTTGAAGAATATGGATATGGTTGAACTTTTTTCCTATTATGAGTAGCTAAACTTGTTTTAGGACCCGATGTTTAAACTATTTATGAACTCTTGTGTGTTGATTTAATGGAATGGAAGTTTGTGTTATTTATTGAGCTTAACACCTTGCAATAAATCGAGAGAGTGAGTTCAGTATTCTGTGCTAAATGTGCAATGAGAGTTGGCATTTAATAGACTATAGATAATAAGTTATTGATTTATTAGAAAGAAATTACAATAGATTAATATACTGCCTATAGGATTGCTTCATATCTAGTTGGTTTTTAGGAAAGATGTTGTAGGTTGAGAGATCACAAGGTTAATACTAAATCATTTAACTAGGGAAATTTAGTTACACTTTGAGAGAGGGTATCTAAAATATTAGAAAATCTTAGGCCAAGCATAAATTGAGTCAATCAAACATGGGGAAATAAATAGGGATAACGACAAGTCATATTCTTTAATCTTGATTTTTTTTTACGTTCCAATTTGTTACTTTGAGTTTCGTTCACTGTTAACTTTTTTTGTTTTAATAATTTTAATAATTTCTTTTAATTTGAAATTGAGTCGTAAACAAACCACAACAGAATTAAGTGGTGATTAAGTGCAATCTATGTAGGACGATATCCTTTATTACTACAAGTATCGATCCATTCACTTGCAGTAGTTAGCGTAAACATAGTTTTGTTTTATAACTAACAAGTTTTTAGCACCATTACCAGGGATTGTTTGTTTAGCATCTTGTTTAGTTTGGGTGACTTTGATTTAATGGTGTTTGGTGCTTTTCGTTGTGTATTTGCAGGTGCATAAACATAAGGACCACAAGAAAGCCCATCAAATTTAGTGACAAAGAGTTATCGAATATAACAAGGCACGAAAAAAAGTTGAGAAGAGTGAAACGCCAAGACACTATCCAAAGGAACATGGTAGAAGAAGGAGAACAGGGAGGTGCATAAAGAGTTTTGATGGATTTTATGAGGCCAAGTTTCAATCCTCAATGAGTTGCACAGTCTGCAGTTCAAGAAAACAGCTATAAGATAAAGCTGACACTCATAAACATACTTTAAAGTAGTTTCCAATTTTATGGATTGTCAAATGAAGATCCTAACGCCCATCTTGCTAACTTCTTAGAGATCTATGACACCTTCAGGTTTAATGGGATGTCTGATGATGCTGTGAGATTGAGATTGTTTCCTTTTTACCTTAAGGGATCGGCAAAGGCATGATATAACTCACTCAGTTCAGGGCAGATCACTACTTGGGAGTAGCTGGGCCTAACCTTCCTTGCTAAGTACTTCCACTTGAATAAGAAAACAAGAATCTTCAAAGAGATCACTAATTTTCAACAAAGTGATCGGGAGTTGTCGTATAAAGCTTGGGAGAGATTTAAGGAATTAAAAAGAAGTTGTCCTAACCACAATCTTGCAAAGGATTTCCGTCTATAAACTTTCTACAATGGGGTTAATCAGATCATTAGAGGAACCATTGATGTAGCTGCACAGGGGGTCTTTGATAAGGAAAATTATAGATGTAGCTCATGACCTTTTGGAAGAGTTGGTGAGAAACAATTACATGTGGTATAATGATAGGAGTAGATAAGGTTCTAAGGAGAAAAAAGGTATGATCCCAACTGACTCGATGACAACATTATAGGTATAGATTACAACCCTCACCAAGCAATTGAGCAATATGCAAGTAGCTTCTCTATCTACGGTAAAGACCATGAAATTTCAATGCCAACTTTGTGGGCAAGATAACCATGGCTTGATAGAATGTTTCTTGTTGGGATCTAGTGGAACTGAGTAGGTAAATTATGTGGGTGAACTACAAAGAGGTAACAATCCTTTTTCTAATATTTATAATCTTGGGTAGAAAAACCACCCAAAATTTACTTGAAATACTAACAATGCAAGTGGCCAAGTTAGAGCACAAGGACCTCCCAAATTTTAACAAAACTAACTTAGGTCTTTGGAGAACAAGATGGACAAGCTAATGGATATCTTAGTCTCCAAAATGACAAGTCAAGAAGAGAACCAGAAAAGGATATTAACAAGATAAGAAGAGAGTCAGAAGAGAATGAAGGCAAAGTTTGACCAAATTGTTTAGAGTAACACTTCATCTATTCACAAATTTAAGTTACAGGTAGGTCAACTTGCTAATGGTTTGCTTTCTAAGAAAGCAAGTAGCCTACCAAGCAACACCGTAACCAACCTAAGCAAATAACTCAAGGCTATTACACTTCGAAGTGGCAAGAAATTCAAAGGGTCAATTGTGCAAAAGGATATCCAAGCAAAGGAGAAAGGCAAGGAGATAGAAGAAGAAAAGGTAGAAGATAAAAAAGAATAGAAGCCATATGTGCCACTACAACCCTACAACCCTAAAATTCCATATCCACAGAGGGTTAGGCAACATTAGGTATATACTCAATTCTCCAAATTCTTGGAGAATTTAAAAGAAGCTTTAAATTAATTTGCCCTTGGTGGAGGCACTGGAATGTATGCCCAAGTATGCAAAATTTATCAAGGACATATTGACACATAAATTCACTTGGGAAGACAATTAAATGGTAACCCTGATTGAGAATTGTAGTTCGATCATCTCAAGCACAATGCCTTTTAAACTAAAAGATCCAAGGAGTTTTACCATTTTATATGTTGTTGGTGATTTTGAATTTTCCAAATGCTTATGTGATTTAGGTACAAGTATTAACTTGATGCTTTTCTCTATTTTCAAGAAATTGAGATTAAGAGATGTGAAGCCAACATCCATGCTCATTCAACTAGTAGATCAATCCGTCAAGAGGCCATATGAGGTAGTAGAAGATGAGTTAGTAAAAGTGGACAAATTTGTAATTCTTATTGACTTTGTTCTGTTAGATTTTAAAGTGGATAAGAATTATTCATTGATTTTAGGTAGGCCCTTTATGAATACTGGTAAGGCGTTAGTTTACGTGCATGATGAAAAACTAGTTTTGAGAAGTGGTGATGAGAAGGTTGATTTTAATATGACTAAATCTTTTAAGAAGTCGGTGGATGGTAATGCATGCTTAAAGATTGATTTTGTGGATGATTGTGTAAAGGAAGTTGAAGAAATGATTGAAGGGTATAGGGATGAGACCGCGGAGCATGAAGAGTTATGTGAGGAGGGTGGCCTAGAGAAGTTAAAGAGAACAGATGCACCCACATCACCTTTCGTTGTAAATCCACCCACATTAGAGCTAAAACCCTTACCTTCCTACCTTAGATATACCTTTCTACATAAGGATCACACTCTACTAATCATAAAATCCAACTAATTGGGTTTTAAGAAAGAGGAAAAAGTGGTAGAGAACATTAAGAAGAGGATGAGAGCCATGGGGTGACAAATTTATGATATAAGGGGATTAGCCCCAATATGGTGATGCGTGGGATCAATCTTAAGGAAGGATGCAAGATGATTAGGGAAATGCAAAGAAGATTGAATATGAAAATGCAAGAAGTTGTGAAGAAGGGAGTGGTGAAGCTGTTGGACACAGGCATTACATGCACTATTTTGGATAGTAAGTGGGTGAGCTCAGTGCAATATGTTCCTAAGAAAGAAGACATGACAGTGTTGAAGAATGAAAAAGGTGAAAAGATTTCCACTAGCATCATCACAGGTTGTATAGTATGCGTTGACTATTGGAAGCTCAATTTGGCCACTAAAAAAGACCATTTCCCTTACCTTTTATGGACCAAATGATTGAGAAGGTGGCTGGGCATGTGATAGATATTTAGGATATAATCAATTTTTCATATACCTAAAGGACCAAGAGAAGACCTCCTTCACTTGCCCTTATGGAACTTTTTCCTCTAAAAGGATGCCTTTTGGTCTATGCATTGCACCTGCTATATTCTAAAGGTGCATGATGGCCATCTTTGCGGACATAAATAAGGACTTCATGAAGGTATTTATAGATGACTTTTCTATTTTTGGAGAATCTTTTAATCACTACTTATTTAATTTAGATATAGTGCTTCAAAAATATGAGGAGTATCATTTAGTTTTAAATTGGAAGAAGTGTCATTTCATAGTCTAAGAGGGCATTGTATTTGGCCATAAGATCTCATACAAGGGGATTAAGGTAGATTGGAATAAAACCAAAGTGATTGAGAAGCTCCTACCTCCCTCCAACATCAAGGGCATCAGAGCAATCCTTGGTCATGTAGTATTCTATAGACGGCTCATCAAGGAATTTTCTCTTAATGCTAGACCCTTAACTCATTTATTAGTTAAAAATGTGCCTTTTAAGTTTAATAATTATTGTTTAGCTACTTTTGACAGATTAAAGAAGGCACTTAAAACAACACCTATCTTGACGTCACTGGATTGGTCACTTCCTTTCAAGATCATATATGATGCAAGTGACCACGCCATTGGTTGTATACTTAGACAGTGGAAGGAGAAGAGGCTACATGCAATTTACTACTACAGAGAAAAAGTTGCTTTTGGTGGTATTTGCTTGTGAAAAATTTCATTATTATCTTTTAGGCTAAAAATTTATTATTTTTACAGATCATGTGGCATTGCGCTATCTTTTTTAAAAGAAGATGTGAAAGCTAGACTCATCTAATGGGTGCTTCTTATCCAAGAATTTGACATTGAGATTAAAGTCAAGAAGGGTGTAGAAAATGTTGTAACAGACCACGTATCGAGATGTAGAAAATGGTAGAAAATCCTTTTCTTCCTTGGTTTGCGAATATTGCAAATTACCTTTCAGGTAGTATTCTTCCCCCTAATCTCTCATATCAATAAAGAAAGCGTTTCTTATTCCAGTGTTCTTACTATATTTAGGATGAACTTGTGTTATATAAAATATTGCTAATAGTTTAATTCACATGTGTGTCCTTAAAGATGAAATGCCTAAAGTTTTGACTCAATGTCATAACTCTCTTTATGCAGGACACTATAGAGCGAACAAAATGACTACTCATATTTTAGAGTGTAGATTCCATTAACTAGAGTTGTTTAAGGATGCTCGAGATTTTATGCGATGTTGTGATAGGTGCTAAAGAGTGGGCAACATTTCAAAGGGGGATGAGATGTCACTTTCAAACATCATGGAAGTGGAAATATTCGATGTGTGGGGCTTAGATTTCTTGGGGCCATTTCTATCTTCCCTTAACAACACTTATATATTGGTTGGAGTTGATTAGATTTCTAGGTGGGTTGAGGCAATAGCTACTCCAAAAAATGATAGTAAAGTCGTATTTAGGGTACGTAAAGGCATCATAAATGATGAGGGAGTCACTTTTGTAACAAACCCTTTGAGGGCCCTTTTGAAAAGATACAATGTTCATCATAGAGTGACTACTCCTTACCATTCTTAAATGAGTGGTGAAGTGGAAGTGGTGAATAGGTAGTTGAAGAAAATTTTGGAAAAGGTAGCGAGCACTTCAACAAAAGATTGGGCTTAGAAGTTAAATGACACATTATGGGCTTACCAAATAGTTTTCAAAACCCCTATAGGGACAACCTTATAACGATTTATGTATGGAAAGGCTTGCCATTTACCATAAAAGTTAGAGCAGGGGGCCTATTGTGCAATTAGAAAGTTGAACATGGATTGGAAACTAGCCAGTGAAAATAGGTTCTTGCAACTTAATGAATTGGAGGAGCTAAGGTATGATGCATATGAAAATTCCAAGTTATACAAGGAGAGGGAGAAGAAGTGGCATGATGCTTATATCAAGAAGAAGTAGTTCAAGGGTAGGGACTTGGTTCTTTTATTTAACTCAATACTTTGGTTATTTCTCATAAAGATCAAGTCAAGATTGAGTGGCCCCTTCAAGATTTTCCAAGTGTTTCCCCATAGAGCTTTAGAGTTAGAGAATTATAAAAAGGAAACTTTCAAGGTTAATGGGCATAATTGCAAGTTATATTTCAAAGGGGAATTATCAAGGGAAGTCATTTTTTTCCTTTCACTCACTTATTCTTGATTAAATTAAGCATGGTCAAGCTAATGACCTTAACTTAGAATGAGTTGTTAGTTTGTGTATTTTTTGTAAGATAATTTGTTTGCTTTATTTATTTCTTTGTGTTTAGTTGCCTTTGGTTTCATTTGAATTATTTGCTAGGTATGTTGATTTAGTTTAGTCTAAAGCTATCTACTCTTCTATTTTCAGATGAATCATTGATTGATTAATGTTTAAAAATGATATAGAATGGAGCAGAGTGAAGAAAATTGCACTAAGACAGGTTCAACATCTTATGTAACCCCACATTCATGACATGGTGGTCACATGCATGGTGGGTTTTATTTGTGTTTATAGTTAAATTAAGAAAAAAGTTTATTTAAAAATTAAACATTAATTAAATTTCAGAATTGAAACAACCCCCACACATGCCAACACTAGCAGCTTGGGGGGTTGCCTTTAGAAAGAAAGGGGGCTAAAACCACCC